>CAMZMU010000061.1:1925440-2455818 GCA_947311845.1 Poa pratensis | reverse complement strand
GAATACAACTAATTATGCAAGAAAAAACTATAAAAGGACATGCCAGTGAGTCCAGCATACTTTGACAGAGGAAATTCGTTGGTCAACCCTGAAACATGCCCTCAAGAATAAGTTCGAACAACTCTTTGCATCCATAACTACAGAAAAACAGTTGATGCCATGCATACATAACACTTGGTTGAAGCCCAAAAAGACTGGGCAACGTTATTCCCGAGTGTTACGCTTGGCAAAGAGGGCTCCTCTTAAGCATCAAAGGAACTATACGGTTCTTATGCTTGGGATCCGAAAAAATTGATTCTACAGACAATTAAACTCCTTGGACTGCAAACCTTATGTGCACAAAACTAAATTTATCTCTCTAGTTGGATCTGCAGAACATAAATCCAACGGATGATTAGTTTTAGTTAGTTCTCGATCTAATAGGATACTGGCGGTGAACAATAACCAAAGTTTCAAATAAAAATATCTAATAAGCTGCAAAACAACATAATTTTTGCTAGAGAACCTAAAGTTAATTAGTACACAGTCCAGAACGCTCATAAAACAAATCAGGAACAAACACTTGTATGTGAATATTCGTGCTTGGAAAAGACATAGCTAATAACCCAGGAATTAAATTCGTTGTCCGTCGGCTTCGTCGCTGCTGCCGATCCCCGGCTGGCTACAACTCCCCGAAAAGTAATCTCATGGGTTCAGCTAATGGATGTTGCTACACGTCGAGCTTCCGGCACATATCGATTAGCCCGTCTAGCTAGCATTGTACATAGCACCAGATCGATCAGTGGATCAATTAGGCCAGCTTATGATTTGCAACTACATAAGAAGTTATGAACTTTGTGACTCACACAATAGAAACAGAACACACCCTCTCTGAAATTAACGTGCACGTGTAGAGATTATACTTCCACTACTTCTTCCAAATCTGAATCTTAGCTGCCGATATAGTAGTATATTGTGTCGTGGATGAAAAAAAAATACTTTTGTACAATTCAAAGATATGATAACTTCAAACCAATTGAATTTGGGATTTCATGCCACATGTTAAATCTGTCATCCTGTCATTATCAACCAATTTAAGTACCTTCCGTGAATGTATTTTTATTTCGTCCCAAGAAGTTTGCAGTAAGAGAGAGGCCATACCAAGAGAAGAGGAGCCTATTTCAGAAGAAGTGCAACATCAAATAGAAGAGAGATCTCAGTCAAAGTCTGTTTTGGACCGAGACAACATTAGAACTGCAAAAAGGGAATCGTCGAGAAGTAATTATTTTTTTTCTCTTACGGGTTGGATCACTAAGAGTATTGAGGAGAGACGATAATCTAGAGAAACAAACAAAGCATATTCAGCAGTACTGACGACATAGCACACCACCGGAACAGCCGTTACCATCGGTTATGAAGACTTCTCCTGGATTTTGTAGATTATGCAATAATACACCGAAGAAATTTGAATATAAGATGAAATATATTACTGAATCCCTATATGGAGGTTACTCTTGATGCAAGTATCCATCAAACTACCTAAGTTATATTTGAAACAAAACTAAGCTTCTAGCAGTACAAAACCATTAGAACTTACAGAACCCAAGAAACCTGATGGTACGTACAGATCGCTATCAGTGATCAAATTCAGAGCACCCCATTAATGTGCTATTAGATGCCAAGTCATTAACTTGTTGCAGAAGTATCAGGATACAGACGTATCTAGCATGGTCTCTTACAGAACCCAAGAAATTTCAAAATTGATTATAACTTAAATTTATCTTCGGTCCTAATAAATGCCTCATAATCCTAAAATAGAAAAGATAATTTGAAGAGTATATGCTCCTATATTGTAACTTTAACATTGCAGAAAACGCACGCCTACAATATTGCAGCATATGAAGGTTTATAAAAATTGGCTGCAAGCAAAAATCTTAGCACTGTATATCATATTGCATCCATGTCTTGCATATCATAAATATGGCATTATTGACGAAATTACCTTTCTATGGATCCGAGTCTGCATCAATTTCTTGTGTTTTTTTTGTCGATCCCGAGTGGTAAAAGTTACTGACAGCTCAACAGCCTTGCTGCTTTCAGATCAATGCAACAAAGGGTAAAATAGAAAGCATAACTATGTGGACGTGATCTATTTGCTTGGACGTAAGATTGTAAGGCGAGCCAAGAAGAGGTGATCCAGCCAAACCTGCAACAAATTGTCATGCCATCTTTGCGTTGGGATGGCGCCTGTGGTAAACAATCTGCAATTGCAGAGAACTCGAGGCGTCGCAGCGCCCGGGGACTGAGTGGAGAGGCGACGACAGATCCAGCAGAGTCGTGCTGAGAGGCGGCGACGTTGGCGGCAGGAGGGAAGACGGCAGATCAAGCAGCACCGTCAAGGGCAGTAGTCAGCTTTGTAAAGGACGCCATTGGTGATAGTCAGCAGGTCACAGCTCACAGATTCCATAGATGAATTAACTGGAGGCAGTTCAGTACGTGCATACCACTCCATGGCTGCAAAGATCAAAATCGGCCATACTCGCTAGATTGAGGAGAATGCAAGAATTTTTTGAGAGGAGATGAGAATTAATTAGGGATACCTAGAACTCACACGGTGTGACGTGGGATCAAACCCCTTGAGGACAACTGTGGTTTTAGATGCGGCAGGATATCAAGGAAGCATCGCTGGATCCGATTGAACATTCGCCATGGTTGGAGGCCCAATGAAGTTGTGGAGGTCTCCATCACAGGCGGCGCGCGGGCGGCCGGCGGCAATGGTCGAATATTATTTTATTAGAATAAGAAAATGATCGACTATGGATGTGTACGCTTCCAGGACTCTTACCGCCTATAGCACTTACGATCTTTCCATCCTATATGTAGAATTTACATCTTACGGTTATTTTTGTTGTTTTCTCCAGGATTAACGTGGTGTCTCGTATGGTGCCTCCAATTAGTAAATATAAGATTGCTACATGTTTTGCATCTACTTTATATCACTTTTATACATTTTCTGGGACTAACCTATTAACAAGATGCCACAGTGCCAGTTCCTGTTTTCTGCTGTTTTTGTATTCCAGAAAAGCTAGTCTGGAAATATTCTCGGAATTGGACGAAAATTTACGGAGGTCCCTATTTTATCAGAAGACTACATGGGCCAGAAGGACAAGTCCGGGGGAGGCCCGAGGGCCCCACACGTGGGCAGGGCGCGGTTGGGCCTTGCCCGGCGCCCTGGGGTGGTGTCGTCTCCTCGGTCACCTCCTCGCGACGCCCTTTGGACTATATATTGCCCCTGACCTAAAACTCACAGAACAATTGACGAAACTCCCGAATACATCTCCGTGCTCCGCCGCCACGAAACTTCGTTTCGGGGTCAGAAAGTCCTGTTCCGGCACCCTGCCGGACGGGGATTGACCGCCGGAGCCATCTCCATCGACCTCGCCGCTTCCACTTCGACTCCATGATGGTTTGTGAGTAGTTCCCCCATGGACTACGGGTTCTAGCTGTAGCTAGTTGGTACTCTCTCTCCCATGTACTTCAATACAATGATCTCATGAGCTGCCTTACATGATTGAGATCCATATGATGTAATCGGTGTTGTGTTTGCTGGGATCCGATGAATATTGAATACTATGTCAAGTTGATTATCAATCTATCTTATGTTATTTAAAATCTTGCATGCTCTCCGGTACTTGTGTTGCCTTGATCAAGTAGTTGTCTGTATCTCCAAGAGAGAGTATTTATGCTAGATAGTGGGTTCATGCCTCCATTTAACCTGGGACAGTGACAGAAAGTTCTAAGGTTGCGGATGTGCTGTTGCCACTAGGGATAACCTAACAATGTTATGTCCACGGTCATATGTATTTGTTTACAATACGCACTTTACTTAATGCAATTATCCGTTGCTTGCAACTTAATACCAACGGGAACTCGGATGACAACCCGGTAGTGGATTATTAGTCATAGACGCTGTTGGATAACGGTCTATGTATTTTATCGTAATGCCCAATTAAATATCATAGTAGTCATCATGTCATATATATGCATTGTCATGCGCTCAATATTCTGTCAATTGCCCAACTGTAATTTGTTCACCCAACACTTGTTATTGGAGAGTTACCACTAGTGTAGATAGCTGGGAACCCCGGTCCATCTGTAATCATCATTGCTTTTCTGTCAACTCCACGCAAGCAACTATTTTCTGGTGTCATTGCTTCTGTGTTACTGCTACTGTTGTTCTCATATTACTGCTGCTTTCACATCACGTTTGTTACTAGTGCTTTCTCAGGTGTGGTGGAATTGACAACTGCGCTGCTAAGACTTATAAGTATTCTTTGTCTCCCCTTGTGTCAAATCAATAAATTTGGGTTTTACTTCCCTCGAAGACTGTTGCGATCCCCTATACTTGTGGGTTATCAGGACTATTTTCTGGCGCCGTTGCCGGGAGCATAGCTCTACTCATAAGTTCACCTGGGGAGTACACTCTACCTCTCTCTCTCTGTTTTTATTTTATTTTGTTTTGTCTAGTTTACTTTTGTCTAGTTTTATTTTGCTTAGTTTATTTCTGTTTAGTTGTGTTTTGTTTAGTTTACTTTTGTTTAGTTTATTTTTGTCTAGTTTTATTTTTCTAATATACCTGAAAATCCATAAAAATTTAAAAACCGAAAATCTAAAAAAATTGTTGCTATGGAAGAACAAGCTAGAACCTCTATGTTTATGGAAGCTAAAGAATTATATATAAAGTATAGAGAATCAAGAGAGGGTAAAATCATGAGAGGCATGTTAAAAAAGTTAAATCAAATTGCTGAAATTTTGCTGGAACGCCATGATATAAATTGTTGCTCTGAACAAGATACTAAACATCTTAAATTCCAATGTGGCTTTAGTGAAGAAGTTTTAATTATGAACTATCATTGGAATAACTATATTCATTTTGGAGCTGAACAAGTAGAACAATTTGTTACATTTGTGGCAGGTTCTGAAATAGATTCCTTCATGGCTAAAAATTATGAAACATGTGTTGCTTGTAATAAACTTAAAGAAACGGTCTCTTTTATTCTTGATTATTGCCTAGAAAATTTCAGCAATAATTGTTATATCATTGATTATAAAGAGAGACTCATTAATGCACAAGAATGCACTCACAATTTGCAGGAACCTGTGGAAGAAGAAATTGCTGAAGCTGAAAGCTCATTGGATGAAAAAGAGGAGGAGAGTGATGAGCAAAAGGAGGAAGAATGGAGTAGCTACCCATGCCTACCTTCTAATGAGAGTAACTCTTTATCTCTTACACTATTTGATTGCCCTCCATGCTTACCAAAGGAGGATGAATGTTATGTTCCTGTGGATTCTCTTGAAATATTCCCTATGAGTAAAACTTGTGGAAATGATTATGCTACTGTTATTTATGATAATCCATGCTATTTTGATAAATCTTATGATAATCCTTTATTTGTGCCTAATTTTGAAATGCATGGTAATGAGAAAGTTTGCTTAGAAAATGTTTATGACAAAGCTCTAGATGATGGTCCTATATTGGTTGATAATATTAATTGTACTACTAATAAAAATGGGATTGGAGAGGTCTTGACTTTATCTAGGAGTCCCATACCTCTTGAGAATGATCAATCATCTTATTATAAAATTGTTAAAAGTGGGTTTGAAAGTTTTAATCCCACTTACCTCTTGAGATTGTCATAGCACTACCAAAAATGGCGCTCCCACCACTCCCACCTCCCCCACCCACCGGCGCTCCCTCCCCCCTCTCCGGCCATGGTGATTCCCCCATCTGGTGATCATGGACGTGATCCTCCACTGGGATTTCTCGCCGGGCAAGGCTCTGGCGGCACAGGTGCGTCGACAGTTCAACTCTACGGTTCACTTCTCCCCTCCGACGAACGCCAAGGAATTTTTTCTGGTGGCCTCGTTCCCCTATGCTTCCTTTGATCTCTCTGAAGATTCGGTTGGTTTGGCCTTGGAATGTTGCTTGGGCGGATTAGCCTCTGGTTTTCGAGTTCTCAAACTTTCAGATCGCAGATTCAGGTTTTCTCTTGCATCTAGTAAGGTTGGCCATTTTGTGTATGCTCTGCGTGACCGAGTTTGGCCGGATTTTCATTGCGTTTTTTCCCTGTTTCGTGGAGATCCATTTGTTGCTGGCTATGATCCTAAAGGCAAAAGTTCAGTATCGGATTTCTTTTGGCAGCCATTGGTTCTTGGGCCAAACCAAACTTCTGTGGACGATGCTAATTGGTTTTCTGCGTCTAGAAAATTGGCTCGGTCAGCCAAGGTGAAGATGGCGGCTCCCATGCCTCGCCTGGCTGTTAAATCATCTTTGGACTTTCTGAACAATGACACTTCGGGTGTGGATTCTCAGCCTGAGCTATCCAAGTTTGGTTTCCTCTCTCCTAGCAAGCCTCGCCAACACTGTATATTAAAATTTGGATCTTTTGAGGTTCCACCTCCTTCTCCGGCGAACTTTGCTCCGGCGAGCCTAGCCGTCATTCGAGTTGGTACGGTGGAGTGCTCCTTTTTGGAAACCCCCCCTAATTCAGGATTGATTATGGAAAGTCTTAACCCCAGGATCTTTGTCGGGAGCAATTACTGTAATTCTGATTTTTGGAAAGCTCGTTTTCAGCAGGATCCTAATTTCACGCGCTTAAACTTGGAGCATGTCCTCGATCAACGGCACGCGGGATACTCAGATTTTGAAATTCAACAGATGCTAGGGCTTTGGGGCCTTCCTGCATCTAATATTATATATGATCTCTTGGGCCGTTGTGCGGGCTGCGGATCCAGTGGGCATGTTTTGGCCTCTTGCCCGTTACAAGCTAAGACCCAGGCCTCTCCTCCGGCCCTTGGCAATTGTGGCGACTGTCTGCTCCTTGGGGTTCAGTGTGCCAAATGTTTAAATTCAGATTTGGCTGTGGACGTCGACACGCCGTCAGTTAACCCTCCAAGTCAACAATTAAGCAATCCCTTAACACCTTTAATGGATGCATCTCTGACGGGTCCGCTTCGATGTTGCTACAGATGTTTGGACTTGGGTCATTTAAAAAAAGACTGCTCTAATAAGGTTCGTTGTCTTCACTGTTTTGGTTGGGGCATATTGTTAGAGGCTGCCCGCTTAAACAGGAGTGCTCCTTCTGTCATTTCTTAGGCCACACGATGACTAATTGTCCCCGGATCCAATGTAATAAATGCAAGAATTTGGGACACATGGCAGGTACCTGTACTAAACGGCAAATTTGGGTTAAGAAGGGTACGGAGAGCCTGGTCATGGAAAAAGAGGATCTTGCCGTTTTGTCTCCTGATGTTGTCAATCATGTGGAGAAATCCCCTAATTGTTTTTCGTTGCGATCAGGCGCAAATGAAGATTCTAGCCTTTGGGCTTTTGCTGTCTCGGATGAGGAGCGGTCCGAAGTAGAACTTGCTGCGGATCAGTTCCTTCATGGCACCCAAGGTGGTGCTCTCAGGTTTATCCGTGGAAATGGACCAGTGATGGGTTTTGACTTTGGAAATAACAGTCAGTTTGTGTTTGGGGAATCTTCTGCTACTGCCCAAATGAGTGATCAGCCTGCTCATGTTGGTATTAATCTTTTGTCTCCAGAAGGCCCCTTCATGCTGTCATCCTCGGATTTTCTAGGGTTCTGGAGGTTCATGCTAGCCAATGTTCTTTCTTGCCAGCTTCGCTTGGACTATCAGAAGACTTCGCCGGCTCAGGTGGTGGAAGTTGTTGACCAGATCTCTGACAGTGAACTTTTGGGCATCATTTGACTGCGGTGTCCTTTGCAGCAACACTGTATCAGTTTTTCCACACTGTATCCATTCTGGATGTTGCTGCCAGAGTTGCTGCCCTCAATACCTTATCAACTCTCAAACTGTTGGGGCAGTCTACTGCGATTTACCTGGAGATTTCAGATTCTGTTGTTGGCTTAGTCGCTCCTGTTTTGGCGCCTAGGGTGCTGCCAGTTTTCAGTCCGGCTAATGGGCCTGATGACCAGGTCGACTCGACCCATTCCTCCGATGATTATCCTCTCATGGGCCTTGATGGGGATGCAGGTGATTCAAATGAGAGCTCTTCCCGCGTTACAGCTGGCTCCAAGAGGGGACGCCCAAAGAAAGATAAGCAAGCTGCCAAGCTGGTGTATGATGCTCCTCGTCGTCCAACCAGGCAGAACAAGGAGGGATACAAGCATGAATCCATTCCCCCTCTTGCGCCTCGTCGAGCCACCGCTTCAAAAGCCAAGAAACCTGATGTGCTTCGCTTACAGGAGATGCGTCGCATGGGGATCGAGCGCTGCAACATCGACCCAGAGGAGCTCACTGATGCAAAACTCCTCCAGCCACGCTCCACTTAAGTTGGTTTCTTTCGGTTGCTCATCTTTTAGCTGCTTGCTGGCTTATTTTGCTGAACCAAGTTTGTATTATGCAATCCACACTTCGTGCTAGAGCCTGGAATGTGTTAAGTTGGAATATTCGTGGTTTGAATGATCCTGTTAAATGGCCGCATATTCGCAACAAAATTGAGGAGAGTGGAGCCTCTATTATTTGTTTGCAAGAAACAAAACGGTCAATGATTGATCATGCTTTCCTCCGGGGTTTTGCTCCCAAAAGATTTGATAAGTATGCCTTTGTCCCCTCGGATGGTGCTTCTGGAGGGTTGCTGGTCATTTGGTCTAGCAAATCTTTTGTTGGTTCTGTGGTTCTGGAAGACCATTGTGGTTTAGTACTGTCTTTTGATTCGGTTCTTTCACAAGATAATTTTTTTCTGGCCAATATATACGGTCCTTGTTCTGGTACTGCACGTGAGGACTTTGTGGCGTGGTTATTTCATCTGAATATTGAGGATGATAGCATGTGGATCTTGGTTGGGGATTTCAACTTTTATAGATCTGTGGAGAATAGAAGCAGAGAAGGAGCAAATTTCACTGATATTGAAACTTTCAACGAAGTCATCAGCTATCATGGCTTAATTGAGCTCCCAATTAAGGGACGGGCGTACACTTGGTCCAATATGCAAGCAGATCCGCTCTTGGTTCAACTAGACTGGTTTTTCACCTCTTCTGCCTGGACCCTGAAATACCCCAATACTATGGTTTCTCCGCTTGCTAGGCCTACCTCGGATCATGTTCCATGCGTTGTCTCCATTGGAACTTCTATTCCTAAAGCGGCAGTTTTTCGTTTTGAAAATCACTGGTTCTCTTTACCGGGGTTCATGGAGTTGGTGGAAACTATTTGGGCCATCAATTGCCCCGGTGACTGTGCAAAGCGTTTGTCCTCAAAATTTAAACTCCTTCGGAAAGGAATTAAAAAATGGTGCACAAGTATTTCCCAGTTGAATAAAATCATTGAGAGCTGCAATGAAGTGATCTTCTTGCTGGATGAGATTGAGGACAAAAGATCCCTCCACATTTCTGAGTGGAACTTTAGATGCATCGTCAAGAAGAAACTGGACCATCTGCTAAAATGCAAGCAAACATACTGGAAACAGAGGTGCACTGCTCGTTGGGTTAAACTGGGGGAGGAAAATACTTCCTTTTACCATGCTATGGCCACTGTCAGTTTCAGAAAAAACTCAATTGCATCCCTTGTTCGTGATGATGGCTCGTTGGCTGTTGCACATGATGAGAAAGCTGGTCTCCTGTGGCATTCTTATAAACAAAGGCTGGGGGTATCACAGGATATTGATACTAATTTTGACTTCTCTCAGTACATTTCGCCGAGTATTGATTTGTCGGATTTATCCTCCCCGTTCACAGTCCGTGAGATTGAGGAAACTTTGAAAGGACTGCCAAGTGCCAAAGCCCCGGGCCCTGATGGGTTTTCTGGTTTGTTTCTCAAGAAATGCTGGCATATTATTAAATGGGACTTTTATGATCTTTGCCGTGAGTTTTGGAATGGTGAGGTTAACCTGCAGAGTATAAACGATTCTTTCATTACTCTCATTCCCAAAATAAACTCTCCCGAGGGCCCTAATGACTACAGACCGATATCATTGCTCAACTCTTGCCTAAAGTTCCTGACGAAACTACTAGCAAATCGTCTGCAGTCGAAGATCCTGAAATTAATTCATATCAATCAATATGGCTTTCTCAAAACTCGTTCGATTCAGGACTGTGTGGCATGGGCTTATGAGTATATACATCAGTGTAAGCAGTCTAAAAAGGAGTGCATCATTCTGAAACTTGACTTTGCAAAAGCTTTTGATACCATTGAGCATCAAGCAATCCTTGAAATTTAAGATGCAAAGGTTTTGATAACCATTGGATTGGATGGATTAAATGCATCATGTCTACTGGCACCTCCGCGGTTCTTCTGAATGGGACGCCAGGGAAGAAATTTGCTTGTAAACGTGGAGTTTCGTCAGGGGGATCCTCTCTCCCCAACCCTCTTTGTTGCTGGCTCTGATTTGCTTCAGTCAATGGTTAATTTCATCTTTCACGAAGGGATTTTGCAAGCCCCTCTTCCTATCCCTGGAAATGATTTCCCAATAGTGCAGTACGCCGATGACACATTGCTGATCATGGAAGCATGCCCAAACCAGCTTCTTGCACTCAAAGCTTTGCTTCGGGAGTTTGCGGGAGCCACTGGCCTTAATGTAAATTATGCAAAGTCATGTATCTTGCCAATTAATGTTGCTGACGAAAAAATGGCGTCCCTGGCAGCCACTTTTGGCTGTGCCATTGGCACTCTGCCGTTTACATATCTAGGGCTGCCTTTGGGTACTGCCAGACCTACTATTAGAGATCTTGCTCCGGTGGGTGATCAAATTGAGAGGCGGCTGAATGCCTGTGCTAGATTCTTGCCAATTGGGGGCCGTTTGATGTTTGTCAACTCCGTCATGTCAGCCTTACCATCTTTCCTCATGTGCTCTCTGAAACTTCACAAGGGTTTTATTAAAACTACTGATCGAGCTCGTCGTCACTGTCTTTGGGACAAAAGGGAGGATTCAACTTCAACTGCTGGTCTGGCTGCTTGGGATACAGTATGCAGACCCAAAGGAAAGGGTGGGCTCGGTGTTATTAACCTGGAACTGCAAAACATGGCTCTGCTTCTAAAGCAGTTGCATAAATTCTTTTCCAAAGCTGATGTCCCGTGGGTCAAATTAGTTTGGTCCTACTATACTGATTCTGTTCCTCATTCTCAGAGCAAGAAAGGTTCTTTCTGGTGGAGAGATGTTTTCAGTCTTGTTGACATCTACAGGAGCATCACAACTTGCCAAGTTGGTGAAGGTTCTTCGGTTTTGTTTTGGAAGGATTTCTGGATTGGTGATGTCCTGTTAGCAGATAAGTGGCCACGTTTATTCTCCTTTGTTGAAGACCAGGATCTCTCTGTCAAAACTATGGTCTCTAGGCATGACCACAGCTTGAACCTCTCTCTTCCCCTGTCGGTTGAGGCTTTTGAAGAATATCAGGCCATGCAACAGTTCTGCTGGGATACTCTTCCTCTCTCTGAAACACCTGATGATAGATCTTTTGTCTGGGGTAAACAGCAGTACTCCTCATCTAGCTTCTACAAATACATGTTTCAATGTTTGCCGGACGATGTCACTCTCTTGAGGATATGGAAGTCCAGATGTATCCCGAGACTCAAGGTCTTTTGTTGGCTGCTTTTCAATGACAGACTGAACACAAAAGATATGATGAACCGCAAGCATTGGCAGATTGATGGTGGTCACGATTGTGTGCTCTGTAGACACTCAGTGCTGGAGGATTTAGAGCATCTTTTCTTCAGCTGTGATTTTGCAAGGAACTGCTGGGACAGGATTGGATTGCACTGGGATTTCTCAAAATCTGTCAAGGAACGTATTGAGCTTGCAGCCAACACCTTTGCACAAACCATTTTCATAGAAACTTTTGCTTCCGTGGCCTGGAATATTTGGAAGGTGCGCAATGATTTCATTTTTAATGGGGTGGAGCCATCCCTAGATACCTGGCGAAGGCGAGCTCAGCAAGATCTTCTTCTGCATCAATATAGAGTCAAGGAGACTCAAGTCCAACGTCTGATCGATAGTGCAACTAGCTTTTTTTCGTAATCTCTCCAGGTTGTGTCCTGTTTTAGACCGTTAGGTTGGGTCATTATTGTTTGACCCCTCCTGTTTCCCCTCTTTGTTCACCCATGTAATTGCTACTATATGTTTTTTAAAATAACACCGTAGGGGCTTCCCCTACGGTACAACGGTCTAAAAAAAAAAAATTTGAGCTTGATAAAAATTATGTGTTTTTAGATCATGAAAAGCATGCTTTATGTGATAGTTATATTGTTGAGTTTGTTCATGATGCTACTGAAAATTATTATGAGAGAGGAAAATATGGTTGTAGAAATTTTCATGGTACTAAAACACCTCTCTATATGCTGAAAGTTCTGAAGTTACTCTTGTTTTATCTTCCTATGCTTGTCACTTTGTTCTTCATGAATTTATTTGTGTACAAGATTCCTATGCATAGGAAGTGGGTTAGACTTAAATGTGTTTCGAATTTGCTTCTTGATGCTCCTTTTGCTTCATTTTCTATTTTTATGTGAGCATCATTAAAACTATCAAGCCTAGCTAAAAGGCATTAAAGAAAAGCGCTTATGGGAGGCAACCCATTTTATTTTTCTGCAATTTTTCTTTTATTGAGTCAAGGTGCTTGTTTACTTCTGTAGCAACTCCTTTGTATCTTTATTTTCTTGCATTGTTGTGCCAAGAGTAGTCTCTAATGATAAGATGTTGCTAAAATTTTGATTGCTGCGCAGGAACAGATTTTTGCTGTTCACTGTACGAAATTCCTAAAATCACCAGATTGTGAATTAAATCTGAAAATTTTTGTGCGTAATCCTGATATATGTATGCATCTTTCGTTAGTTCAACGTTTTTCGATTTGAGTCCCGTAAGTGCCTCGAAAAAATTCATCTTTACTGGCTGTTCTGTTTTGACAGATTCTGTCTCTGTTTTTTGCATTGTCTCTTGTGGGCTTTAAGCAAGGTTCTCTATGGAGGGCTGTAGCTAATGTTTTATTGAGTTCTTGCAATGTGTCACAACAGAACCAGTGGATTAAAGTTTTTGAGTACTAACCCCTCTAATGAGAATTACGTTGAGTTTGGTGTGGCGGAAGTTTTCAAGGGTCAAGAGGAAGAGTGATATAATAGGATGAAGAAGAGTGAAGAGCTTAAGCTTGGGGAGGCTCCCATGGATCTCCCCAGCATATTTCAAGAAGACTCAAGCGTCTAAGCTTGGGGATGCCCAAGGCATCCCCTTCTTCATCGTCAAAATTATCAGGTCATCTCTAGTGAAACTATATTTTAATTCTTTCACATCATATGTGCTTTTCTTGGAGCGTCTGTGTGCTTTTATTTTCAGTATTGCACTTTTATTTTCAATAAAGCTTGACTGGACCCTAGCATTCTTGATTGGGAGAGAGACACGCTCCGCTTTTTCATGAGAATACTCCTATTCTTCACTTATATTTGTTGAGTATTCATATCTAGCGTGTTCAGCTTTTAGCTCTTGTTTTCATGTATCTCTTGTCAGAGCTATTAGCTTTCTTTTGTAGAAAGTACTCTCTTGCTTCACTTATATTTGTTTGGAGAGTTGATTAAATAAATTGATTGGTGTTTGGTTGGTTCAGAAAATGTTGCATGTGGTAATTGGTATAAGGAAAAACTTGCTTAATCTTGTAGATCACTAATTTGGATAACTTGATGCTTGTCAATTGTTTTGAGTTAACAAGTAGATCATGATTAAATTGTGCATCACATGAGTTAAGCCTATTAGTGAAGAACTACCGTAAAGCTTGTTGAAAATTTGGTTTGCATCGGTGGTACCTCTAAGGTCTAGATATTTTCTAATAACAGGGTTTGGTTAACAAGGAAGACGGTATGAAGTCTTATAACGTTTGCAATATGTTTGTCATATAAAACTTGGTGTACGGGTTGATATTCTTGTTTGCTTACATAAACCTTGCTAGCCTAAACTCTGTACTGAGAGGGAATGCTTCTCGTGCATCCAAATCCTTGAGCCAAAATCCATGCCATTTGTGTCCACCATAACTACCTATATGTGGTATTTCCTTGCCACTCCAAGTAAATTTTTCATGTGCTACCTTTAAATTATTCAAAATGTTATTATTCCCTTTTTGTGTCAATGTTTACTAGCTCATGAGGAATTAGTGTGGTTATTCTTTATTCTATTTGTCAAATGGACTTTTACACCTGGACTAGTGGCATATACATCCGCTTATCCAATAACTTGCAAAAAGAGCTGGCAACGGGGTGCCCAGTCCCAATTAATTACAACTTTAACCAATTAATTCTCTTCACACTTTTGCCCTGATTCATCAGTAAGCAATGACAAACAGTGAAATACCTGCATGTGTGTAAACCAAAGAGAAAGAGGGATGATCTGCCTTGCTGGTAGAAATAACGTCCTTCATGGGAGCCGCTCTTAAAAGTCCGTTTGACAGGTAGAATACTGTTCTCACCCGCTACCATTCGTTGACAATTAACAAACACCTCTCAAAAATAGATACTCCTCCATGGTATGTGATTGATGGAAGGCACCCGAGGATTCGGTTAGCCATGGCTTGTGTTAGCAAGGTTGGGAGGAGTATCAAATATTTTATGCAATCTCTATATGCTTTCAAAAACCTAAAAGCTCTAGCACATGACTTAATCCCTGCTTCCCTCTGCGAAGGGCCTTTCTTTTACTTTTATGTTGAGTCAGTTTTCCTATTCTTTCTGTCTTCCACAAGCAAACACTAGTGTCAACTTTGTTACAACATGCGTTATATGCAATGTATTGGACTTGTTATACTACTTTGTGTTGACAATATCCATGAGATAAATATGTTGAAAGTTGAAGCAAATGCTGAAACTAAATTCTTCCTTTGTGTTGATTAAATACCTTTTATTAGAAACTATTGCTTTATGAGTTAACACTTATGCAAAACTGTTTGATGCTTGTCTCGAAAGTACTATTCATGAAAACGTTTAGCTTGTGTGATTCATTGTTTACTCATTATCTATTTGGTAGCAAATTATAGACCATTGACTTGGATCACTTCATTCATTTACATGTGCCTTGCAATATTATATGATCAAGATTATGATAGTAGCATGTCACCTCAAAAATTATTTTTTTTTATCGTTTACCTACTCGAGGACGAGTAGGAACTAAGCTTGGGGATGCTGATACGTCTCAAACGTATCTATAATTTTTGATGTTCCATGCTTGTTTTATACCAATTGCTACATGTTTTGCATCTACTTTATATCACTTTTATACATTTTCTGGGACTAACCTATTAACAAGATGCCACAGTGCCAGTTCCTGTTTTCTGCTGTTTTTGTATTCCAGAAAAGCTAGTCTGGAAATATTCTCGGAATTGGACAAAAATTTACGGAGGCCCCTATTTTACCAGAAGACTCCATGGGCCAGAAGGACAAGTCCGGGGGAGGCCCGAGGGCCCCACATGTGGGCAGGGCGCGGTTGGGCCTTGCCCGGCGCCCTGGGGTGGTGTCGTCTCCTCGGTCACCTCCTCGCGACGCCCTTTGGACTATATATTGCCCCTGACCTAAAACTCACAGAACAATTGACGAAACTCCCGAATACATCTCCGTGCTCCGCCGCCACGAAACTTTGTTTCGGGGGTCAGAAGGTCCTGTTCCGGCACCCTGCCGGGACGGGGATTGATGTCACATCCCAAATTTTGAAACTAAGAAAAACTTAGTTTCACAAGACCCAAAATTCAGAACCAACAAAAACTTTTGAAATGTTTCACTGATGCTTGTGTTTTCCATCCTGTTGCTGTGTTGAACCTTGTGTGACCTGTTGTTTAAGTTGTTTGACTAGTAAATATATGACCCAACCAATATAAAAATATATTTAACTTTGGTGATCATGTCATGACAAGAAAAATATTCCATGTATCTTTTCCATTCTTATTTTGGCCAACTCCATTTCAATGATACTTGGTTTAGCAACAACCAAAACTAATACCCATTATTTGAGAAAGTAAAAGTATTTCCAAAACTATGTGTTTCCACAAATGAGGAGATCTATATGCTATCTCCTATCTATCTTTTAAACTTGATATTTTGCATTTGTATGCAACTCCCATTTTATAAGCTTTGGTTATCATTACATGTTAAAAGGAACACAAGTGGGAAATATATTACCCCACATATGTCTCTTTATCAAACCTTTGAAAACTATTAAGTTATGAATTGAGATAGTTTTAAACATCATCTTGTCATAATTAAGTGTGATCATTTTTACAAGATAGTATTGTTAATTATGGAAATGGTGGTGTGATTAATTCATGTGGTTTGATTTGTGTGGTCATAAGTGTGATGTTGATATTGTTGTGTTTGTTGCTTGTGAGGGTAATTCCTCAGTTGTGCTTAATACTAGAATAAGACACATTTGACAACAAATTTGGTATGTGACCTGAATAAAAACAAACCCTCTAGAAATATTCACACCTAAGTTGAAATCCTAAATTAAGGAAAATGATCTTATTTAATTTCCCTCTATCTCTATTCCTCTATTTTATGAAAACAATTATATTTCCTTATTCTAGGAATGAGATGAAATAATAATCATTTCAACCCCATCTCACTCCCTCCTCAAGTAAACATACTTTTCAATTTTAAACAAAACTCTCAAAGTATTTAACAAAAGGAAATTAAGATCATGATAAATAAATGATCTTAATAAATTATTCCTCCCTATTTCTCTGTTTCTTTCAAACCAATATTTTCTCCATGAAAATATAACTTAATTGAAGTTACCATATTTGTCAAGAAAGTTCCAAAAGTTCAAAACAATATTTTATCACTTGTTTTAAAATATTAAAGAAATGTTAATTTAGTTTTACCAAAAATCATTTATTTAAATCCTATGAACAAAAATGGTTCAAAAAATTTTATTTTCAAAAGCCAATTTTTGTGGAGCTTCTCCATGTATATGGGAGGCTACCTGATTTTTCTCATAATTTTTAAAAAAATTTAAAGGCCTTAATTAAATCACTGAACAGCTACTAGTTCTAAAAGGAATTAAAAGAAAAAGGAGAAAAGGACCTCAGTGCAAATAGAAACAGAAGTCCAGGGGGTTATCTGGAAAAGCATCGTCTCTCCCTGTAGCAGCAGTGCCGCACGATGCCGTTGTCGTCCTCCCGTGCGTCGCTCGCCGCCAGGCCCCCCCCCCCCCTCTCGTTCCCCTGCCGTGTCGAAGAAGGATAAGAGCCCCCCGAAGCTCCTCTGCTCTCTCTCACCCCTCCCTCACTCGCCTGCTCCCCTCGTGCTTCCTCTCTCTCGATATTTCCCCCCCCCCCCCATGGCCGAGCTCGAGCTCGCCGTTGCCGCACGCATCGCCGGCGATTGGAGCATCCCCGAGCAAATCCAGGACCGCCAGAAGATGCGCCTCACCGTCCTCTTCATCTCCGTGCAAGGAATCGAAGAGGGGACCCGCGAGTCGACCGCGCCGTCCGCGTCTTCTTACTCTCCGGCCGCCGCACATCGAGCACGTTTGCCACCGCCTCCGACCTCCTCTGTCCAAGCTGAGCACACGCACGCGTCGAGGGTGAGCGTGCGATTCTCCTGGACATGCTCCACATCCCTAATTCGTCGTAGATCGCCGTAGCGAAGTAGGTCGTGTTCCGCCGCCGTAGGCCGCCGCAAGTCGAGGATGTTTCCGGCGTCTCCGGTGACAGTTATGCAGCGGCGCCACCGTAGAAAGGTTCCCCGTACTCCCGCGAATCGAACCCATCCAGTAGATCGTCCCCGCACGTCCTCTGCCGTCGATCCCGTGCGCGTCGTCGCCGGTGGTCGCCGCGGTCGCGTGCGTCGTCGGCGTGCCCGGTCACCACCTTTTATTTCTGCGCACCCGTATACTAACACACACCCGCTCCACCCCAGTGGCTAGCACGCCGCGCATCCGCTCGCGAGGTCGCGAGTTCGATCCCGCCGGCGCACTGCCTTTTCTGTTTTAATTTTCCGCTCGCTGACAGCCTGGCCCCACCGGTCAGTGACCGCGGTGGCCAGCACCGCCCGCACCCAGCCCAGTCAGCGCCAGCGTGGCCGCTGGCCCACACGTCAGTGACCATGTGTAGCGCACCGCCCGGTGCAAAACGTTTTGTTTGTTTTTCTGGAAAATAAAATAAACCGACAGATTCGAATATAAACTTGAAAAATTCATAACTAATTAATTACTTGTCCAAAAATTGCAAACAAGATACCAAAACGTTCAGATAAATAAGGCCTGTCTTTTGTTGTAATTCACCTATCCAAATAAATTAGTTTATTTAATATTTTATTAAAATAAAGAAAATGGCAGAATATAAAATAAATTGGGAAAATTCATATCTTTAAAAATAATGATCCAAAAATTAAGTTTGACCTATTAAAAGGTTTAGCAAGTGATAACCTTCATATTCCACCTTGTTTCCAAACATGGATAAATATTTTGTAGTGTTGTTTAAAATAAACTAACAAAAGGGCATACTTAAAAAGGATTTTATAAATTAATCTGTAATGATTTTTGGAGCAAATCTAATTTTGCTAGGTTCTTAGTGTTTCACTTTATCATATCCTAACTTGGTGTAATATTCAGACTCACAGAAAATATATAGTGACCTAACTTTTGTCTGAAGTATTTCCCGTTCAACGGGAGGTGCTTGTTGTTAACCTTCGCCTCAGATAGTTTTGTGATCGATGTACCTAGCTTGCGTATAGGCGATAGACTACTGACCAGTATAATGCCCTCGTAAGTGTAGCTCCTAGCTGTTGCCCGAACGATTAGCTCGAAGCTTACGGTTTGTTACTTGTCTGTATACCACTTGTGGTTTGGTTTGCTTAGTGATTGTTGTGTTATCCTCCTGTTTGCGACGCTAGATATAAACACTACCGGAGTGGTCCTTGGAACGGAGTTATTGAGGAAGGAGAATTCGTTGAATCTGAAGATCAAGACCAAGTTCACTTTGCCGAGCAAGGCAAGCTACTCTCTGAGCTTGCATCTATATACATCTATTTTGGTTTACATGTTTTACTTATAAAGAGCATATGTTATTTATGTGGTGTTTGCCACTAAAGTTATGAATTTGAAAACCCTTTTGTTTTCAAAATACAAGTATACTATTTTGACACCCTCTACGGAGATATTAGCTGGAATTTCCTTTTTAAACTATAGGATGGGAAAAATATTGTTTATTCAAAACTCCTTTGAAAATACTCGTGTGGTTGTGGAATACCGAGATGTCGGTATGGAAATGGAGAAATGGTGAATGGAGATGTTTATGAAAAATGCACATTGTGTCTTTGTACTATGACGACCAGCCGATAACCTGTGCGACCACATTTACCCACATATGGGAAAAGGGCGTAGTCATATAGTTTGCTCATATTAGTATGGGATGCCTCAACAACGAGGATGACCTCGTTCCATGAGGGGATGGTTTGGTGACCTACCCCCTGACCTGGGTCCTCTTAAGTGAAGTCTGCCAACAGAGTTGGTATGAGTGTATTGGAGAAAGAGGATTGAAGGTTCCACCATAAATCGCCGGGCAGAACTACGAGTCCTCACACTTAGATTCCGACGGGCTGGGTTAACTGTTGATGGAATGTTTCGTAGCGGTAGGGTCCTATACTAGCATGAGCAAAGGACAGGCTATGGTCAGTGACTCAACTTCGCATACACCTTGTATGGCGGGACGTGGCTGACACGATGAGTTACCGGATGGGTGTGGGAAAAGCGTGCTACCTCTGCAGAGGGTAAAACTATTCGAATAGCCGAGTCCTCGGATATGGACAGTTGGAAAGAACTGCTTTGACCATGTGCAAGTTTTGCAAAGTTTTGAGATTTGAAAATAAAATGGAGATGTGTGGTATCTGCAACTCTACCGACGGGCTGGTATGAGGTTGCTGGAGAATGATTGACCATGACGGGCTATGGTCGAGAAGTGCAGAGTTTTGTGATTTAAAAGTGGAAAAAATGTTTTATGCAACTATACCAAAGGGCCGGTATGAAGTTGTTGGGATTGAATGACCATGAAGGGTTATGGTCGAAAAACGAGGAGTTTTGGGGAAATAAACAAAATGGTGATTTTCCGGAAAATGTTTTAAAAGAGACTTATCACAAAGACAGGTTTATGGGGAAAAGTTCTAAAAGCCTTCTTTTCTTTTTCAAGAAAGATATAGAGATTTCAAAACAAAGTTTTAATAAACAAAAGTATATCCTTCTCTTTCAACAAGGATATAGAGTTTTCAAAGCAAACAAAGTTTTATTTAAACAATAAAAGAGTAGTGCATGCTCATTCCGGTGGTAGTTTGCGAGTACATTCAAATGTACTCATATTGGTTTCGTCCCTGGCTATTGTCTTAGCCAGATTTTGAAGAGGAACAGTTCGAAGAAGAAGACTTCAATAACGTCAATGAGAACTAGGGCGCTTCCCAGTCAGCTGCCTGTAGGGTTACGGCAAATGACTTGGGCTCCACGTTGATTTGGTGATTTCCGCTGCGAGTACCTGATGAAGTTATGGCTTCAATCAAGTAAGTAAATTTATTCGGTATTTATGGGTGATCTGTGATACCAATTCGAGTTATGTGCAACAACAGACTGATCATGGGATTGTTGCAGGAAACATAACGAGTATCTCGGATACCTAATCCGGGGTCCTCACAATTGACCCCCGGAGCCATCTCCATCGACCACGCCGCTTCCACTTCGACTCCATGATGGTTTGTGAGTAGTTCCCCCATGGACTACGGGTTCTAGCTGTAGCTAGTTGGTACTCTCTCTCCCATGTACTTCAATACAATGATCTCATGAGCTGCCTTACATGATTGAGATCCATATGATGTAATCGGTGTTGTGTTTGCTGGGATCCGATGAATATTGAATACTATGTCAAGTTGATTATCAATCTATCTTATATGTTATTTAAAATCTTGCATGCTCTCCGGTACTTGTGGTTGCCTTGATCAAGTAGTTGCCTGTATCTCCAAGAGAGAGTATTTATGCTAGATAGTGGGTTCATGCCTCCATTTAACCTGGGACAGTGACAGAAAGTTCTAAGGTTGCGGATGTGCTGTTGCCACTAGGGATAACCTAACAATGTTATGTCCACGGTCATATGTATTTGTTTACATTACGCACTTTACTTAATGCAATTATCCGTTGCTTGCAACTTAATACCAACGGGAACTCGGATGACAACCCGGCGGTGGATTATTAGTCATAGATGCTGTTGGATAACGGTCTATGTATTTTGTCGTAATGCCCAATTAAATATCATAGTAGTCATCATGTCATATATATGCATTGTCATGCGCTCAATATTCTGTCAATTGCCCAACTGTAATTTGTTCACCCAACACTTGTTATTGGAGAGTTACCACTAGTGTAGATAGCTGGGAACCCCGGTCCATCTGTAATCATCATTGCTTTTCTGTCAACTCCACGCAAGCAACTATTTTCTGGTGTCATTGCTTCTGTGTTACTGCTACTGTTGCTCTCATATTACTGCTGCTTTCACATCACGTTTGTTACTAGTGCTTTCTCAGGTGTGGTGGAATTGACAACTCCGCTGCTAAGACTTATAAGTATTCTTTGTCTCCCCTTGTGTCGAATCAATAAATTTGGGTTTTAATTCCCTCGAAGACTGTTGCGATCCCCTATACTTGTGGGTTATCAGGCCTCGCCATGAACTTCGCGTAAGCCGAGCTACGAAATAATGCATGATACGGGCTTTTCAATTTCACCACTTCAAATGTGATCCATTCTGACCTGATATTGTCCTTGGACTCACCAAATGCAACTTCCAACGAAATCTTTCCCTCTGTGCAAGCTAACTTGCCTGGAACTATACCATGAAACACTGTGGATGTTTTCTGCAGCTGTGACTCCCTAAGGCCCATATGCACAAAGGTTTCCCAGTATAAGATATTGATACTACTGCCACCATCCATCAAAACTTTCTTCAACTCATAACCATGCACCTGTGGTGCTACCACTAAAGCTAGCAGACCCGGATGTTCCACCACATCCGGGTGATCTTGTCTACTCCACGTTATGGTGTGCTCTGACCATCTCAAGTACCTCGGGTTGCAACAGTAAAAGAATTGACCGCCCTCTTAATTACTTTCCTTTCCCTCCTGGTGGTTCCAGTGGTATGGACGTGGTACTGCCCTAGCTGCTTTGGCTGGTTCTGAAAACCTCCCGAGCTATTCTGGCCGGCCCCTGCGTTGCCGGCTCCTGCGTTTGTTCCTGGTGGGGGTCCGTTGCCTGGGTTTCCACCTGGGCCGGGTCCTCCACCACGACCACCGCCGTGCAACAACTTCTGTATTTCCTTATTTTTTTCACCTCTGTAGGTCAACGCACTGCTCCAAAGAATGGTTGACGGGTCTGCCGTTCCTGCTATGGCGAGGACACGACATCCTGAAGGCCTCTATGTGACTGGTCGGGCGCGGCGGGCCCCGATAACTGTTTCCTCCATTATAGTTTCCCTCAGTCCTGGTTTTTGAAACCCGGTATTTGCATTGGCAACTAGCTCTGAATTTCCCTCATACGGCCGCTTGTTCTTATTTCCGCCATTATTGTTGTTGTTGTTGCTGTTATTGTTCTGTCCCGCACCATTGCTGGATTTTCCTCCATTGTTCACATTGCCCTTCCCTTTTTATTCCTCATTATCATCTTTGGTTTTATCGGTGGAGGCGTGCCTAATGCACGCGTCCATCACTTCACCCATGGTGATCTCTGCGACCCGGTTGCTGGACTTCATGCGTCCCAAGTTCTGAACAAGGGGGTCGTATCTGCCTGTTTTCTCCATGGTCTGTATCGCGTTTCTGGGAAGGATGTCTGTGGACGAGTGAAGGATTTTTGTAACCCCGTGCATCCAGCTGCGAGCCGACTCTCCTTTCTTCTGTACGCACCGATCCAGGTCATCGATTGTGTAAAGCTGCTTGCAAGTCCCTTGATTTTTTTGACAAAAGGACGCCTTGAGCTCGCTCCACGAGTTGATGGATCTCTCCGAAAGGGCATTAAACCATAGCTTGGCCGCACCATCGGTCATCATAAGGTACATAAACTTGGCGTGAAGATTCTCCGATGCATTACGAATAGACATGGCCATCTCATAACTACTCAACCACGTTTCTGGTTCCATGCTGGGATCATAATTAACGATCTTACTAGGCTCCTTGAACTTTTCCGGGTAAGGCTCTGCTCTAATAGCGTCTGAAAGACACTTGGGCCCGGCTAAATTAGCCGGAACCGGCCTTCCCCTTGGCGCAGGTGAACTCACTGCTGCTGCCGCTGCGGGCAGCGCACCGGCTCCTCCAGCGCGCACTGCAGATCCTGTGGCACGCCTTGCTCTTGAACTATCAACTATTGCTTGCGCGGTCGATGCTGCGGGTGCTGCTTGCCCGGGCGGAGGAGGCGGCATTTGCTGCTGCTCTGCCCTCCGCCGCGCCGAACTCGACTGAATACGCCTTGGGCTTTCTCCATGGCGGCTTATTGTGCGGCCATTGTACGGTGTTCCATGTAAACCACTTATATTGTTAGGATAGTTGCCTTGCTGCACCACAGCTGTGCGCAACATATCTACAGCGCGTCGGGTCTCGATTTCTCGAGGCGAATCTCCCAACGAAATACGGTCGAGCGCTAAAGTTGTAGCGTAAACATTATCCATGGGTTGTTGTAATGACCCGGCGGGGTGTGAAATCTAGGTGGAGGTGGTGGTATGGTGATAATCCCCAAGAGCAAGGAATCACTGTAGCACTATTCGATAAGTATTTGAGTGTCGAACCCACGAGGAGCTGAAGGTAAACTATCTATTCTCTAAAGCCCTTTAACCCTCTTATATGGCCTTTTATGCAAAGCAATAAATATGAAAGGATCTAACTAATGGAAGCAAGTGACGTGGAATGGGTTTATCTAGTAGCAAGTTTCTTAGAGCAAGTTTCTCTCAGCAGTTTTCTCAAGCAAGTTTCTCAAAGTAGCAAGTAGCAAAGATCTCAAGTAGCAAATATCTCAAGGGAGCAAATGTTCTAGCAATTGTTATTTCATTCGCGTGGTTGTCACAATTAGTGAAGCACATGTTTCAGTCTTAGTTGTTTCTTTTAGGTGGGAGCCATAAATAGGTGTAGCCAAGTAAATGAGCAATAACACAACTCTTATGATGGATCTCATGGCCAAATAAATGTGCAGCACAAGAATTATTAAGACATAATTGTCCCACCATAGCCTTAAGTTCTAGGTCCCCCATATATATCCCCCATAAAGTAACTTCAAGTCTCATACACCGGTTTCTCTCTACTCCGACATGTCCTACTCAATCCATTACGCTACGGTGATCACCTTACATGCATTCCCCAACATATGCGTGCACTCATATATTGTACATAAAGACAATCATAAAAGATAACAACACTTGTATGCAACCAATCAACGAACTATTTCACAAGTGCCATGAACAAATCACTTCTCAAACACAGATGGGAGACACAATAGATCAAGGGAAAAGTATATTGCATCATACATCATGTTTGCCAAGAGTTTACAGTGGGGAGATGGAGATGATCTTGCTGTAGATGTTGATGATGAACACGCCGGAGGGGGGTGGAGCCCTCCGGAGGTTATTCCGGCGGCGTTTCCCCCCTCCGATCTTCTCCGGCGGCAGCCTTCTGACTCTCTGTTTTGTGGTTTTCTGTTTCTCCGCCGCCTGCTTTCGCGAAACGCCGGGGGACCTTTTTTATAGGCGTTTTTAGGTCAAAACGAAGGCGGTGGACGAAAGATCGACGGCAGCGGAGCCACGAGGGCCAAACGAGTGGGCCCCACGCGGCACAGTACCTGGCCGTGTGGGCCACCCCCGTTTGGGCCTCGGGCCTCCGCTTGCTAGCTTCCTTCGCCCACAGGTCTTCTTCCTTCCAAATATTGACGCCCGTAAATTTCCAGGTGATTTCGTTGACGTTTGGGTCCCTGAAACATTAAAATAAGAAAACGGGTTTTCTGCCTGTGCAGGGTTAATTCCATAAAAATACGAAATAAATGAATATTCCAAAAATCATTATAAAACATTGATATAACCCTTATATGATGCAAATATGATTGGAATATAAGCAATTAAAGTGCAAAGTTCATGTATGCATTTTACATGCATCAACATCCCCAAGCTTAATCCATGCTCGTCCTCGAGTATGAAGATGATAAAACTAACATGGACTTTGCAATTTAATACTTAACAATGATATCAAAGATGATTACAATTGCTACATATAGTCAAATGATTCATTCTTCAAAGGAGTAGCAATATGCAAATAGTTTATGAAGTGATATCAAGTATTCAAGACAAGGATGTTCATTGATAGTTCACAAAGTGTAACATGGTAGCAAGTAATATGGAACACATGTATGCATAATGATAAGTAGAACATCCTACAATGGTCATAGAGTGTAGATGAAAATCTGAATATGATAGGTGTACACTTTGGAAAGATGTATATGTGAGTAGAGGTAAAGCATGCATAAGTTTCATCCAACTTCCAAACTCTTCTACTTAAGTTAATGATTGCAATAAGGTATTCATTGGTGTCAAGCTCTCATTGCCCCTATCATAGCATCTTGAATGATTAATGTTAAAGTGAAAGCAAATATGAGTAGTGTGCTTGATAAAGAATGGGTTGAATGTCTCATGCCCCTTGAATACAAGTACTTACACCATGTGTTACTCAACTTGGGAAACAAAGCAAGTTCAATTAAATATCATTGTAAGCATAATAGTATCATCAAGAGCGTCAACTGGGGTACCTCTTGTCCCAAGATATGGAACAAGCCCATATCAAAATGACAAGACAAACAAACAAAATGAACAATCTCAACACCCTTTTTATTTACCATTTGGAATAGTTTTTTATTGCAAGGTGTATCACAGAAGGTTCACCATAGTATGTAAGTAAATTTCCACCATGAATGATGCATGGCTTAGATTAGCGGCCCAGGCGTCTCTCTAACCATTTACACAAACTCATTTAAACTCACTCTATTTCCACATTTATTTCAACATGATAAGCATCCATAGAAAAAGCACATGATATCAACTAAATGAGATGAAGAGCGTGTTGAAAGCTTGCCATGTGACAGCACATATGGGCTAACTTCCAACCCAAAACATTCATCAAGCCACAAACATCATAATCTTAATCACAATGGGTCAAGTTTTATTATGCAAATAAAAGAACATTGTGCATCAAGTTCGTGAGAGCTATATAACCAATTTTTTCCATTGCAATCAATAACATAAACATTTTCATTCAGAGGTAAGATAACACAAACAACATGTTAAACATACTCGGAATAGCATAAAGCCAATAGGTAGATATGGTGGACTCACTGGAATAACTTTGGTTGAAGGTGTTGGAAACAAGTTTTTGCTTGTTGGAGTTTTTGGGCTAGCAAAAGGGAGAAAGTTGACCATCTAGATGCATGCATGAGTGTCCATAGAACTAACTAATCCATGTTAAACCAAGTGAAATAACAATCAGCACCAAAACATGAATAAGTGATAGCTCTACAAAAAGAATTTGCAAACTATTACTCATAAACAAGCTCATGAATCATGCAACTATATGTATCATTAAAAATCAAGTCAAACATCCCTTTTCCCAATCTTATAAAAGCATCCAACATATTTCAACCCATATTTCCAGTAGCTCTCTCATATATAATTGATAGTGTGGTGGTCTCTCAAGACTCAAACAAAAAAAAAAACGACGCTCCAAGTTTATGCGATAAAGTGTTTCGATCGAAAAACAGAAGTTGGACGTGTGCAAACCGAGAGTGTGTAGGTCCAGCGGGGTTGTCTTCACATCCCCAAGCTTATGGTCTTCACCATCCTTGGATAGCTCTTGGTGCATCTCCTCCAATCCCTGTGAAAAAACTTCAAAACACCGTTTCTCCCATTCTTTTCTGTGGGGTGCATTAATAGTGATAAACAAATAGGTTCCTTGCTGCATATAATCCTTGAACAAAAATTCATATGAGATGTCCAGAAGTGTATAATGTTGTATGCCTACTCATAAACTCAATTGGATCAAAAAGATTCAACTTAAAAGCTCAAAGCATGCATCAAACAAAATGGGACAGAATCTGTCCAGAAAAACAGCAGCAGCAAAACGTATTTTTCTACCCTACCAAACTTTTCGAAAAATTCCGAAAAAATTCATGCATACATAGGATGAAAAGTTGCAACTACATTTCAAATATGAGCTCATTCGGAGTTAGAGAATAAGAATTAAAAATCATACCGTGCACTGATTCGTGCAGGATAAAATCTCCGAACTCATAATCAACTTTTCAAACAAAAAGGGTAAAACTTGGCACTTTATTGAAAATCCAGAACTAAACTAGACACAAAATCGCTTGTTACAGCAAGAGGACACAAAGAAAAATCACACACAAAAATAACCGGGTTGCCTCCCGCAAAGCGCTTTCTTTATAGCCATATAGCTAGGCTTACTTACTTGGTATCAAGATGGTTGAAGTGAGGTGGCTTGGCATCCCAAGCTTAAATTCTTGTACTTATTTGATATATGTAGGGTGATAGGAGCTTGAGTTTTTGTCCCTCTTGATCTTGTTCATCACCCTCAATTCTTCCACCTTAAAATTCTCTTTACACAACACTCGTCACAAACTTGATTAGAGGGGTTAGTGCCTTCATAAATTAAATCCACATAGGCACAGCAAAGACATATCATGAATTGATTTTAAACATTAGCTACTGTTACTATGGTTATGTAATGCTCCTTGATCAAAAGAACCGCACAAAACACAAGTAATGAGAGTAATGCAGAATAAAGACAGGATATGTCAAAAACTGGACAGCGAATTACTATTATCACTCTTTTTATTTGGTTTTAGCTTTGGGAAAAGTTTAAATGATAGAGATTTTGCAATGGTTCCATTGGCATGAACAACACATGTTCAAGGTCGACCCCAACTTCTCCATTACTCATCCTTCTCATTTACTTTCCCAAATTTCATATAGAGTGAAAATCTTAAACTAATTGTTAGAAATCAGTAGGTAAAGTTATTTTGCAGGTTCTCAAGATATAAAGGTGTGCCCAAACTGAATAGGAGATAAAAGCATAGAGAGCACACCTCAAAACATTAAACCATTAACTTTTAAGTCTAACTCTTTTCCTATGCATTGGCATTTTATATATGAATAAATAACACCATTTGAGGTAACCAATGCATATAATGATCAATAGCTTGCATTTTAAATAACATAGAAACATAAGAGGATTCTTATCTCTTCCTCTCTCATAATAGTTGCAAGCATTGAAGTTAAATACCCACATATTTTGAATAGAATCACCACATAAAGACTTATCATCTAATGAGCATAATGGATCATCAAACTCAAATCACTTTCATCCTCAACGGCTTCCCCAAGCTTAAACTTTTCCAGAGCATTAGCAATAAAGGTGTTCAAAGAGTTAGTACCACAAACATGAGTGTTATGCAAATAAAATTTAATTTTCTCCTCAAACACTTCATGTCCTAACTCAAGATAGATATTATACAACTCTAATTTTTTTTGGTTCTTTTCCATTTTCTAATTTTTTTGTGTTTTAGATTTATATGTTAGTATGCAATGCAAACAAGAATAAAAGTTTAGCACAACGCTCCCCGGCAACGGCGCCAGAAAAGTACTTGATAATCCCCAAGAGCAAGGAATCACTGTAGCACTATTCGATAAGTATTTGAGTGTCGAACCCACGAGGAGCTGAAGGTAAACTATCTATTCTCTAAAGCCCTATAACCCTCTTATATGGCCTTTTATGCAAAGCAATAAATATGAAAGGATCTAACTAATGGAAGCAAGTGACGTGGAATGGGTTTATCTAGTAGCAAGTTTCTTAGATCAAGTTTCTCTCAGCAGTTTTCTCAAGCAAGTTTCTCAAAGTAGCAAGTAGCAAAGATCTCAAGTAGCAAATATCTCAAGGGAGCAAATGTTCTAGCAATTGTTATTTCATTCGCATGGTTGTCACAATTAGTGAAGCACATGTTTCAGTCTTAGTTGTTTCTTTTAGGTGGGAGCCATAAATAGGTGTAGCCAAGTAAATGAGCAATAACACAACTCTTATGATGGATCTCATGGCCAAATAAATGTGCAGCACAAGAATTATTAAGACATAATTGTCCCACCATAGCCTTAAGTTCTAGGGTCCCCCATATATATCCCCCATAAAGTAACTTCAAGTCTCAGACACCGGTTTCTCTCTACTCCGACATGTCCTACTCAATCCATTACGCTACGGTGATCACCTTACATGCATTCCCCAACATATGCGTGCACTCATATATTGTACATAAAGACAATCATAAAAGATAACAACACTTGTATGCAACCAATCAACGAACTATTTCACAAGTGCCATGAACAAATCACTTCTCAAACACAGATGGGAGACACAATAGATCAAGGGAAAAGTATATTGCATCATACATCATGTTTGCCAAGAGTTTACAGTGGGGAGATGGAGATGATCTTGCTGTAGATGTTGATGAGGAACACGCCGGAGGGGGTGGAGCCTTCCGGAGGTGATTCCGGCGGCGTTTCCCCCCTCCGATCTTCTCCGGTGGCAGCCTTCTGACTCTCTGTTTCGTGGTTTTCTGTTTTCCACCGCCTGCTTTCGCGAAACGCCAGGGGACCTTTTTTATAGGTGTTTTTAGGTCAAACGAAGGCGGTGGACGAAAGATCGATGGCAGCGGAGCCACGAGGGCCAAACGAGTGGGCCCCACGCGGCCACAGTACCTGGCCGCGTGGGCCACCCCCGTTTGGGCCTCGGGCCTCCGCTTGCTAGCTTCCTTCGCCCACAGGTCTTCTTCCTTCCAAATATTGACGTCCGTAAATTTCCAGGTGATTTCGTTGACGTTTGGGTCCCTGAAACATTAAAATAAGAAAACGGGGTTTTCTGCCTGTGCAGGGTTAATTCCATAAAAATAGGAAATAAATGAATATTCCCAAAAATCATTATAAAACATTGATATAACCCTTATATGATGCAAATATGATTGGAATATAAGCAATTAAAGTGCAAAGTTCATGTATGCATTTTACATGCATCATATGGCTCCATAGTTTCCCCCGGCTCCTCCGGTAGGTACATGTGGTGACCCGGCTAGGATGGTGCCGGGTCTGCTTCCGCCAACTCCTCTAGCTTGTCCCGCTCTTGTTCCCGTGGCGGGAACCTCTTGTACTGTCCTGATCGGCTGATCTTGCGGCGTGATGAACAACACTGCCGGTTTAGGGCTTCACCCCTTGTGGGCAGCCTCGTCTGATGTCTCTGATTGTACACCCGGGTTGATTCATGACGCAGACGATTCTCCTGCTCATCCAGCTGTTGTTGCCGGATCGCCATCTGCTGCTTCTCTGCTTCCACGTCCCGCCTCTGCTGTTCCAGGGCCTGGCGTGCGACGTCTAGATCTCTGGCCCGCGACGCGGCGTTCTCCGGGGTCACCAGTGTCGCAAGGACTGCAGGATCCAACACCAAATTGTTACTAAACAAAGCCGGGTTCGGTGATGGGACGTACCTTCTCCTGCGGCTCTGTTCATCATGAATCCAAACGCGTTCATCCGCCGTGCAGCATCTTCTGTCTCGCTGGTAACAGATGCAACTTCTCCATCGACCCGGGATCGTGGCGGGTTTTGATTCACTTGAGGCTGATGATGGGCCATGGCCGTGGCTGTCGATGTAGCTGTAGCTGTCACCGAAGCCGGGTCCAGGTTTGTCGCTGTCGCTGTGTAAACCGCGACCCGGCGAACCGGACCCGGGGAAGACTCATACTCCTCTTCTTCTTCGCTTTCATATCCATACCGATGCTCGAACAGGGGCAGGATTGACTCAGTATCTTCATCTATCTCAACCCGCCACGCGGGGTCCATGCCAGCTCCTCCAGCTGTTCCCGCTTCGTGGCGGGCGCTTCCTCGATCTCTGTCGTGCCTATTGACTCTTCACCGTCCGATTAGACGATGGTGGCGGCTCCTGACACAGAATCATACTCGTTATTTTCAATAGCTAAACCAGATGAACGTACCATACCCACGAAGACATTGATCCGGCCAATCGGGATGACTGAGCCGGTCTCCAACAGATCTGACTCCGGCTCCCAGCCGAAATCGTCGACGATGTTTTCTCCTTCAGGGTTGGTGGTGATCTCGCCGATGACGAGGTTCTGCATGCCTCGTCGAGCTTCTCCCGTGATGTAAACACCTTTGGACGTGGGCCCCACGGTGGGCGCCAACTGTCGTGGGTTTGTCACAACATATGTTACCCGGGGGTAACTTACGTTGGGGGACCTGGCGGCTCTGGCGTACAGGAGGTTGTCTAGCTCAGCGGGGACACAGGATTTACCCACGTTCAGCCTCTCCATTGGAGATAATAGCCTACTTTCTGCTTGTTGTTATTGATGGGAGATCTCGAGACCCGGGGTGCAATGTCGCCGAGTCACGAGTTTAGGGTTACAATGGTTCTCTCTCGTATCGCTACTAGTTGGAATCGTCCCTATCTATGACCTAGGACCGGTTTATATAGAGGACCGGGTCTCCTGGTTTCTTACAAGGCAAGGCCGGGTTACTCCATACTCAGAGTCCTAATCTACCTCTTCATCGTTCTTCATGCCCTCCAAGTCTTGGACTCCATGATGCGTACCGCCTCCGGGTCTTCTGGAACCTTCCTTGTGCAGGCCGGGTTACCAACAAGCTCTCAGGCCTATCAGTATAACCTGGCGCATGATGATGATGACTGGCCTCGCCCGGCCTTCTGCCTGGCGGGTCATGCTTTCCTCTTCATGGGTCTACCGGGTTATGATCCGGCAACAGTTGCCGTCATCGCTCCGTCACTCCCTACTATTGAGTGCCATCAACAATAAGCTCATCGGTGCAAACTCTAGACATCTAGGCTAAGTTTGGAACTACTACATGCACATTTCAGAGTTTCAATCCTGGTTCTATGCTCTCGCGCCCATTGTATTTGTTAGATTATACATATTGTACTCCTATACGGACTCCTATTCGACTTGTACTCCAAGCTAGGGTAGCCTATGTCGGTGTCACAGCAGTGGAACACGGGGTTCCCCTAGTGCTGCCAAAGTGGGTCCACCCCATGTGGGCCCAAGATGAAGATGGACAAGACCAAGACTCAAGTCAAGCTGGCGGGTTCACCGTCCACCCCGCGAAGGCCAAGCAAGGCCTACGTCGACAAAGGGCTCCGGTCCTGGGGCCTGCCAGGTCCCCGAACCAAGCAAGAAGGCAAGGAAGGACCCGAGAGCCCGTGTTCCCGGCAGGAGGCCAGGCTCCCTCTCGGTACTTCCCCACATCACTGTGGATAAGCTCTCCACCTCACGCTAGAAGACCTCAGAAGACTTGGGAAGCAAGGCGAAGGTAGCGCGGGCAGGAAGCATAGCCCGTGGTGGTGTCAGCCCTGTCCACCCCAAGGCGGACGCTCCCACCTAACCCAAGGAGACGCTAGGCTGAGAAGAGGCCACGTCTCCCCCTAAACTAGATAAGGAGGGTCCTTCACGCCGAAGGTCCCTCGTGCCCCTCACGTGACCCTGTGGCAACCCCTTAGCCTATAAAAGGAGGACCAAGGCACGGAGGAGGGAGAGGTCGAACCGAGGAACAAGTCGAACCAGAGCAAGACTAGACTAGGGCTGCGAAGGTAGAGGGGAAGGTGATCTCCTCCGGGTCAGGATCTGTCCTTCTTCTACCTCCAGCCAAAACCCTTCCGGGTACCCCATCCGGGAGGTTCCATTGTAAGCCACACTATGAAGAACCCATCAATCCAGACATGCAGGAGTAGGGCTTTTAGCCTCCGGGCGGCCTGAACCTGGGTAGCTCCTTGTGTCCCTTTGGTTGCATGCTTTGATCGTGGAGAGGAGAGCTTGATCTAGACTCCGCCCGAGAAGACGATTCTCAGCCTCCTTCGCGCCCCGTGCCGAACCTAAAAGGGGGTATCCTATACTCCCGGTGTCCGTGCATCGAGACACGACATCTGGCGCGCCAGGTAGGGGGCGCAAGCGCTGGATTCGTCTACATCAGCCGCGACGGCAAGCTCATCGTCGACAACCTCGGAGTCTGCGTCAGGCTCCTCTTCTTCGGAAACAAGCTCGTCGTCAAGTTCTTCTTCTGGCTCGCGATCTACGGCAAGATCGTCAAGAACTGCTTCTAGCTCCTCATCTGCGACCGGATCCGCTCCAGGAACCGCCGTCTCCTCGGGCAAGGCGAGCAGCTGCCTCAGTCACAAGCAAGAGTCATGTCGGGAACTCGGGAGGTCCTTGGAGAGCAAGCGTGCCAGGCATCGCGGAAGGGCTGGGGGCTAGAGGAAGCTCTGGGCGTGGCCCGGGCGCTTCTCTCTTTCCCCCAGATCAGTGCAAGAATGATCCCCGTGCGAAGGCATGGATCAACAGCTTGGAAAACCTGCTGGACTACGCTCTCCAATGCCACGCTCCCACGAGTCCTGCCCCGACCATCGACCACGGCGCTGCCGTCCCCGAGCCACTACTTCCAGCAGAGGAACAGCCTGAGGACCCCCATGGCAAAGGCCCATGGAACTTCCTGAAGAAGGTGCTGGCCAGAGCTCCAACCCCAGGCGTCGCTCACGGGAGGACATGGAAGGCCAGGCCAGCCAGCACCTCAAGACCTGCTGCACGCCGTACCCGGCAACCGTCTCCGACCTCTATCACTTAGAGCAAGAAGCTGAGGAGACGCTGCGCCACTACATCTGGAGGTTCCGGGGCGTCGTCGACCGCATTACCCGAAGTACCTCTGCGAGGCTTCCGTCATCGCCGCCTTCCACGTCAACGTCCGCAACCCCAAGATGCGTGAAAAGATGAGTATCCGCGTTGTGGACACCCTGGAGGACTTGTGGACATAGCAGACCGATGTGCCATGATGGAAGAAGCTGCTAACCTTCCACCCCGCAAGAGTCGTTGAAGCAAGTCGTGCTGTGTACCCGAAAGAACTGTGTTGCCGCAAGATGTACCCTGAAGTGGCCCGTTGTCGTTCAAGAACTTCCATGATGAATAAAAGATAAGTTACCCTCAAACCTGTTTCTGTCGTACGTGCTATCTACTTCTCGGTAACAGAAACATGTGCGGAACTAGAAAGGCAAGGCTCGACCGTCGTGCGAGCACTCATGGGTATCGACTCTCCCGGGGGTAAAAAGCGGTGCACAGACCTGATACACCCCGGGGACGTGCGTGCCAACAGAGTGAGCGGCTTTTTGGGAATCGGTAGGGCTCGCGAGCGCATGCCTGACCAGTCAGGGCCTCGCGGGTAAGCTTACATCCCAGAAGGTCCCTCAAGGACGTGGAGAAAAGTAAAGACATGCTAAAGACAAGTAAAAGTAACCCGTGAACTAGAGTAGCATAGCAAGTTCTAGCCTATTACAAGCAAGTTTTAATAAGCTGGTACACGAGATCTGACGCAAAGTTTATTTGGGGCACGAAGTGCCCGAATATGGTGCAGGATAACTAGAGAGGCGGAAACTTCTCATGGCAAGTGCAGTCGCGGGAGCCGACACCGCGTGGAGAGAAGCCCTGGAAGGAGACGAGGTCGAGAAATCTGGCAAGGCAACGCCAGGATTGGCCTCCCTGAAGGACGCCATCACCAAGGCCGCCGTCGCCTTGCTTGTCTCATGCTTGTCATTCACAAGCTGGGTGACCATCTTGTTCTTGAAAGACCGGAGATCAGCAGCCACTTCCCTGATGAATCTCGCGACGAGGGGCAGACTCTGCGCTGTGGTTCCAGCACCGGAGCTTCGGTGGGCAGATTCAGCCGCCTCACTCGCGTCGTCGCCAACTCGCAAGCAGCCTCAACCACAGCGAAACCTTCCTGGTTAAGACGGCGAAGCTCAGACAGCTCAGTGGATGCCTGGGAGTTGGCCTGGATCAGCTTTTGATTGCTTTCTCTCAGTGCTGCGAGCTCTTTGCACTGCGCCTCCAAGGACTCCTTCAGCTCGATATCTTCTGGCCGTCACTCTTGGCTGCCTGCAAAGCTTGGGCGGACTCCTGCTCCTGGTGGAGAACGTTCTTGATATCTTCGATGGTTTGGACGGCCTCTTTCTCCTTGGATTTCCAGAGTTGGATGTCCTTATCCCTGGCCTCGAGCCCTTCACGGTGGCGGTCTCTGCCTCCTTAGGCGCTTCTCAGTCTGCAGCTCCTGCTGGTGCTTCTGAAGTTCCAAGGTCTTCTCCTTCTCAGCCAGCTCTGCCTCCCGGGACACCAGCTGCTGCTCTTTCGCCAAGATGGCCTGCCCTTGACGCGCACTTTCGGCCTTCCGGTCTGCATCTTTCTTCTCAAGAGACTGGTGCAAGATGGTGATCTGGGTTGCCAAGCGGTTCAGCTTGTCCATCCCCTTCTGGATCAGGTCCTCAACGCTCTCGATGGTCCCCACGACGGCGGCCTCACGGTCGCACAGATCTTTGTCCAGTTGAGCTATCCCGCGGAGGATGGCATCCATCGCGTTGTCACCACTAATGGTGAACCCTGGAGTAGCTGCCGGGGGACCTCCCGGGGCAGGCACACTTTTCGTGCGGTTGGCAGCCAGGCTCTCTTTGATCTTCATCAGCGCCGCCATCTCCTCACTGGCGCCGGAGTCAGTGGAAAAGGCGGCAAAAGTTGTTAACACTGTCCCAGTCATCAAGGAGCTTTCCATCAAGTCAGGGCTTGGACCCGGAACAGGGTTCGCGGTCTGCGTCCCCGCAGCCCGCGAACTCGGGACGCCCTTGGTCACTTCTTGACCCTCTGAAGGCGAGAGGGAAGGTGGTTTCTCCTGACTAGCTCCACCGAGAGGGCCACCGGGTGAGAAAACATTGGCCACTGAAGCATCTAAAAGCGAAAGGATGTCAGAAAAAGCATTGGTGCGTCAAAAAGTGATGTTACCCGCAAGCTCTGGGTTACCTGCTTGCTCGGGCGTCGGGACGTCAGCGTCTTTCCCGGGTGAGCTAGGGAGGTCGCAGTCACGCTCCCCACTCCGCTCCCCCGACGGCCTTCAAGTTCTGCTATGGGAGGAGGAAGCATCCCCCCTCCACCGGCTCCGAAGCTAGTGGCGGTGTCATCCTCCGCCGTGTCACGCCGCCTCTTGCCAGTACCCAAGGAAGGAGTACCCCTGCGCCAACATTCGGTCATTTTCCTTGGGGAAGGCGGGAAGTACAAAACATAAGGAAGAAGCGAAGAAGAGGCTTACTCCCGGGTGCGTTTGTTGCCCATTGACGGAGGAACATCCACCGACGCAGCGGAAGAAGCTTGGGGGCTCGCCGGCGGCTCTCCCAAGGCAGCAGGCGGCTCCATCACGGGCGACAGGCGGCAGGTGGAAGCTCTTTGGCGGGGGGCTCGGACGAAGTCTGCGGCGCTCGCTTCCTCATCCACATGGTCGTCATCATTCCCCACCACCACAACTGGCGGGGAACGGCTGCGGGCACTCGGGTCTGGGGCAGCATCGACCCCGCGGGCAGAATGCGGGGGCGGAGCAGCCTTCTCCTCGTCGTCATCACCGTCATCGTCGTCATCTTCATCGTCGTCATCGCTGGCAACCGGTCGTCGCCAGCAACTCCATCTCTTTGGAGGCGTCGGTCTCGTGCCCGTCGCCACCTTCGTCATCATCAGAGCCGGAGAATTCCTCTTCGGATTCCTCCTCGCTCTCGTCGTTGGACTCCCAGAGTTCTCCTTCTTCGAGGCTGGAAGGTGCCTTGGCCTTGCGGGTCTTCACCGCAGGAGGTTTGGGCCCGTGGTCAGCCCGGCCTACAATACCAAAGGCGTTGCAGACCGGCATCTGCGCCAGAATCTTGTCTTCTCCGGGTCGTCACACAGAGGCAGAAATCCTTTGGGCAGCTGGTACTTGACCCCCGGAGTGAAGGTCCCTCTCACGTTATCCCGGACAAGGATTTCTTCCATATCGGGACACCTCAGGCGAGATGGATCCCTGGGGCCCTGGAAGTTCCAGGCCGGGTGTGGGCGCTTCTGCAGCGGCGCAAGGCGGTTGCGGAGGAAATGGCAACGATGGCGGCCCCGGAAACTCCTTTCTCGCGAAGAAGTTCGAAGCGCACCACGACCGCCGAGAACTCATCTTGCAAGCTGACGCTTCTCCAAGTGTCCAGATCCACTGGGCGCTCCATCGGCTCCTCAAGTTGAACATCGGCTTCCGGCACCCCGACCAGGAACCAGTGATCCCTCCACTCATCCCATTTGGATTTGGTCTCCATAAGGGGGTAGGCCCACTTGATCTTCGGACGGAAGCAGAACGTGACACTGCCTCCCATCCAGCCTTTGCTCCCAATGCGAGGGTAGAAGAAGTGGCGGAACAGCGCCACGGACGGCATCACCCCGACGAACGCCTCGCAGGCGTAAGCGAAGACCGACAAGTCGAGAATTGCGCCTGGCGTCAGATGCAAGAGCTTCAGCTTGTACGCGCGCAAGATCTCCATGAAGAAATCAGAGAAAGGGGGACAAGCCCCATCAACATGAAGCTGTCGAAAATGGGGATCTGCGTGGGTGTCCTGGTCGCCGACGGCGGGAAGATCTCCGACGCTTTCCTGGCTGGACACCATCGGCGCCGTCAGACTCCATCACCCCGAAGTGCCCCGCCTTCCGCATCATCTCCGCATCGCCGGCGAAGCAGCTGGGGAACAAGGCCGTCCGTTTCTTGAGTTCAGCTCGCTTGGCGTTGCGCGCGATCTCCGCCGCGATCTCTTGGTTTTTGGGGACAGCGGCTTCTCGATGGGCGAGGCCCCCGTGCTCTTCTTCCTCCGGGCGAGGGCCTTCAGTCGAGCCATGGGAGCAGAAGGGAAGTTGATGCAATGGCAACAGGAGGAGGTAGCGGAGCAGAGTCAGGAGGACGAAGGCGGAGGCGGCGATTTGGGGATTTCGGCGAATCTGGAGAGGTAACGGCTACAGTGGAAGCCAGTCGTGGCTTATAAGGCATCCCACACGTCGCGTCGCGGCCTCATTACTCCGACGGCGTGGGGATCAAGGGGGCGTGCCGATTTCTGCGTTTCGCCCGTTGGATTCCAAGATAAGCACGGAGTCCGCACGAATCGCAACGTTCGCCGTGATTCAGTCAAAAGGACCCGGGGGCTCGTCTCTACCTCGCCTCGGGGGTCCCCAACGGAGCAGAGCAAGGAAGACCAGGTGCCCGGGGACCCACTTTGACCTATCTTTAGGCCATAGCCCCGGCAGCTGGAGCAAGAGCCGCCGGGACCATGCCCGGGGGCTACTGTCGCAGCAGTGGAACACGGGGTTCCCCTAGTGCTGCCAAAGTGGGTCCACCCCATGTGGGCCCAAGATGAAGATGGACAAGACCAAGACTCAAGTCAAGCTGGCGGGTTCACCGCCCGCGAAGGCCAAGCAAGGCCTACGTCGACAAAGGGCTCCGGTCCTGGGGCCTGCCGGGTCCCCGAACCAAGCAAGAAGGCAAGGAAGGACCCGAGAGCCCGAGTTCCCGGCAGGAGGCCAGGCTCCCTCTCGGGTACTTCCCCACATCACTGTGGATAAGCTCTCCACCTCACGCTAGAAGACCTCAGAAGACTTGGGAAGCAAGGCGAAGGTAGCGCGGGCAGGAAGCACAGCCCGTGGTGGTGTCAGCCCCTGTCCACCCCAAGGCGGACGCTCCCACCTAACCCAAGGGAGACGCTAGGATGAGAGAGGCCACATCTCCCCCTAAACTAGATAAGGAGGGTCCTTCACGCCAAAGGTCCCTCGTGCCCCTCACGTGACCCTGTGGCAACCCCTTAGCCTATAAAAGGAGGACCAAGGCACGAAGGAGGGAGAGGTCGAACCGAGGAACAAGTTGAACCAGAGCAAGACTAGACTAGGGCTGCGAAGGTAGAGGGGAAGGTGATCTCCTCCGGGTCAGGATCTGTCCTTCTTCTACCTCCAGCCAAAACCCTTCCGGGTACCCCATCCGGGAGGCTCCATTGTAAGCCACACTATGAAGAACCCATCAATCCAGACATGCAGGAGTAGGGCTTTTAGCCTCCGGGCGGCCTGAACCTGGGTAGCTCCTTGTGTCCCTTTGGTTGCATGCTTTGATCGTGGAGAGGAGAGCTTGATCTAGACTCCGCCCGAGAAGACGATTCTCAGCCTCCTTCGCGCCCCGTGCCGAACCTAAAAGGGGGTATCCTATACTCCCGGTGTCCGTGCATCGAGACACGACAGTCGGTTCCTTCATGTACTATATAAACATTGTAAGCCGATCAAATCAATACCAATCGTGAGTTTATCTCAAGTTTACATGGTGTCAGATATTAGATCCTAGGCTACGGCCGCACCACCTACGCCGCCGCCTCTCCCTCCTCCAGACTACTTCACCAAAAAGGCTGCCGCCACCGCTGCTGCCACCACCTCCAACTCTTCTACCTCCACCCTTGCTCTGGCGCCCTCTTCCTCCATGGCTGCCCCTCCCTCCTACACCGACACCATCGCTGATGTTACACCTTTTATCCCAATTACCCTCGACCTCGCCGCACACAACTACTACCATTGGCGCCATCTTTTTGATGTTCACCTCGGACGCTGCAATCTCCGCTCCCACGTCGCCGAGAATTCCGTTCCCCAACCCTCCAACCCAAAATGGGTGAAATAGGATCTTGCCATCATCCAGTGGATCTACACAAGGGTGTCAACAGAGATCTTCAATCTCGTCTTCCGCGACGCCGCCACTGCCACCAATTTGTGGGCGGCCCTCCGTCAGCTCTTCCAGGACAACGTCGATGCTCGGGTCAACAGCCTCAACACCGAGCTCCGTGATACGTCTCAAACGTATCTATAATTTTTGATGTTCCATGCTTGTTTTATACCAATTGCTACATGTTTTGCATCTACTTTATATCACTTTTATACATTTTTTGGGACTAACCTATTAACAAGATGCCGAAGTGCCAGTTCCTGTTTTCTGCTGTTTTTGTATTCCAGAAAAGCTAGTCTGGAAATATTCTCGGAATTGGACGAAACTACACGGGGGTGCCTATTTTTCCAGAACACGCCTGACGGAGCGAAGGAGCAGCAGAGGAGGGCCACCAGGAGGCCACACGCCACCAGGGCGGGCCCCCCTTCTGCCGCGCCCTGGGGTGGTGTGGGCCCCTCGGGGGTCCGCAGCCGCCGCCCTTTCGCCTACTTATTCCCCCCGACGCGAAAACCCTAAGTACCTGAGCAAATATCCACGAAAAGTTCCAGAGACGCCGCCGTCGTCAACCCTAGCTCGGGAGGGTTCAGAACCTCTTCCCGGCACCCTGCCGGAGAGGGGAATCGTCACCGGAGGCTTCTACATCGCCATGCCTGCCTCCGGAGTGATGCGTGAGTAGTTCATCCTTGGACTACGGGTCCATAGCAGTAGCTAGATGGTTGTCTCTCCACTTTGTGCCATCATGTTTAGATCTTGTGAGCTGCCCTACATGATCAAGATCATATTATTGTAATGCTACATGTTGTGTTTGCTGGGATCCGATGAATATTGAATATTATGTCAAGTTGATTATCAATCTATCTTATATGTTATTTAAGATCTTGCATGCTTTCCGTTACTCGTAGATGCTTTGGCCAAGTAGATGCTTGTAACTCCAAGAGAGAGTATTTATGCTAGATAGTGGGTTCATGTCTCCGTTTAACCTGGGACAGTGACAGAAAGTTCTAAGGTTGTGGATGTGCTGTTGCCACTAGGGATAACCTAACGATGCTATGTCCACGGACATATGTGTTTGTTTACATTACGCACTTTACTTAATGCAATTATCCGTTGCTTGCAACTTAATACCAACGGGGGACTCGGATGACAACCCGGCGGTGGATTATTAGTCATAGATGCTGTTGGATAACGATCTATGTATTATGTCGTAATGCCCAATTAAATATCATAGTAGTCAACATGTCATGTATATGCATTGTCATGCGCTCACTATTCGTCAATTGCCCAGCTGTAATTTGTTCACCCAACATGTTAGTTATCTTTTATGGAGAGACACCACTAGTGAACTGTGGACCCCGGTCCATTCTTTTACACTGATTAAACAACCACAAACTGCAAACTGTTCCTTTTTCATTCTCTGCAATTTAATACTCATTTTCCACACCATACGTTTAATCCTTTGTTTTCAGCAAGCCAGTGAGATTGACAACCTCACTGTTTCGTTGGGGCAAAGTAGTTTGATTGTGTTGTGTGCAGATTCCACGTCAACAGTCCAGACTCCCTGCGACAGCTATTTTTCTGGCGCCGTTGACAACCTTCTGAAGAGTTGCTGCTCCTACTGGTTCGATAACCTTGGTTTCTTTCTGAGGGAAAACTTGCTGCTGACTACATCATACCTTCCTCTTGGGGTCTCCCAACGAACGTGTGTTTCACGTCATCAAGCTATTTTTCTGGCGCCGTTGCCGGGGAGTAGAAGTTCTTCAGGAACTCTCTGTCTCCCTCAACAGCTCTATTTTTCTGGCGCCGTTGCCGGGGAGACAGCAGTCTTCTGCAAGGGGAGTTTCACGCTTCCAATCTCTTTACTTTGTTTTTGTCTTGCTTAGTTTATTTTATTTTATCTTGTTTGCTTTCAATTATCAAAAACACAAAAAAATTAGTTACTTGCATCTAGTTTACTTTCAAGTTATTTTCTGTACTGTTTTTATTTCTGCTAAAATGAGTACTCCTGAGAACACTAAGTTGTGTGATTTCACTAGCACGAACAACAATGATTTCATATGCACACCTATTGCTCCACCTGCTGCTTCAGCAGAATTTTATGAAATTAAACCTGCACTTTTAAATCTTGTTATGAAAGAGCAATTTTCTGGTGTTAGTACTGATGATGCTGCTGTTCACCTTAATAACTTTGTTGAACTTTGTGAAATGCAAAAGCTCAAGGAAGTAGATGGTGATATTATTAAACTGAAACTTTTTCCTTTCTCCTTGAGAGGACGTGCTAAAGAATGGTTGCTATCTTTGCCTAGAAATAGTATTGATTCATGGACTAAATGCAAAGATGCTTTTATTGGAAAATATTATCCTCCTGCTAAGATTATTTCTTTGAGAAGTAGCATAATGAATTTTAAGCAATTTGATAATGAACATGTTGCTCAAGCATGGGAGAGAATGAAATCATTGGTTAAAAATTGTCCCACTCATGGACTGACTACTTGGATGATCATCCAAACCTTCTATGCAGGATTAAATTTTTCTTCGAGGAATTTATTGGATTCGGCCGCTGGAGGTACCTTTATGTCCATCACTTTGGGTGCTGCAACAAAGCTTCTTGATGATATGATGATTAATTATTCTGAGTGGCACACCGAGAGAGCTCCAACAGGTAAGAAGGTAAATTCTGTTGAGGAAACCTCCTCCTTGAGTGCCAAAATTGATACTATTATGTCTATGCTTGCAAATGGTCAAACACATGTTGATCCAAATAATGTTCCTTTAGCTTCTTTGGTTGCTCAAGAAGAGCATGTTGATGTGAACTTCATTAAAAATAATAATTTCAACAACAATGCTTATAGGAATAATTTTGGTAATAGCAATTATAGGCCCTATCCTTCTAATAGTGGCAATGGTTATGGAAATTCCTATAGTAACTCCTACAATAATAATAAGAGTGTACCCTCTGATCTTGAAGTTATGCTTAAGGATTTTATTAGTACACAAACTGCTTTCAATAAAACTGTTGAGGAGAAATTTGGGAAAATTGATGTGCTTTCCTCTAAAGTTGATAGTCTTGCTCTTGATGTTGACTTATTGAAACTAAAGAACATGCCTCATGATGTTAAAGAGAGCAAAACTCTCAATGCTATACAAGTTAAAATTGATAACAATGTGAGGATGTTAGCTGAATTGCATGCTAGATGGGAAAGAGAGGATGAAATTGCTAGAAAGAACAATATTGCTAGAGTTTATACTATTACTACTTCTGAAAAGCTTCAAACTCAAGTGTTAACAAACCTCCTACCATTAATGGCAAGATAGTTGGTGTTGGTAATGTTTCCACTTCTATTGCAAAATGTCCTAAATTGCCTGATAACTCTGAAACTGTCCTTGATAAAGATGCTGAAATTTCTAGCAATAAGGAAGAGAATAATTCCATTACTTTTGATGAAACTTTGATTTTGATGGTTGCAATATTTCTGAAGTAATTAAGTTCTTGCAAAAGCTAGCTAGAAGTCCTAATGCTAGTGCTATAAACATGGCTTTTACTAAACATATTACTAATGCTCTCATACAAGTTAGGGAAGAGAAATTAAAACATGAAGCTTCTATCCCTAGGAAGTTAGAAGATGGTTGGGAGCCCATCATTAAATTGAAATTGAATGACTTTGATTGCAATGCTTTGTGTGACCTTGGTGCTAGTATTTCTGTTATGCCTAAAAGATTATATGATATGCTTGATTTAGCACCTTTGGAAAATTGTTACTTGGATGTTCACCTTGTTGATTCTACTATTAAAAAACCTTTGGGAAGAATTGATGATGTTCTTATCATGGTTAACAACAATTATGTCCCCGTTGATTTTATTGTCTTGGATATTGAGTGCAATCCATCATGCCCTATTGTGTTGGGAAGACCTTTTCTTAGGACTGTAGGTGCTATTATTGATATGAAAGAAGGGAATATAAAATATCAATTTCCTCTCAAGAAAGGTATGGAACACTTTCCTAGGAAGAAGATTAAGCCACCTTATGATTCTATTGTTCGAACAAATTACAATGTTGATGCTTCTTCACTTGGTAATACTTGATGCATGCTTTGTGCCTAGCTAAAAGGCGTTAAAGAAAAGCGCTTATGGGAGGCAACCCATTTTATTTTTCTGCAATTTTTCTTTTATTGAGTCAAGGAGTTTGTTTACTTCTGTAGCAACTCCTTTGTATCTTTATTTTCTCGCATTGTTGTGCCAAGAGTAGCCTCTAATGATAAGATGATGCTTAATTTTGATTGCTGCGCAGAAACAGATTTTTGCTGTTCACTGTACGAAATTCCTAAAATCACCAGATTGTTAAAAATCTGAAAATTTTTGTGCGTAATCTTTATGAATGTCTGAAACTTTCATTAGTTCAGAGTTTCTCGATCTGAGCGTCGTAAGTGCCTCGAAAAAATTCGTCTTTGCGGACTGTTCTGTTTTAGACAGATTATGCCTTTTTATTTTTCGCATTCTCTCTTTTACTAGTGTTGAGTGAAATTCTTTTTTGGGTGGAAGAGCTTCACATAACATCAGTGGCTGTAGCTAATGTTTAAAGTAACAAATCATATTGCGTCTTTACAGAACATGTGAATTTTTGATTATGCACTAACCCTCTAATGAGATCTACTTTGAGTTTGGTGTGACGGAAGTTTTCAAGGGTCAAGAGAGAAGGATGATATAATAGGATCAAGAAGAGTGAAGAGCTTAAGCTTGGGGAGGCTCCCATGGATCTCCCCAGCATATTTCAAGAAGACTCAAGCGTCTAAGCTTGGGGATGCCCAAGGCATCCCCTTCTTCATCGTCAAAATTATCAGGTCATCTCTAGTGAAACTATATTTTAATTCTTTCACATCATATGTGCTTTTCTTGGAGCGTCTGTGTGCTTTTATTTTCAGTATTGCATTTTTATTTTCAATAAAGCTTGACTGGACCCTAGCATTCTTGATTGGGAGAGAGACACGCTCCGCTTTTTCATGAGAATACTCCTATTCTTCACTTATATTTGTTGAGTATTCATATCTAGCGCTGTTCAGCTTTTAGCTCTTGTTTTCATGTATCTCTTGTCAGAGCTATTAGCTTTCTTTTGTAGAAAGTACTCTCTTGCTTCACTTATATTTGTTTGGAGAGTTGATGAAATAAATTGATTGGTGTTTGGTTGGTTCAGAAAATGTTGCATGTGGTAATTGGTATAAGGAAAAACTTGCTTAATCTTGTAGATCACTAAAATGGATAACTTGATGCTTGTCAATTGTTTTGAGTTAACAAGTAGATCATGATTAAATTGTGCATCACATGAGTTAAGCCTATTAGTGAAGAACTACCGTAAAGCTTGTTGAAAATTTGGTTTGCATCGGTGGTACCTCTAAGGTCTAGATATTTTCTAATAACAGGGTTTGGTTAACAAGGAAGACGGTATGAAGTCTTATAACGTTTGCAATATGTTTGTCATATAAAACTTGGTGTACGGGTTGATATTCTTGTTTGCTTACATAACCTTGCTAGCCTAAACTCTGTACTGAGAGGGAATGCTTCTCGTGCATCCAAATCCTTGAGCCAAAATCCATGCCATTTGTGTCCACCATAACTACCTATATGTGGTATTTCCTTGCCACTCCAAGTAAATTTTTCATGTGCTACCTTTAAATTATTCAAAATGTTATTATTCCCTTTTTGTGTCAATGTTTACTAGCTCATGAGGAATTAGTGTGGTTATTCTTTATTCTATTTGTCGAGTGGACTTTTACACCTGGACTAGTGGCATATACATCCGCTTATCCAATAACTTGCAAAAAGAGCTGGCAACGGGGTGCCCAGTCCCAATTAATTACAACTTTAACCAATTAATTCTCTTCACACTTTTGCCCTGATTCATCAGTAAGCAATGACAAACAGTGAAATACCTGAATGTGTGTAAACCAAAGAGAAAGAGGGATGATCTGCCTTGCTGGTAGAAATAACGTCCTTCATGGGAGCCGCTCTTAAAAGTCCGTTCGACAGGTAGAATACTGTTCTCACCCGCTACCATTCGTTGACAATTAACAAACACCTCTCAAAAATAGATACTCCTCCATGGTATGTGATTGATGGAAGGCACCCGAGGATTCGGTTAGCCATGGCTTGTGTTAGCAAGGTTGGGAGGAGTATCAAATATTTTATGCAATCTCTATATGCTTTCAAAAACCTAAAAGCTCTAGCACATGATTTAATCCCTGCTTCCCTCTGCGAAGGGCCTTTCTTTTACTTTTATGTGGATGTGCTGTTGCCACTAGGGATAACCTAACGATGCTATGTCCACGGGCATATGTGTTTGTTTACATTACGCACTTTACTTAATGCAATTATCCGTTGCTTGCAACTTAATACCAACGGGGGACTCGGATGACAACCCGGCGGTGGATTATTAGTCATAGATGCTGTTGGATAACGGTCTATGTATCATGTCGTAATGCCCAATTAAATATCATAGTAGTCAACATGTCATGTATATGCATTGTCATGCGCTCACTATTCGTCAATTGCCCAGCTGTAATTTGTTCACCCAACATGTTAGTTATCTTTTATGGAGAGACACCACTAGTGAACTGTGGACCCCGGTCCATTCTTTTACACTGATTAAACAACCACAAACTGCAAACTGTTCCTTTTTCATTCTCTGCAATTTAATACTCATTTTCCACACCATACGTTTAATCCTTTGTTTTCAGCAAGCCAGTGAGATTGACAACCTCACTGTTTCGTTGGGGCAAAGTAGTTTGATTGTGTTGTGTGCAGATTCCACGTCAACAGTCCAGACTCCTGCGACAGCTATTTTTCTGGCGCCGTTGACAACCTTCTGAAGAGTTGCTGCTCCTACTAGTTCGATAACCTTGGTTTCTTTCTGAGGGAAAACTTGCTGCTGACTACATCATACCTTCCTCTTGGGGTCTCCCAACGAACGTGTGTTTCACGTCATCACTCCGCAACACCGTGCAAGGAGATTCTCCCGTCGGCGTCTACTGTCAGCGTCTCATGGCCATCGCTGATGAGCTTCGCGAACTCGGCGATCCCGTTGACGATCGGCAGCTGATCAACGTTCTTCTCGTCGGGCTCAGTGATCGCTTTGAGAAGCAGGCGTCCTTCATCCCCATGATGTGGCCCTCGTCGTCCTTCACCGAGGTCCAGTCCCTCCTCCAATGGGCTGACATCACACAGTCTCGCAAAGATGCTCGGCCTCAGGTTTTTGCCACCGCGCCGCGTCCACCGCCACCGCCTCCGCCTGCACCTGCTACCGTGCCACCATCTCCGGCGCAACCCCCTCCTGGCTGGCGCCCTAGTCCCAACTACAAGGGCAAAAACCCTATCTACCGGCCACCTCGCTCCACGCCCTCGACGCCCTCACCAAGTACTGCTCCGCCATCGACACCGGCTCCTACCGCTCCTCCAGGATGGCGTCCGTCGCATGATCCCTGGACTGGCATGGTGCAGGCCTGGCCCATGCCGTGGGCTGCTCCTTCTCCGCTTGGCGCGCCGCCGGCTTACTCCGGCTCCTGGACGTCGGGGATGCGTCCACATACTGGTGCCCCTAGACTGCTTGGATCTTACCCTCCCGCTCATGCCTACCATGCCGCTCCAGCCTACTACACATATGGTGCCCCTACCGATGGAGCCGGCTCCTACTCGCCGTACCCGATGCCTGCTCCTGCTCTCATGCCGCCACCAGCTCTTCCTTCGGCTTATGCATCAACGCCAAACTGGGATCAAGCTGCTTTTCTGCAGGCCATGAACAACTTTGCTGCTCAAGGAAACTCAGGTATGGACTGGATTTTTGATTCTGGTGCTTCTAGTCACATGTCTGCTTTGAATAAACTGTTGTCATCTTGCAATACTTCACCTTTTTCCTCTATTACTCTTTGTGATGGTTCTTCAATTCCTATTCATTGTGTTGGTAATACCTATCTTCCTACCTCCACCAAAACCCTTCTTCTTCGTGACGTCCTTGTTGCACCTGCACTAATCAAAAATTTAATTTCTGTTCGAAAATTCACTTCTGACAATCATGTCTCCGTAGAATTTGATCTCTTTGGTTTATTTGTGAAGGACTTTCTGACCAAGGCGGAGATCGCACGATTCAATAGTTCTGGTGGCCTCTGCTCGATCCATGGAGTCCCTGCTGCTGTTGAACCCTCCTCTATGTTAGCTTCCGTTGATCTTTGGCACCATCGTCTCGGCCACCCGCATGCAGCTGTTTTATCTTCTCTTCTTAGTGAATTTTCTATACCTTGTAATCGAACTAGTCATGATCCCTTAGTGTGTCAATCCTGTCAAACAGGCAAACATGTGCGTCTTTCTTTTAGTTCATCTACTTCCCATAGTACTTTTCCGTTTGAATTATTGCATTGTGATTTATGGACATCTCCGTGTGCTAGTGTTTCTGGTTTCAAATATTACCTTGTCATATTAGATGATTATACACACTTTGTTTGGACCTTTCCTTTGCGAAACAAGTCAGATGTTCACACTATTTTTCTTAATTTCCAACGCTATGTTGATATACGAAATCAGCGGTATGCTGCAATTTTTCCTTGAGAGAAGACGAATCGAGGCGACCATCGACATAGCGAGATCGCACTCGACGATCGACAAGGTGAGATGACTAGGCGTGGTGAAAGCGCGTGGAGATGGAAGACAAAAGCTCAATCCTTGTTGATGTTGTCCAGAGGAAAAAATATGTAATCCTCAAAACCATACTTTTTTGCTGCAGAATTCTGTATGGAAATTTGGAACGTATGGTGCTTCGTAAAAAACAAATGAGCGAAAGTACCACGCGTCTTCCTGTAAGTAGATGCCGACCCTACATTACAAAATCTAACTCTTTGGAAGCACGCATATGCTTTTGACTTGACGGCAGCCATGCATGCCGCCGATCTGCACTAGATTCCACAAAAATTCCAGGGTTTAATTCCACGTTGACCAGATAATCCGGCAGGTGGACCTCCGTCACCTCAAGTTTTGATCGGATCCCGGCCGCCCAACACAAAATCTCGAGACGTTAGTTTGTATCCTGGTCAAGTACTTCGATCTTTCTTTCTTTTCTTTGACCGGATTACTTAAATCTTCTGGTCTGTGCGAGATATTGCGGCTGCTAGCAACTTATTAGAAATGGATACGGGATACGTACCACATGCCTGTGTGCGGCTATAGGAACCATGACTCTGATGTGCGTGACTCGGAGCTGACACACACCGAATCATCAATCATTTTTCTTTAAATCAAGTAGCCCCACACAAAAAAGACAAAAGATTCGGCTCATCTCATTAAAAATTAATCAAGAAGAATAGAGTTTCCAATTAGTTTACGAGGTGCCGTCACGGAGCATGACCATATTAGCCACCACCGGTCAGATGAAGCTCTCACACACCGCTGAGAAGGTTGCCATCAAGTGTCATCGTTCATGCACGAGTAAGCGACTTCGACCACTGAGAGAGCCCTCGCCGAAACAAATCGAAAACCACGACGATGCATGCCAACCAGTCGACCCAACACGTCGAGAAAGTGTCAGCTCTGACTTCGACGATAAGCTTCACAGGAGAAAGTTGCAAACCTTGCACCGATAAAATCCACATGGCAACCATTCGCGTAGCATCGTTGCGGAAATGCCGCCCCGCGACACACTACTCCGACTTCATCTGATCATGGAAGGACATGACACATGAACCCAAAAACTCGTTAGATGGTCTATGACAAAGAACATGCCACGACCCGGCTTCGCTCACCACTATCAAGTAGCCACACAAACTGCAACAAAACGATGCCCACAAGGAGGTAGACGACGACAAATGTGCCTCCATCATCAGATCGAGGGAGACTAGATCTAGGGTTTGTCCTACAGCAAAACTCAGGAGGAGAAACTGGCAGTAACAATTTCTTTAAGAAGAAGGTTAAGAAAGGAGCGACACCCATATGCGTCGTCCTCGCCAGCTCCGGTCATAGCACAAGGCTTTCTCCTAACACACCATTCATCACCCCAAGCCGAACCTTACCACCCAACGACCAACTTGACGCAACCGCATGAACCAAAGATCAAAGTCCAAAGGAAAGGAGTGGCGAGGTGGCTACATAGACGCACATCCGCACCATGCGGAGGCGTCGTCGCCTATGCCTACCAAATTCAGATCCACCGCCCCAACGGGCGAGCCCGACAAGAGAGCTACCGGCAGACACCACGCAATGTCATTTCATCATGAAAATTGGCATATATTTATAAAACATGTAAATGTTCATCACTAATTGTTATCATATTTTTTTGAAATGTTCTACTATTTTATGAATTTCGTTTATTCGACCAGGAGCATATGATATCGCGAGGCAAAACGCCTTATTAGTACTATGTCAACTTATCAAATTTATTATACTCAACTTGACAACTTATCCTAATGAAATATTTCCAATTGATCAATAAGTCGATGGTGTCCTTAGCGCAAAATGCAATGGTGTCAGTTTTATTCTCACACAATAGACTGCATTGTATTTCTCCTCATATTTATGACTGCCACTTGTAATAAATATTCGCCCCATCAACTTCTTGATTGCTATTGGTGCTAAGATGTTACTATTCAGGACAGCAAACTCACTATTAATTGGTGCAGAAGGACAGGAATGTCAAGCAGGAGGTCTCCGGGGAAGTTTCCCGTTCCTATCATCATTCATCACCATAATTTAGTGTAGCGTTCTCAATTACTGATTGAGGTCGATCTTTCTCCTGGGAATGAAACTCCGGCGGCGGCACGTACTTTTGGTTAGAGCGAGGAAACAGGGAGGAGAAGTGAATGCAAAGAAGCTCAGCCTTTCACGTTGATGCGGTCGATCGTGCACGTACTTTTGGTTAGGCGAGTCTATTTATGAAACTTGCTGTTTACATTATCCTAGTAATTTGTTAGAATATATATTACTCAATTTTTGGACGAGTAAATTATCCAAACACATCAAACATGCACCAGTAAATCTAATCGCGTACAGATTAGCAAATATAAACGCGGACCAACCAATTATTGTTTAACACACATATAGTTCAGTGGGGTGAGTTGAACATCAATCTACAGAAGAAGCTACGCTTGATTACAAATGACCAATGGATTGTGCCTTCCACTAAAAAAACAGTGGATTGTGCCTTGAACTCTCATCACAACATTGTTCATTAAACTCCATTTCAGTGATCAGTCTGGGAAATCGATCGGGTCCATCACCAGACATGCTAGGCAAATCTTTTATAGGAATTATATCTTTGAAGAATGCAACATCTTTGAATTCAAAGATGGTCCCAACATTCCTATTGTCTATTTCAGATTCATCACAAGAATTTATAAGACACAAATCCACGAGTTCTTATCCAAACCTAACCTTTTTTGTGATGGGCACATTGATTTTCACCAAGCAACCCCAAATTACGTAAGAGATTGTCACATTTTCTTTTCCCTTTCTAAAAAATGGGGCAATATCTTTATTATTTGTCAGAACTTAGACTAGAACATGACGTGAAATCAATAAACCACCCCAACCAACCACAACATTGCTTGAATAAACTAGCAGTATCTAATATGGTATTCTCTATGTCTGCTACAGCGCCTACAATGCAGTCTTACCGATCAATAATCCCATTGGATGTATGGGGTCAAGAGGCTTCCTTTCATGGATTATAGAATGTTCCGAACATAATTAATTAAATTCGCTAGCACATTACTCGACATCACAATCAGACCAAATCATTTTCATCTTTTTTCAAGCTGGTTTTTAAATTATTCCTTAATTTTTTTAAAGTAATCTAGAGCCTCATATATAGTTGTAAAGCGATATAAAAAAAGTTCCTTTTAGAGTCATCAACCAAATACATGAAATGTTTATTTCTACTTGTTGTCAACACCCATTTTTCTCAGAGAGATATGAATGTATGAACTCTAATGGTGCCAAGTTTCTTTCATCTACGGGCTTGTTTGTGAGATTACTTAGCTTGAACGCAAGCATGACACTTAAAACTTTTGATTAAGGTAATTTAGAATTAAACTTATATTGGCAATCGCGGCATAGAACCAAAATTTTATGATAAAGTCATGAATTCCAAATATTGGGCTCATTAACACTAGTGGATACAATGGTTCACAACATTATCACATAAGTCTTCCATAGCTTGCACACATAGCCTTATCAAACAAAGACCCATACTTACACTAGAAATTTATTGGACTCAAATATCAACATGAACACATCTTTCTGATCCTCCAGTGATATTATTCTTTATGGAAGGGAAGATGCACGTTTTTTATTTGCACGATCTTTCCCAAAGAAAACTTGAGTTCTACCGTAACAGCACCAAGAATAAAATCACGGAAATCATTCCCATCATGACGAAATAATCCAATTGGGCATCATAATAGGTAAATGTGCAGATTTCAGCACACACATACATGAATAGTAGCATCTCTATCAACACAACATTCCGTGAGGTGAAATACTGAAAGATCCGTAGATAAGCATTTATCATATTTCTAAGTTGCTTCTTTAGTATTTGGTAATGATCATGTTGACATACTTATCGTTCCATCCAGGCTGACCCCCATCCCTTGTGTTGTGGGCAGCGATCGGCTAAAGGGCCAGTCAAAGCTGCACACCAAGCAAGGATCATTCTTGGATTGGCTAAAGTACATAAGCTAGGACTCCTCCGATGTATTGGTTTTTAGCACGTAATTTTAGGTACTAGTTTAGTCTAATAGATAAGCACCCCAATGCATTGTCTCTTGAGCTTGTATTTAGTGATTTTGAACTAATTTATGTAGATGTTTAGGGAGTAAGATATAGTAACATTACTCTTGTTTTCATTTAATAGATGTGCACATCAACATTTTACCTATGAAAATAGCATCCGGAAATGGCCTCCTCCAGTGGATTGATTTTTAGCACATAATCCAATGCACGTAATTCTAGGGAGTAATAAGGTTGTATTTAATGATTTGGACTACTCCCTAAACCATAAAATTTCTCACATATGTAAAAAATGTATATATGTTCATCACTATTTATTTATTTTACGAGAACAGCAGGAGCTCTGCTTATCTATACCTCTTATAAAACAAAACCCCACTAAGTGCATTTATTATTTTTCTATCTCAACATGCAAGCTATCCACATCATCCATGCTATTAGCCAATCAATTGTCCATGTCATTTCCACTAATACTTATTAATATACACATCATACGTTCCTCTAGCCATCTAATAGTTCACATTAACAATATATAATCTATATCTCTTATAAAACAAAACCCCACTAAGTGCATTTATTATTTTTCTATCTCAACATGCAAGCTATCCACATCATCCATGCTATTAGCCAATCAATTTTCCAATGTCATTTCCACTAATACTTATTAATATACACATCATACATTCCTCCAGCCATCTAATAGTTCACATTAACAATATATAATACACACACAATTCATGTCTATGAAAATTTAGTATGTCGACTATGGCCAATTGATTTTCGTATATTCATTTAATATGTCCTACCTTTTATACCATTTTATTTACACGATATAGTTTCTAAAGTGATACCCGCTGCAACGCGCGGGGTATCTTCTAGTTTGCATTATAGAAGAGGGAAACAAGTCCAGGTGTTACAAGAACCGCCTGCAGGCGCACCAAAAAAACTCGGAGCAGATGAGCCCGGGAGCCCAAAACCGCTGGAATTGTATAACCCAATACTCATGAACGACGTCGTAGGACGATGTGTATGTATATCTGCAACAATTAATTAACACCCGAATAATGCAGCACGGTAGGCGCAGCCAGCATGACACGCAAAGACTAAGACAGATAGCAGCCTAGAATTAACCACGACGGCAACCTGCAGTTAACGCTGTCCTCTGCAGTAACACCAACCTGAACAACTAGCTATCACATCAGAAGGAACGATTCCGGGGAGACACCGCGTTTTTAGAATGAAAGACTCAAACCTTTGATTCTTCGACCATCACTTTCATTCAGTACGGACATTTACTCCAAGCTAAACGCAGCCATCAATTGCAACATCAAAAATGAAAGATGAAAATAATGTAAATTTCCAATTAACTTGGCGTAGAAAAAACTTGGCACGCATGCAGGCGCACGCGTGTTACGCGGATCCTTCGTCTACGTTCCAAGCCCTCGCGGCGACGACCGGTCAGCCCACGGCCGGTCTTCCACCTCCATCCCTTCTTCCTCCGCAACTTGGACTTGTGCTCCGAGCCCCACTCCCACGGCCGGCCTGCTACTATATATGCGGTGGGCGCCGTCTCCAAGCTCAATCCATCACCAGTGTCTCACTGCCTCATTCATCTCTCTCCGGCCCCTTCGATCTACTACTGCGCCGCTCAGCTCCATCGACCAGCGGTACGTCAACCATGGATTTTCTTTCACCTTGTAGTTCTAGTTGCGCGTCTTCTCTCTGTTTCTTGAAACCATTTTTATCTTGCTTCTTCATGGAGCTTGTGAATGGTTAGAGAGAGTTACTACTGCTTCTGTGTCTTCTTCTGGTAGCATTCTACTAGGAGGTAAAATCGTCTTCTTGGCTCCCCTCTGCTTCCGTCAAGGCCAAGCCTCCGCTCTGTTTTTAGTTGTGCCAAGAATCTCAGTAGAGCTTGCGTTTGTTGCGTCCCTGTAGTTTCTTAATCTCTCCAACAGCTACCAAAACAATTATTTTCTCTCATGAAAAAACGAGCTTAACTTGTTGATCTGTGATTTGCAGAACAAGTTGACCACCTGGACCAGTCTCATCCACCACAAAAGGAGAGGAGGGCGTCCAGCGGTGAGATGTCGCTGAGTCCGCTCAACACAGAACGAAGCTTTCTCCTATCCCCGAAGCCGCAGAGCCCCAGGGATGCCTGCGCCGCGCCCCTGAGGTCGCCGTCCCCGAGGGTCGTCGCCGGCCCGCCCAAGAAGAAGAACATGGCGCTCGGGAGGTCGCTCAGCTTCAAGAACTGGGAGGCCGAGTGCGCCGCCCCTGAGCCGGACACGGCGAGCCGGTGTATCATCAACGGCGCGCGGCCGAGGACCCTCGTGCTCGTCAGCCCCGGGACCAGGCAGCAGCCGTCGCCTTCCATGGCGCCGCAGTTCGTCTCCCCGAGGCCTCAGAGCGAGCTCGATGACGCCGCCACCAAGGTCCAGAAGCTCTTCAAGGGCCACAGGACCCGGAGGAACATGGCCGACTGCGCCATTGTCGTCGAAGAGCTCTGGTGGAAGGCTTACGATGCCGCATCTCTCAACATCAAATCCATCTCCTTCTTCGACGAAGCCAAGCAGGAGACGGCGGCTTCCCGGTGGTCCAGGGCCGGGAAGAGGATCGCCAAGGTCGGCAAGGGGCTGTCCAAAGACGAGAAGGCCCAGAAACTAGCGCTGCAGCACTGGCTCGAAGCTGTAAGCTTCTTTTTTCCTACTTACTAAAGTTCATTCATGCTTGATTTTTTTTCCTTCTCAAATCAGCAACTATGTATTTGTACTGATCGATGTTTTTGCTTCTTTAATTAGATTGACCCACGCCATCGCTACGGGCACAACCTGCACCTCTACTATGACATCTGGTCTGCGAGTTCCAGCACAGAGCCATTCTTCTACTGGCTGGACATCGGTGCCGGAAAAGACACTCATCACCAAAAGTGTCCAAGAAGGAAGCTCTATTCCCAATTGATCGACTACCTTGGACCAGTACGTGCCCTTGAAATACTTCCTCTCTCTCTCTCTTTCTGGAAACATAAACATATCACAGCTCAACTTTGATTTTCTATACATCTATAGACTTATCGATCTAATCCTATTGCAGAACGATAGGGCGGCTTACGAGGTTATTGTGGAGGGAGGAAAGCTGATGTACCGGAGAAGTGGATTTCTTGTGGAAACTACTGAGGATTCCAAATGGATATTTGTGCTGAGCACAACTAGATCATTATACATCGGACAGGTAGTGTTCCATCCTTGTATTATGTCTTATTAAGTACTAGAATTCTATGCTTGTAGTAGAATTCTATGCCATGATGAATCAGTCCTGACTGGATAATAATCTCTTGAGCAGAAGAAGAAGGGTAAATTTCAACACTCAAGTTTCCTAGCCGGTGCGGCGACAACCGCCGCCGGTAGATTGGTCGCCAAAGATGGTATTCTCAAGGCAATATGGCCATATAGCGGTCACTACCTCCCAACAGAGGAGAACTTCAAAGAGTTCATCAGTTTCTTGGAGGAGAACAGTGTCGATCTAACCAACGTCAAGGTAAATTTGATCCACCGAAACTATATTTTCCTTAATAACCAGTGAATTTCCCGGGATGTCATCTGATAAGCATTTGCAATTCATTTCAGAGGTGTTCTGTCGACGATGACGAGTATCCATCATTCAAGAAGACCTCAGAGGAGCAGACTACTGAAATGGAACAAGATGAGAAGCCTACTGAAGTGGAACATGATGAGACTTTGGGCAGCTCACAAATTGAACTGCCTGAGATGGACATTGTCAAGGATATGGTTGCAGAAGACAGTGCAGAAACCGAGGAAGCAATGGCGAAGATGACCAGCCTCCCATCGTTCAAATGGGCAACCGCTGCTGGCGCGCGTATCGGCTGCGTCCGGGACTACCCGGCTGATCTCCAGAGCATGGCTCTTGAGCATGTCAATCTGTCACCAAGAGTGGTTCCATCTCCGAGTGCGAATAGGCTACCAATCCCATCACCTCGCCCGAGCCCGAGGATCAGGTTGTCACCCAGGCTACACTACATGGGTCTTCCTACCCCCACCGGTCGCCGGCTCCCGATCCCGAGCCCGGAGTTCAGGAGGTCTCCGGGGCAGCAGTTCACCGGGTTTCAGACACCGGCGGTGGCTCTCACTCTTCCCAAGCACAAGGGCAAGTGATTTTTTCATGCCACGTTCTCTCGCTGCTGTTATGGAAGCTATAACAGCATTTTTTTAGATAGTTACAGCTAGATCAGAGATTAACAATTTTGTTTCTTATGCTTGGTTCTTTGGTTGTGTGCGTGTCACAATTCTTTAGTATGTTCATCTTCTTCATTGTCCTGAGGTGCAGCAGATGCACGGTGTAGAAACTACAGGCCGTGCAGTCTGAACTCACAGCTTTGCAAATAAAGCATGTAACTCTCCAGATTGTTCTGATAATAAAAGGGTTGTTTTGTTCATCATGCTGAAATCCCTGCTGATCTGGATGTGTGTTATACATGACTCAAAAACACAATATTTGCCTATACTTGTGCGCGCAGAACAACCTGTCATACCCATGAAGGTTAAAGAACATCAAGATCTTTTCAAAAAGGAAAACAAAAATCCAATGTCCTAACAAGTGAAAGGCAATCCCGGCTGGTCAATTCAACTCCATAACCTGGAAACATCGTCCAGAGAAAGCACAAATGGAGGAGAGAAAGATGGGCGCCTGCTTGCGGCCTAGTTGCTAGTTTCTGACGGTTCCTTCTCTGGCGCTTTGCCTTGGTTAAACGGAACAGTACAGTGGCAAGATAAGGAGCTAGTTTGACTCGAGCGTCAGCTTGCTTTAGGCGTGATGTTGAACTCGTTGCGTCGGAGCTCTGTGAAGTTTCCTCCACAGGTTACAAAATGGAAAATTTGCTCCCACGTATCCTAACATTATTGATTCTGGAAATATGAAGAACAGGCCCCAAGCTGGGTACTTCCAGGTCAGGTGTGCATCTGCTCATCAGGATCAAAGCTCTGTCTTATGTTCGTTCCATGTATATCTAAAGCAAAGTATGTTAGCGGTCGGTAACATACCTGTCGATAGCAGACTACAGACACATATTAATATGTACGTTGTTTAAAGGCCAACAAATACTTCAAAAAAATCGCGTTTTCTGCCGTCTTATACAACGTCAATGTGATGAATGCACTCCCAGTTGACGAGAGCAGCTCTTGCTGGCAAAGCGTCTTGACTCGACCTACCCCTTGAGTTGAGATGTACAACTCGTATTGTTTGACAACTATCCTGGAATTATCTGTCCTGTCATCGATATATCACCATATCAACGTGTCACGTAAGAAGGATTACCTAATGCTCACGCGCCTCTGCCATCAGGCGCTGATATTGTCAAACTCCTGGCATTCCATAGCATTCCCTGTCACCCTAACAAACATAATCTAATAAGAAAAATCAAGAGGGTGCGGTTCTATGATACTCAAGCGCATCAAATATACAGGTGTATTTATGCAGAGGAGCAAATACAGTACAGTGGATTTAGTAATGCAGTCCATGCGTCAGAATCTAAATTGCATTGGTCTTAATAGAAATCTTGAGTAACAGGGATAATGGCAGATAAAACATACTATCACAGTATCTGGGGACAAATACAATATAGATAAGTTGCACAAATATGTGCCACAGGGATACAGGCAGTTACATGCTCCAGAGTGGAGAGGGTACCATCAGAATGCAAATGGAGGCCTTATTCTATGGATGCGACCCTACTGTTACACAGTAATAAAAATACAAATCCCCTACATCAATTTTGATTCCCAATTTTGACTTCCGACACTTGCCTCTGCGCATGCAGTAGGTGTGATTATCCTAGCAGGTAAACAAAATCCTACCTACATCGCGCCAGATTATAGTTGGTATTAGAAGGAAGTCATCAGATAAAAAGGAGAACTTAAGGGTATATCACCCTAAGGGGCAGCTGAGCTGCTTGCAACTTCTGTGGTGCACCAGCAGGCTGGAAATAGTCTTGCAGTGCAAGGATCTCAATTGATTTGTTCTTCATGTTCTTGATGGCATCCATGGTAGCCCGTGCACCATCCACGGTTGTGATTATCGGGACCTTATAGGCCAGGGCTAGCCTGCGCAGCTGGAGACCATCTCTCGAGTCAAGGTCATCGCCTGAGCTTGTTATCACCATCACCTGTATCTGACCATTCTTAAGCATGTCTCTGGCGTTTGGCCGCCCCTCGTGTATTTTCAGAACAGGCTCCACCGGAATGCCCTCCAGCTGAAGTACTTTGGCCGAACCAGATGTGGCAATAATGTTGAAGCCAAGTTCACGGAACCCACGCCCCATTTCAGCAAGGTGGCGCTTTGTCTGGTCATTTAGGCTAAGGAACACAGTGCCACTTACAGGGAGCTTCTGTCCAGCAGCAATCTGAGCCTTTGCAAACGCACCAGAAAACTCATAGTCAATGCCCATAACCTCTCCAGTGCTGCGCATCTCTGGTCCGAGAAGAATGTCACAGCCTTGGAATTTCTCAAATGGAAGAACAGCCTCCTTGACAGAAACATGCTTAGGAATCACTTCCTTGGTAAACCCAAGCTCTGGCAGGGTCACTCCAGACATGATCAGAGATGCATATTTAGCCAATGGATGCCCGATTGCTTTCGAGACAAAAGGGACTGTGCGTGAAGCTCGAGGATTTGCCTCAAGCAGGAACACATCACCAGAAGGAGTGATAGCATACTGGCAGTTCATGAGCCCACAGACATTGAGACGCTTTGCTAGCTTTGTGGTCCATGAACGGATAATATCTAAGCACTGGGCTGAGACTGTTCTAGTGGGAAGGGAACACGCTGAATCACCAGAATGTATACCAGCTTGCTCAATATGCTCCATAATTCCACCGATCACGACATTCCCAGCTGAGTCGGCCAATGCGTCAATATCAATTTCAATTGCATCATTCAGATATTTATCCACCAAGACAGGTCGTTCTGGGTCAACTTGCACTGCAGTCGCAAGGTACTTGATCAATTTTTCATCATTGTACACAATCTCCATTGCTCGTCCGCCAAGAACATATGAGGGCCGGACCACAACAGGGTAGCCTACTTCAGAGGCAATAGACAAGGCATCAGACTCGCTTCTTGCAATACCTCCTTTAGGTTGCTCAATCCCAAGCTCTTCAAGAATTGCATTAAATCTTTTCCTGTCCTCTGCGGCATCAATAGAATCCGGTGATGTTCCCCATATCTTCACTAATCCTGACCCTGAAGCAGACCGCAGCTTATTCTCCTCTAGATGGCGCTGTATCGGAAGGGCAAGCTTTAGAGGGGTTTGGCCTCCATACTGCACAATTATGCCATCTGGGCGCTCCAAATCAATGACATTTGTTACATCCTCAACAGTCAATGGTTCAAAGTACAAACGGTCGCTGGTATCATAGTCAGTTGAAACTGTCTCCGGATTGGAGTTCATCATTATAGTCTCATATCCAGCCTGACAAAAGATTTGTATCGTCAGCATTAATTTATTATAAAAAAGAGGGATTACAAAAAAGTGTAGTAATCTATTAACTTGTGACATAACCTTTCTGATTTAAATTTTTTATGGTCATAATACTAATATAAGGAACACAACTGAATGAAGAGCACAAAAGTAAGGTGGAAACAAATGAAGCAGAAACAAACCTCTCGAAGCGCAAACGAAGCATGGCAGCAACAGTAATCGAACTCAATACCCTGGCCTATCCTATTGGGTCCACCACCCAATATCAGCACCTTCTTCCGATTAGTTGGAGCTGACTCACATTCATACTCATACGTAGAGTACATGTAGGGAGTGTTGGCTTCAAACTCAGCAGCACAGGTATCAACGCGCTTGTATGTTGGAATGACACCTAATGCGGAACGTGTCGCTCTCACATCACTTTCGGATGAAGACGTCGCAAATGCAATCTGCTTATCACTAAAACCCCTCCTCTTCACTTGATAGAAGTCATCCTTTGACAGCTGATCAAGGCTCTTTGAAACAAGAAACCGTTCAACATCCAGCAGCTCCTTGAGCTCTGTAAGGAACCATTTATCGATGAAGCTAATTTCATGGATATCTTCAACTCTCATACCTTTCTTGAAAGCGGCATAAATAGCATGAATACGATCTGGATTAGGTACACGTAAGCTATATTTTATTTTTTCCCAATCCCAATCAAGTTCCTTGATGGGGCACAACCCCACCCTGAAAAGCCTGTCTCCAATGAACGGACAGCTTTCTGGAAAGACTCCTGGAAGGTCCGCCCCAGTGCCATCGACTCACCAACAGACTTCATCTGTGTAGTTAGTATTGGCTCAGAACCAGGGAATTTCTCAAACGCAAATCGTGGTATCTGCATAGTAAATAAAGTAGATTAGCTGAGTTGAGTTAAAGTACAAGTTCTGAATGACGACAAACATGAAGAACATGTATCATAAAATATAAGTGATTAGATCATGATATGTTTATCTTGCTATATTATTTCCAATATATGAATAATATTATAATAGCAGTAAAGACAACAAGTGATACTATTTGAGAAAGAGATATGAGATATAGAGCAATTTACAAATATAGTCAATCTCCTTGGTATTATTAGGTTACACTTTATATTAAGTGTCGAAAAAGGTCATGCTTTACAGAATGAATATCTGGTGGGGCTGGAAATCAAGTAGTAACAACCAAAATACTCCATACACACACTCCCAAGTTATGCTCATAGAAATTTAACTTATTTGATTGTGGTATTTTGGGTTCTGATTTGACTAACATATGATCCAGAAGGTAATAATGAAGCAACACAGAGTAAATCATGCAACAACAAAAAGGATAACTGGATAAGTTTATGCCAGCAAAACAATAGTCTATTTTAAGTCAAAAAATCAAAATCATTGAATTTCTGATAGGTAAGGTGCCCATGTTTCCTTCAACCTATCAACATATTTTGACATCGACGAAATATGGAATAAAATGCAAATTATGTTGTTAAGTTATCAGGATGGTATACTCGCCAAATAAATCGTTATCATTTGCTAAATGATAATGAGTACACGCATCATGTACAGAGGAAGTTTATCAGTACTAGAGTTGCAAGTTGCAGCAAGCTTCGTCTACACAACTCAATGTTAGCAAGCTGCTAATGAATGTTGGGATGGATGCAAAATTTCTAGTATATTAATCAAATACTATTGTCCAGGGAAGTTGATAGGCAGATTAAAGAAGCAATTACCTTTGTGACAACATAGTCAATGGAGGGCTCAAAACTAGCAGGTGTCTTCTTTGTTATGTCATTTGGAATCTGGTCCAAAGTATAACCTACTGAGAGTTTTGCTGCCATCTTGGCTATCGGAAACCCTGTTGCCTTGGACGCAAGAGCTGAAGACCTAGAAACCCTGGGGTTCATCTCAATAACCATCACCTCACCATCTGCAGGGTTCACCGCGAACTGCACATTGGAACCCCCACACTCGACGCCAATCTCACGGATGATGGCCACGGAGTAGTCTCTGAGCCTCTGGTACTCCTTGTCAGTGAGGTCTGAGCAGGTGCCACGGTGATGGAATCCCCCGTATGCACGCCCATGGGGTCGATATTCTCAATGGAACAGATGATGACCACATTGTCGGCCAAGTCACGCATGACCTCCAGCTCGTACTCCTTCCAGCCGAGCAGGGACTTCTCCACAAGCACCTGCTTGGTATGTGAGGCCGCCAGACCAGAGCGGCAGATGTCCTCAAACTCCGCCTTGTTATACGCGATACCTCCCCCGGTGCCGCCCAGCGTGAACGCCGGGCGGACAATCAGAGGGAACTCGCCGATGTCCTTGGCGATGTCGAGGCACTCCTCGAGGGTGGTCCCGATGCCTGAGGGCGGAGTCTTGAGCCCGATGCGGTTCATGGCCTGCTTGAAGAGCTGTCGGTCCTCGGCCATGCGGATGGCGGGGAGTGAGGCGCCGATGAGGCGCACGCCGAGGCGGTCGAGCGCGCCGGACTCGGCGAGGGAGACGGCGAGGTTGAGCGCGGTCTGGCCACCCATGGTGGGGAGGAGCGCGTCGGGGCGCTCGTTGGCGATGATGCCCTCGACGAGCGGCGGCGTCATGGGGCCGATGTAGGTGCGGTGGGCGAGGTCGGGGTCGGTCATGATGGTGGCCGGGTTGGAGTTGACGAGCACGACCTCGTAGCCCTCCTCGACGAGCGCCTTGCAGGCCTGCGTGCCGGAGTAGTCGAACTCGCACGCCTGGCCGATCACGATGGGGCCCGCGCCGAGAATCATGATTTTCTTGACGCCGGCGAGCTTGTTAGCCTTGGTGGGCTCCGCGGGGAAGTGGCGCACGGTGACGGAGGGGTCCTGGGCGGCGCCGTTGGAGGAGGAGGCGGCGGCGACGCGCGCGGAGAGGCCGCCGCGGCGGGAGGAGCCCTGTTGGCGGCGCGGGAAGGGGAGGAGGGAGCGGGATAGCACGGTGTGGTGGGCGTGGGAGGGGCATGGACGGAGCTGGGAGTGGGAGGAGAGCGAGGTCGCCATGACGGCGGCGGCAGCGGCGGCGCGTGAGGAGAAGGGGTGGCGGCGAAGTGGGGGGATGGAAGAGGGAGCGGTGGGGATGTAGGGTTTTTTGTAGAGGGAGGGATTAAGGGGCGTGTTACTGTGAGGGTTTAACCCTCCAAATTTTGTATTCCCAACTGGGCTCGTGGGTTAGGGGCTCGACACTATTGCAAGCTCGCGGTCTACAGGGGCAATTCCACTTGGCCATGAGAACTCAGCACCTCACAGTGGAGTGGACCCAGTGAGAGCGCAGGCCATAAAGCAGAGGATTGAGGCCAAAGACAGTGAGATAAGATCACCCCTGGTCCCTCTAATGGATAAGCCAAACACGATACTAGTACCCAACATGTCACCGTAGCTTTACGATGTAGGCAACTTGGACTACAACGTGCGATTAACCAAATCTCTTTGAGAGGGAGCTCATAATGAGTGGGATCCAATATGATTGTTTTTTTGTTGAAAAACTTAATCCTCTCGCTTATGAAGAAAACATGTTTTCTGCACTCTAGATTCCTTTTGAGCAACAAACAAATGAATAGTTCGCTACCAAAAAAACATAACAAATTCTCGGAGCAAAAGGAAGACGTTTAGGGTGCGGCCATTGTCCACCGCTCGCCGGCACACGCAGTTCTTTTGATGATAGGTCCCGAATTTCGTTGGTGGCGACATAAGGTTGTGCCGCCGCGAACCGGAGCACAGACTAGCCCAACCCCCAATCGGAGGTTGTCATTCGCCTCACCACCATAGGCCGCCTAGTGAACCAAATTTGTGACCGGCCAGTGGCAGGTGTGTATTGTCTCGCACATGAAGGATGGCGGCTTTGGAGGAGGAGTTTCGCGATCATGCTCTCAAGGATGACAACTTTATTTGTCTATCTTGTCTTAGAGCATCTCCAACCACACTTGCCAAATTTGGCCCCCAAACTGTCCGCGGACAGCGACCGTACAACCCCAAAACTCCGCTCCTACAACCGTAACCCCCAAATCATCCACCTTAAATCCATATTGGCATGCAACGTAGATCATACAGATAGAAAGTCCATAGATCGTACGAATAAACTTAGTTCACACATCCACGGACATAGTTCGAACATAGAAATAAATCGGACATAGTTCATCGGAGAGACCGGATCGGAGACACACGGATGCAAGTTCGTCGGAGAGGGCGGAGCTTGTCATAGATTGCGGGGAATCTGGGCGTTGTTCCCTTCTTCCGCCGCTGCCGCTGCCTCCGCTCGTTCCCTTTGCCGAACACGGCGTGCCAGCCGAACCCCCGCTGCACGTTCCAGTTCTCGAGCTCGAGCGGCCCCCGCTTCACGTTCAATTTGCACCGCTCTCGCGATAGCTTTGCGTTCCCTTTGACGAGCACGGTGTGCCTGTCGAGCCTGGGTCTCCGCTTGGCGCACCCTGTCCCTCTTCTCCGCATCTGGCGTGTAGTCGACGAACGAACTATCCTTCAGTATGTCCCAACAATGGCCGATCTTCCACTCCCTCGTAGCCGGCCTCCCCGCAAGTGCATTGTACAGTGGGATGGCATCCTCCATCTATGAAAATTGAATAGCTAATCATGAAATTGAAGCTATCGGATCCGGCATTGTACAAACTAAATAGCAAATCATCAAATTGTAGCTACTTGATCCGGCATTGTACAAAATTGAACATTAAATACTTACACAGCCCACTTGTGCATAGCATCCGGCGAACTTGTTAATCTCGGCGACGATGCATTGCCATCTATGGCGGAGAGAGGCCTCATTGCGGACTTCTTCCGAGTTTGCATTGAACACTTGATAGATCAGGCACCAAAATGAAACATTGTGATACCGTCCGTCTTGACCATCATCCAGGATGGACAACCACGCATTGTACAACACCTTATCATCGTTGACCGAGTAGACGTTCCCTCTTTGAACGACCTACGGGTTCAACAAGTTCCTATATTACGCATCCTACTACTTCCTAAATTCTACAATGGTGGAAGGGAGGAACATACCTGTGGAGGACCCGCCAAAGTTCCGTTGGACGCGCCTGCGGAACTTCCCGCCAAGCCGGAGCACAGAGCCGCCGCCACCGATTTAGGTCACGGCGGCGCGGCTTCATTCTCAGCCGCGGGGCAGCTAGTCACCTCCTCCCCCTCCTCCACCAACGCATCCCAGTGCAGCTCAGTCCCGAAGAACGCAGATCCGCTGCCGGAGCTGGCCATTGGTGATTCAGCGGACGGAGAAGAGTGAGAGTGGAGTGGAGTGGAAAGGGGGATCGGACGAGAGTGAGAGTTAGGGTTTCTTCTAGGGTGGGGATTGAGTGGATATAGGTGGGGTCGCAGCGGGTCTTTTCTGACGTGGCGGCCTGTCCGGGCGCGTCCAGACCGCCCCAAACCCTCCCCACTTATGAGTTGGGTTTGGTGTTTGCCGGACAGCCCAGGTGTTTGGGCTGCGTTTGGGGGAGGCGGTTGGGTGCTGGTTTTCAGCCCAAACCATGTCCGGGCCGTCCGCCCGGACGTTTGGGGAGGGTATGAGGGCCATGGTGGGATATGCTCTTAGTTATCCATGCTTAGATCTTCGTATGTTCATGCATCATATCTTGTCTATGTCACACACACCGAGCTAGTGAGAATTCACATGTTTTATATCTTGCCCACTCTCTAGCTTGTGTTGCAAAGTTACACTTTCACTCTTGATCCTCACTCTACACAATCTCTTGTTCTCCTAAAGATATAAGGGGAGCTCTCCATATTTTAATTATGTGCACTTTGTATTCAAAATCAAAATTTAACCAAATGTGTACATTTAGAGGGAGCCTCTTCTATATCCTTGTGAAACCCTTCAAGAGCATATCTTGCTTATTTGTTGAGCTCAAATTCGGTTGTCATCTTTAACCAAAAAGGGGAGATTGAAATGGCATGTCCGTATTTATATTTTGGTTAACATGACACCCGAGTTAGGGAGGACTAATGTTACCTACAAGTTCATACTCAGCTTTTACTCCACTCATGTTGATGATGGTTGATGGATGGATGCCCCTCATTTTTGGATGATCAAGTGGTGGTGGTTTGTTTTATGTTCTCTATTTACTTCTTTTAGTCGATAGGGTCATCGCACTATTAAGATAGGGAACCTTAATGATCTTATCGGGATGAACTCTTGAACTCATATCATACACGTCAGTCCCAATACACCTCATATGCATCCACAAAAATAAGAGAAATATATGCAATCCACATGGGTTTTTTATCATTCTGCAGAAATAACCTATCCGGTGTAGAACCCAGAATATTCCGGATCTGGCGGGGGGGCTCAGAATGAATTATGGGTATAGACCGGACTTTTCCGGAGTGAATATCACCCGATGGCAGACCCGGAATGAATTCCGGGTTCCGATACCAGTTCCGGAATCACCCGGTAGCACGATTTCTGTGTAACGGTCAGATTTTAAGTGGCTAGTATATAAGCCCACCTCTTCTTCTCCAAGAGGTAGGTTAACTAGCTCCAAACACGAAAAATACTTTGCTCTCTCTCTCTCCTCCACTATTGTTGGCCTCAACAACTTCAAGATCTCTCTAGCCCTTCAACCAAACTCAAATCCCTTCGGCGAAAACCAAGCGGAGGTCTAGATATATGATTCCACCAAGCCAAAAGTGATCCCCCTTGATTTCATCAAGTTATTTTTTACTCTTGGGTTTGTTGGGTAACTCTAGACGGGTAGGGTCGCCCAGAAGCTTCCAGGTGGTGAATTGTGCTTCCAGAAAGTTTGTGAAGGTTCAGAGACCGCCTCAAGGCTTACCAATAGTGGATTGATCCCCTTCTTCGTGGAGGAGTCTCAAGGAGAAGAAGGTGATACTTCATGGCGTACGGGTGTCCTTCGTGGTATCCCACACCTCTTCGACGTGTCGTACTTCTCTCCCAAGAGAAGGAACATGGGTTACATCTTCGTCTCTGCGTGCCTCGGTTATTTCTTCTGAGCTCTTTCTCTATTGTTGTTATATTTGTGATAGCCTTCGTGGTTGAAGTATTGTATCACATCATATAGGGTGTTTCACTTAGTTGTTAGGCTGACCTTATTTATCCGCATAGCCTAAAACTTGTGAAAGGAAAAAAGAAAAATTTGTAGAAACCTATTCACCTCCCCCAAGGTTACCATCTCTATCCTCTCAACTACCTTTATGTTGAATGCATGTTCCTAGGGAAAAAAAATATTTTCTCGATTCAGAGTTGATAGGCAAGTTACGAAGGCCCGCTTCAATGATTTTCAGCTCAATCACTATGTTCCACCTTCCATGCAACTTCAGAAGTTCTTGGCGTATTTCTTCTGAGTTCCTATCTGGAAGCTCATATTTGGGAAATATTTACCCAACTCGGCAAGGTGGGTATTGCTACTATTTAATTTCTTGAAACACACTCTTGCCCTTTCCCTCCCTCTTACTACTTATAATCATTTTGGCGGCATCTCGAAGAAGACAAAAAGACATTGGGGGGGGGTGGAAACCCCGATTAGATGGTAAGAAGAATTGATCAAAAAACACATACTTGGATGCATGAGCTCGTTGAACAACCATTCGATGCTTCAAAACATGGTGGAGAGGGGTTTATAAAGGATAATCGAGAGGAGAAGAGAGTGGTGTGGGGAAAGGTCACATGGGAAGTATTCTGCCACCATGAAGGCAAGCCACTAATAGTCTAATTACTACTGGTTTCTTCGGGCCCACATGCGCTTCTGAGAAAGGGAACAATTGGCATGTCAACTACAGTCCGCGCCACTAAAAGCTAGGGAAATTATGGGTGTGGGATGTCTGGTCCATGCCACTAATACATTTCGCCGTTTCAGTCAGTTGAACCCACTTATTAGTGGTGTGACACACAACGTGACACGTCACTAGTAATAATTTATCACCAGCGAGGACAGCTCGCCACGCCACTGGTATGTCTTGTGAAATTGTTACAGATGCCCCCACTTCCGCTATATATAAGCAATTTCCTTATAGTGTATGAACCATCCCATCATCTCCATTGCCACGAACTCCTGATCAACCTACTAAGTAAACATGTTTTGCAATTATTTGTTTTGCGAGCACATGTTTGTCTTGATTATGTTGTGTAATGCATTCGTCTACAACCGATCAGTATATGCAGGCTATTCCAATCTACTGTGAAAACATGTTTTGCAAATACTAGTTTTGCGAGTACATGTTTATGTTGTGTAATGCGAAAACATGATCATAGCTATTTTAATCATGTTTTATACTCAAAAATTCGTTATGTGCGTGCCTAATTATCCAATACAGAGACTGGTGTGTGCTCATTGTGTTCGTATTCACTTGATGTTTCATTCTGAGTCAATAAATCCACTTTGTCGGGAAAAAACATCGAAGGCCAAGATTAACGAAGAAATAGGTATCCTCAGACGCCGTTCTTATATGCTTCGAGGGTGTAATGCTGACTTTAAGAAGTTACTACTATACGTCTATACCTTGAGTTACAAAAACTTGAGAAGATAACGCTATCATGAATCGGCAAGGTGTCGTGTTTACCATGCAGCCCACTCGCCATCTTTCCCGGATCAAGCCAACCCCCTTCACCTCCCACCCCACCCCATGCACGCACGTCCGCCATAATTCCCTCTCTAGCCCACCCACGCATGCCAGTACTTGCCGCAACTCTTCGCATTCTTCCGTTTCATCAAAGCCGCACAAGAGTGGAGACACGCCATGTACATGCACCCGCAGAGGCGTACTAGCAGCTAGAAGAACCAACGATGATTCCTCCCCCCGCGCTCCTCCACGCCGCCTGGATCACGGCCGCCGTCGCCGTCTGTCTCGCGCTCTGCACCATCCACTCCCGCAAGTCCTCCTCCACCGTCCGCCGCGGCTCTTCGCGCCCCGGGTCTACCCGCGGCTCCACCGCCAGGCCCAGGGAGGCCAACGGCAATGGCGTCGCGGTCGCCGTTGCGGCCACGCCGGCGGCGAAGGTGTCCCCCACGCCGAGCCCGATCGACACGGCCAAGAGCTTCTGCGTCAACATCGGTGACCTGCACGATCTGGCGCGCGTCGGGGACGACGTCGTCGTGCAGGACGGCCCGGTGACGGTGATCGACGTCGGGACGCACGGCCCGATCGCGCCTGTGTTCCCGGTGCCGGACCCGATGCCGCCGCGGCGGAGCCTGTCGGTGAAGAACATCCGGATCGAGCGGCTGGTGGAGAGGATACGGTCGAAGCGGTGGGGAGCCGGGGACGACGACCAGGACGAGGAGGCCGCCGGGCAGCCGGACGACGCCACGCTGTGGAACAAGACGATTCTCCTCGGGGAGAGGTGCCGCGTTCCAAGCGGCGACGAAGCCATGGGCGGCACGTGGAAGGGCTACCGGCCGAGGCAGCCACGTTCGGTGCCCGTCACGCGGAGCAACTCCTTCGCCGGCGTCCTCGACAACCGTGGCGGTTCGTGCAGGCCTGCTGGTGCTGCACGCCTCTAGTTCAACGCCTAGTGCTTCCCGTACGTACGCGGACAAAATGTGTTTTCAGCGTTTCGTTTTCCAGAATGTGTGCTTGTTACTGCTACATGGTAGACAGTTGTTATCTTTTCTCAGAGAGAAATTAGTTGTTTCATTTCTCAAGTTCCTTTCTAACAAGATGTTGGCGAACATGCTGTTAGGAATTAGTATTACGCCAAGAAATGTGCAGTTTAGTTGGTTTAACACCCACTCTTTGACTCGCTACAGTTTTTTTAAAACATTTGTCTCCTCGTTGGGTATGTTTGGAATTTATCGCAAACCAAATCGAATATCGGTTATTAATGCCAATGGAGTTTGGGACCGTTGTTTGCTTTACCACCAAAATTGTGTAATTGCCCTGTAGAACCAATGAATTCTAAGGTGAACACACGACCATATGGGCAGTAAATCTGCCGACAAATTTTGGCTGCCACATAGTATGTTTTACCAAGAAACTCTTCGTCCTCTCATGTTTTTTTTTTTTTGACCTGGAAAGTTCTCATGTTAGTTAACAACCAACGCAAACACATCGTCCTGTTGTCGGCTTTGGGTGCTGCACCTGTGTTTTGTTGTTTTTAACCTCAAAATTTCTAACAATGTTTACTTTATCAAGTACTTATCGCGAGGAGCCTTTCGTACAAAATTGTGGTACATCTCACTAAGATGAGAGCACTGAAGATGACGAATGATCACAATCCACAATGACACTCCCAAACACTTCAATTATCATTTCGGCTTACAGTTTCTCAACATGTAAGCACGCGAGACATGACCCAGTAGAAATGTCTCCAAACATATTATTACGTGAAAAAAAGAAAGCAGCATCTCAAAGCACAATAGGACATACAAAAACCTGTACAGAGAGGCTAAAACATAGGCCGGACATGTCATTTTTTAAGGTTGTGACTGTTGCAGAGACCACCGAAGTTTATTTTGCTAGCCAGCCTCCATTTCTTTGGGTCATCAGCAGCCTCACTGCTCCAGCGTGTAGCTTGATGATCACGGGGTAGGAGGAGCTCCAAAAGTATGTCCTTGCTCCACATTTTAACGTCAGGAGATCACAGATTATACACACTCTGTAGGTTCCAGAAAATACTAGTAGTGGATCCTATCATTGGCATCAAAATTTAGGCCTTGGATACCCCTTATCGTGGACTCATAGTTCTTGCTATTAGACGTGTGGCGGACAGATGATGAATGCCGGGGGTCAGAGTACTCGAGCACTTGTGAGCTCCTCCGTGGAGCTGTGTTTCTCTGAAACGTCCCTGGACTCGCATCTGGTGTACGACTACGTGATGCTTCAGCTTCACCGCTTTGCAGTTCTCGGCTACTAGAAGCAGCAGGTCGCCTTGAGGACCCGCCTGACCGACCCAAAAAAGTCGAACTGGAGAACTACAGGTCATTTAAGGTTCAGAAATTACATTGCAGAAGGATACAGGATCCTTCAGGCATCCAAAGAGCAGCATGATAGCACTGCTAAACAAATGAAGCAGAACAAAACTCACCGCAGCATCTTTCGATGTGGACAGATCTGGTCTAACTGGTGACTTCTGTTTTGATAAGCTGCCTGCATTTATGCCTGCAGGTGGAACCTGACGTCGTGTAGGAGCCTCTGACCACCCACTTCTCCTTCCCTCTTCAGCGGCTAAATTAATTCAGCAGGTAGTTAGCCAACCTCACCTAGTCAACCCATGGATTGGCTGAAGACGTAGTGTAAAATAGCAATACAACAGAAGAGTAGTTCCAAAAATACAACTGAAGCAGGATGTGTGTTCTGATTATTGTTTTGCGAATAGATTATGCGGTTATCTGACTGGACAAATTTTGCTGTACTCCTAAGAAAGATATGGGAAACTGTCTAGGACCCTGATATACTTACATATCTTATTATTAGTCAACCTCACTAATTGGGGTTGCATCTCATCTTGTATAAAGCGTCCAATCATAATACCAATTCATTAAATGTCCAAGTCTGATTTCAATGCTAGTGGTAGATAAAAGCAGCTGGTATCACAAGTACCTGACAGTCTATTATGACTTGCAATAGGAGCCATCCCCGAGCTTTGTCCTGCTACAGCGGCCTAAATTTCAGAACAGAAACATCTATCAGATATTTATCCCCATTGACAAGTGAAATGGAACTTTAAGTTGCACTGACAATAGCACGTGGTGGAACACTGGTCATCTGTGACTGTTGGTATTTAAGAATGGTCCAGTCATAAACATAATCAAACTGGAATCCTACACAGAAAAAAATCCATCAGAAGTGCGCCCAAAGTAGTTTCTAGAAAATATTGTGATGCAATATTTTATTTTTGACATATAAAACAATAACCAACCCTCTCGAATAAAAAGATCTCTGAATAATCTCTTCAGGTATTGATAGTCTGGACTATCCTCGAAACGCAGTGAGCGACAGTAATGGAAGTAGGACTGGAATTCAGAAGGGTATCCACGACAGAGAGCCTGAAATTGAAAAAACAAAACTGCTAAATACAAACTGGTTAAGGCATGACTGAATTTGCAGGGGGCAAGAATTCACCTCAATTGAAGTGGCGATCTTCCTTTCGCTAATTCTCTCATACTTCTGTTTCTTAGTCCCAGCTTTTAGGCCCTGCCACGGGAGACTGGTAACAAAGGGGACTGTTAGTACACACCAGACCACAGAAGAATACAACGATCTGAAGCTCCATAACCAACCTTCCTCTCAAGAAGTACATAAGTACATATCCAAGAGATTCCATGTCATCCCTTCTACTTTGTTCTATTCAAAATAAAAAGCATCAAACTTTATTATTTAAACAAGATGGTGCCTTAAAAGGCAAGAGAAAATTAATGAAGAAAGGGTAGCATTGTGCACTTGAATATATGCATAACAAACATATGGATCTGAAAATAAACTTATGAAGTGGACTAACCGATTCCGAGATGGGTGTTCACACTCGCATATCGAGCTGTCCCAGTCAAATTTTTGTTCTCTCTGCAATTCAATATATAAATGTCATACGAGCTCTAAGTAGGTAAGTATAAAATCTTATTAGTACAAGGATGCTTGGTAATCCATCTATCTATAAAAGCCTTCAACATGATTTGATGTAGAAATATACTGTATGGTGGTCAATGAAGTAACATCAGGCATTACCAGATCAACTAGAGTAAATAAAGTAGAAGTTAAAATGATAAAGTGACGCAAATAGCAGCCCAGATATAGATTGATTTATTTATTTTGATAAAGAGATACAGATTGGTTAAAAGCATTTTACCTGTATGGAATGTGCTGGTGTGTTGAAGTGTCTCTGTATTTCTTTGCCAGCCCAAAATCAATCATATATACCTACAAGTAGATAAGGACAAAGTATGAGCGCACATACCCAATGTTCTAAATAAGCCCTAGAACTGTAAGCAGGTGAACGGCACTAAAATTGATTTACCTGATTTGCTCTCTTTCCAAGGCCCATGAGAAAATTGTCTGGCTTAATATCTCGATGCAAGAAGGACTTCGAATGTATAAATTCAACTCGGTTGATCTGAGAAAATTCAAATTAAGTTAAATGTATTTAACCAGATAGACTAAACCAACTTGTTTGGGAATTGTTGTTGTTGTATTTAACCAGATAAGATCATTAAATAATAACTAAAAACTGAAGGACTAACAGTGAGCATACCATTTGATCAGCAAGCATCACAACAGTTTTGAGCGAGAGTTTTCTGTTGCAAAAGCTGAAAAGGTCTTCAAGGCTTGGCCCCAACACATCCATAACAAGAACATTGTAGTCACCCTCAACACCAAACCACTTGACATTTGAAATCCCAGCTGCACGACCAAAAATGTTACGTAACTACTACGGAAAAGAATATCTTAAATTTGTGGGCGAATGAAAAGAAAGGAAAATGCATTACTTCCGCCCTGCAGTATCCTGTACAACTTTGACTCGTACAGCAACTGAGGATGCTTTGTCTTCACATTTTCCTGGACAGAACAAAAGCAAAAGGCCATATCAGTATGAACAAAACAAAGCCTGCAGTAGTTTAAAAAGGATAATCATGAGAAATGGACTGAACATGACATCATAACAACCATTAGTCTGGCATCAATAATGCGGCAGCATTTTTACAAAGCAGGCCACAAACGAGGATTATAATTATAACTTTAGAACTGAGGCAAATAGGTACATTTTTGCGGACGAACTTGAACATATGGAAGTGGTCAGGCTGCATTTCCCATCTATGAACTTTTAATCTCTTGTCTTTTGTACTCTCCTTGTTTGCGGCATGCTTTGGAATGACTCTTAATTCCGCAGGACACGGTTTTGACTCATGGGTCTAAATGCACCCGCTGTGGACAATACACTCTAAACGCATTTCGACATTACAAAAAATTCTGAACAAAATTTTTGGATGTACATTCGGACATTCTATGTTCGCACATAAAGTTACACGAAAAAAAGATATTTTTTGTGCTCTGTGTAAAAAAGACAAAAAAAATGTCTCGTTAAAAGTCATTTTGGAATATCAAAATTTATCTTTTTTACACAGGACATAAAGAATGTTATTTTTTTGCAAAACTTTATGTGCGAACATAGAATATTCAGATGTATACCTGATTTTTTTTTTGACATTTTAAAATACGATTTTTGTGAAGCTGGTGCATCTACACCTATGACTCAAAGGTGATTTCCCAATTCTGCACCAGTATTTAGTATTTACTCTTCAAGCGCGAACGAAACTGAGCTGGCAGACAGGTTTGATTCAGAGCTACCAATTCGCGTAAACGTAAGCATGAAGAACAGCCAACGAGCATAAAATTTTGCTATTGTACTTGTTATTAGAGTGAGATGCAAGACTGTCAAACTGTGGGTTTTGTTTTTTGGAAAATCATCAATTCTCTTAGTACATATCACCAAATCGAAAAATACTTGCACTACAAGCAATACTGCCGCTGACTGTAAATGATAAACATAAGTATGCTGAAATCCAAGAGGAACGTCGCATCAACTCACAAGCTTAATCGCGACCTCCTCGTTGGTCTGCACGTTAGTACCTGCACCGGCAAGCCCGAGCAAGTGAAAACACGCTACTGAATCAGCAGTCCACCGGGAACAGCATAAAGGAAAGAGCTTTCGCATCAGGAAGGGTTATTCAGCAGGGGGGAGCTGCGCACGAACCGAGGTAGATCTCCCCGAAGGAGCCGCTGCCGAGCTTGCGGCCCAGGCGGTACTTGTTACCCACGCGCGGCTCCATCGCTGGCACGCACGCACGCTGCTACAGAGACGCCGCCTAGGTTGGGGACATCCAGCGACGGAGGAACCGGAGCCAGGGGAGGAATTGCCGGGATTGGGAGCTAGGGCTTGAGCGGGGATCAGAGTGTGGGATTGTGGATATTTTTTTCTTCTCTTTTTGGGGCGGTAGTGCTTTGCTTTTGGGAGCGTCACCCACCCCGCTCCGATCGAAGTCGAAATTGTGGGAGCTAGAGGGACCGGTGCGACAAATTAACATCGCAACTGGCTGACGAGAATGATAGGTGGAGTATAGCGGAAAAGGTACACATGTGAGAGCGTGGATGACGAGAATCCCGAACAGAAAGACGTTTGCAGACCACAACAATTCTTTACCAGCGATCAAACTCTTGAATGGTGAATTCACACCGACAATCCGGTAAAAGTTTCTCACCTATTTCTTACCTAGAGCAACTCTATGACACCAAATGGTTCCTCACCTATTTTGTTAGTTTGCCAATGTTTATTCAAGCGAGAATTAAATTAGACCTCAGTTAACTTAAAAACCGTCAGATTTACACTCTGATTCGTTAGGTCTAGAGGGTTACAACTCGGATTTTCCCTAGTTGCACATGGGTTGCCAAAGCAACAGAGGCCACCCTCGGCTGATCGTCGACCGCCTTCATCCACACCTACTTCACGGATGGGCATTTTAGGAGAATAAGAGGTGTAGACTCCATCGCCAAAACAAGATCCAGCCGAGTGAGGCCACCCACTGCTCGTGAGCCTATCCGAGATCCAGTTGCGATTTTGGAACAACAACCATATATAGAACTTGATCTCTTGCTTAGTCTTAGCCTCCAGACTACGCAGATCCGTCTGCGGAATATTACCCAAAACTTATAGGCACTCTTTGTTGTATGCACTCTCATATTTTATCTAATCCCATAAATGGCTTTCTATCATTAGTAAGCATTAGACTCGAACCTAACAGCTTATCTCATAGCTTGGCAAATTGATTAATCCGAGTTTGAGAGCTAATGCGTTGTAGCCCTTGCCCTCCATTGTTTTGGAAGTAGTCAACTCTTTCCTCCTCGCGAGAAGGAAAACCTTTGGGCCAGTTCCATCGTCAAAAAACCCTCCAACCACCTAGATTCCTAAAACTTAGCAATCTTTCCGACACCCAGCGAAATAAAGGTGCATGGCACCATTGTGCTCTTCCAAGGTATATCTCTCTCGACCCATTCAAACCATAGCCAATTGATACGTCTCCAACGTATCCATAATTTCTGCTGTTCCATGCTTATATTATACCATTTGCTACATGTTTTGTATACACTTCATATCACTTTTATGCATTTTCTGGGACTAACCTATTAACAAGATGCCACAGTGCCAGTTCCCTGTTTTCTGCTGTTTTTGGTTTCAGAAAGTTACTTCTGGAAATATTCTCGGAATTGCACGAAACAAAAGGCCAGGTCCCTATTTTTCCAGCACGTACACGGAGTCCGAAGGAGAGACGAAGATGTGCCAGGAGGTGGCCAAACCACACCTAGGCGCGGCTGGGCCCACAGCCGCGCCACCAGGTGGTTTGGGCCCCTCGGGGGTCCGCCGACATCGCCCCTTCGCCTATTTATTCCCCAAGACGCGAAAACCCTAAAACACCGAGCCTTTCATCCAGAACATATTCGCTGCCGCCGCCGTCGTCAACCCTAACTCGGGGGGTTCCTGAAGCTCTTCCCGGCACCCTGCCGGAGAGGGAATCATCACCGGAGGGCTCTACATCGCCATGCCCGCCTCCGGAGTGATGCGTGAGTAGTTCATCCTTGGACTATGGGTCCATAGCAGTAGCTAGATGGTTGTCTTCTCCACTTGTGCCATCATGTTTAGATTTTGTGAGCTGCCTATCATGATCAAGATCATCTTATTGTAATGCTACATGTTGTGTTTGCTGGGATCTGACTTATATTGATACCTATGTGGAGCTGAATATTATATTATCATGTCTATGTCATTTGTGATCTTGCATGCTCTCCGTTACTTGTTGAAGCTTTGGCCACGTGAATACTTATAACTCCAAGAGGGGGTATTTATGCATGATAGTTGAGTTCAACCTCTATTTAACCTGGGATAGTGACAGCAAGTTCTAAGGTTGTAGATGTGTTGTTGCCACTAGGGGTAAAACAGCAATGCTTTATTCAAGGATGAATGTATTGTTTACATTACGCACATTACTTAATGCAATTGTCTGTTGCTTGCAACTTAATACTGGAAGGGGTACGGATGTTAACCGGAAAGTGGACTATTTAGGCATAGATGCATGCTGGATAGCGGTCTATGTACTTTGTCGTAAAGCCCAAATGAATCTCATAGTAGACACCACAGCTCACACATGCATGTTTTATGCACTTATCAATTGTCAATTGCCCAGCTGTAATTTGTTTACCCAGCATGTTAGTTATCTTATTGGAGAGACACCACTAGTGAACTGTGGACCCCGGTCCATTCTTTTACATCTGAAATACAATCTACTGCAATCATTGTTCTCTACTGTTTTATGCAAACAAACATCATCTTCCATTCGATACGTTTAACCCTTTGTTTTCAGCAAGCCGGTGAGATTGACAACCTCACTGTTAAGTTGGGGCAAAGTAGTTTGATTGTGCTGTGCAGGTTCCACGTTGGCACCGGAATCCCTGGTGTTGCGCCGCACTACACTCCTCCACCAACACCTTCGAAGCAAACCTCGTTTTCCTACTGGTCCGATTAAACCTTGGTTTCATACTGAGGGAAAACTTACTGCTGCACTCATCATACCTTCCTCTTGGGGTTCCCAACTGACGTGTGACGTACAAGCAATTGTTTCTGGCACTATTAACCTAGAGCCACCACCAATGTGGACATTAAGCAAACACTTTTCGCTGTGAGCTTCTCTTCATCCCTAGCTGAAATGGAATTCCTTTGAATCGTGTTAATCCTTTTCATTGCCCACTTGTCAAACACAAAGAATGTGAGATAATACATGAATATTGCGATGAGGGGTAGAATTGACCAAGGCGAGGGGCCTTGAAAAGCTCCCTCTTCATGGGCGTCACCTTGGCAGTAGCCCGATCCAGTAGAGGTTGGTTCTTGATCCACTTCGGCTTCCTGAAACCCAACGGCAAGTGAAGATACTTGCACAACAACACACCCCACCTCCCACCAAAATCAAGGATAACATCATGCGTTGACAAGTCACACCGGATTTGTGAAAGATGTGCACTTATGCATATTTTCTTTAAGCCCTAAGATTAACCCAAACCTGGCAAGAATCCCGTCCATTGACCAAATTGACGAATAAAGCATCATCATCCAGACTAGCCCTCGAGCCTGCTATTTAGTTGTTGCCGGGGAGGGGGAGCAGACCCTATGAGATGGCTAGCTGAAGAATACGATACAGCTGCTCAATCGCCAGGAGATAACGAAAAGGGCCTCCTAGGCAGCCCATTCAGAGAAGAACCCGGTTGAAGGAGGAGGCAGAAGCAAGGAGACCAAATTCCTCTAGCAAGGTACAAACTCAAAGGCCTAAAAAGTTCTAACACATATCTCGAGTGCCGAGTCGAAAACTGTAATACCCCGCAGTTATAGGACTCGAGAGGGTAGAATTGAGGAATTGCATTTGTGCATTCATGCATGATTTGGTGAAATATGGAAAATTTTCAAGCTTTTGTGTTAAAAGGATCTAGGGTCGATACCAGACGAGTGTCAATGAACTGGGAGTCAGTCATGGACAGTTAGTCGAGAGGTGTCGATAAACCCTGAGTCATATTTTTAAATCAACTATTTACTTAAAATTACTAATTGGACTCAAAAAGGAGTTCTCCTAGAATTTTCAAATCAAATCAATTCTATAACTTCTCTATTCAGTATCCCACACATAAATGAATCATTCTTTATATATAAGTTTCCAACACAAATTTGAGAACATTTTATTCAAATAAATCATTGATCTCTTCACCAATTCTTTACAACAAGGAATATACACATCTCAATACGAATGTCTTCCAAATATATACAACGATCTTACTTGAAATGAATACAATCAATATTTACAACAATGGGTTTATTGCAAGGGAGAATAACCAAAAATTCCTAAACTAGCCTAACTAATTCTTCACTGAATTCCTGGAGATCTTCAAACCTGCAAAACAAACAACAAAAAGAAGAGAGTGGTGTGAGGATTAAAATGTTGCCAACACCATTTGGTGCTAGCATATTAATGTGTTGAAATCTGGTATTAGCCTAATCAAAACCAGGGTTCAATTAGGCTAATCAAGTGGAGAATGCAAATAACTCAAAGGCAACATAGGGACTGATCATCTTTTGATCATGTTCTTTTAATCCGAAGGCAACCATGGGGGCAAAGGCATATTCCAGCACTGGATATCATCCATCTTAGGCAACAAATAGTAAAGGCAACAAGTGTTGTTTGATAACATGATCCGATGATCTCTAAAATTAAGGCAGCAAATAAATCTTGCACTCTCCAAAATTATACCAGAATTCAAATTAAAATCAAAGGCAACAAATAGGAATCGCACTTGACACTAAACAGTCAAGTGGACCCAAATCTTAAGCCCACAAGTAAAACTTTATAATAAGCCCAAGCCAAAGCAAGCCCAACAAGAATTCCGGCACAAGTCCAATACCAGTAGTAGATATTTCTGCTAAGCCGAAACTTGGATAAGAAGGGTGACTCAGTGTTCATCCTCAAGGGGTAGTGTTCTGCGCAAAATCAGCAGCAGCAGCAGAAGGTCATCCACAAGGGGTGAAGAACTGTGCCAAAGCAGTCAAATAGGGCAGCTCGAGGTAGAAGAGGGCCACTGTAAGTAGGTGATTCATCACATGCAAGTTATCCTGGTGTCACAAGCACAAGGCATCACAAAACCTGTTAAATAGAGGACCAAACCGAAGCACAACTCACACACAACTCGCAGCAATCACAGCACACACATTCACCATCTGTTCTTCATCAAGAACAAGCACAACCACAACCACCACCATGTTTGTCACGTGAATCCATCCACCCCAAAAGCCATTTCAGCTAGTTAAATACACTCTAGGAACATAGAAGCAGCTAGGAGGAGCAGGCCAGCCACGAAGGTTATCATCATAATCCAGAAGCAAAAGCTGCTCAACAACAGCAGGTTGATTCTGAGTGCTAGAGAGTGTCGTAGCAGGTTCTGTAATTGACAGAATCATGCTAAGAGAGAAAAGGCAGCATCTGTTCTTAATAGAACCCTATTTTTCAAGGCATATGCTGTGGGAGAGAAAGAAAGGGAGTGTAGTTGATGTGCTTAGCAATTGTTTGTTAAGAGAAGGGGAAGGGAAGATAGAAAGCAGTGTAGCATATGTGCTTATTTGTTTTACCAAATTATACACAAGGCAGTGAACTAACAGAACTAGATTAGCTGTGTTATGCACATCTGTACACTGAGAGAAGCACATGAAAACATAAAAGCAGTTTATACAGGATATCCAATGTGTAACTCCAAATTGGAGGCATCACAACAGGTCAAACATGCACAAATCATGCTAAAATAATTCTTACATCAATGCTAGATCATACTGTGCATGTTCTAGCTCAGCTATAATTTTTTTCTATCCCAAATCATGTTCCAATCATCAAATACATCATTTGTGAGCAAGAAATGCTCCAAAATTAATTCCAGAGGTAATGGAATGATCTACATCTGCTAGATCTACACCATTCATCTCATTTCTTGGTGCACCGAAGGTAGACAGTGCATATAAAGTAACAGTTCATCAAGGAATCATCCCCAGCTCATCAAGAACCTAACAGATATTAAATCGAGTTTAATCTAAAATCCAGCAGCATCTTGCGATTATCTGAAGCTAGTAGAGGGTCTAGGAGAAGGATTGGAAGCAGAGGGGAAGAAAAATTTTACCGTGCGTCCACAGCCGTAGCTCCATGGCGGTGATGACGTGAAAACACACGCTCGTTGGGAGACCCCAAGAGGAAGGTATGAAGTAGTGCAGCATCAATTTTCCCTTGAAATCTACCAAGGTTATCGAACCAGTAGAAGGTGGAAGAGCTTCAATACGGTGTCAATCTACCCTGGCGCTTGTAGATCAACGCGGACCTGCACACAAACAATCAAAGTACTTTGCCCCAACGAAGCAGGAAGGTTGTCCTTCTTCCAGGCTTGCTGAATACAAAGGATTAAACGTATGGTGTGGAGAATAAATATAAATGCAAAAAGGAACAGCGAACAAGTGATTATAGAGCGTGGTGGAAATGGTGGTTTTATCAGTGTAAAAGAATGGACCGGGGTCCACAGTTCACTAGCGGTGTCTCTCCATAAAAGATAGCATGCATGTTGGGTAAACAAATTACAGCTGAGCAATTGACAAATGGCAAGAGCATGACAATGCATATTATGACAAGATGTTCAGTGTAGTATTTATTGGGCATTACAACATATTACATAGACCACTTACCAGCTGCATCTATGACTAATAATCCACTCCTGAGATAACATCCGTGTCTCTCGCGAGTATTAAGTTGCAAGCAACGGATAATTGCATTAAGCAAGGTGTGTAATGTAAACAATGCATATGACATATAAGCAACGCATATAAGCAAAGCAAAGTTATTTTCTCCCTAGTGGCAACAGCAAATCCACAACCTTAGTCGTTTCTGTCATTCGAGCCCAGATTACTGGAGGCATGAACCCACTATCTAGCATAAATACTCCATCTTGGAGATACTAGCATCTACTTGCCAAAGCATCTACTAGCATCGGAGAGCATGCAAGAACATAAATAAAACAGTAGATAAATAGATGAACAACTTAATCATAACTTCACAATTCATCAGATCCCAGCAAACACAACATGTACCATTACAATAAGATGATCTTGATCATGTTAGGCAGCTCACAAGATCTAAACATGATAGCACAAAGTGGAGACACAACCATCTAGCTACTGCTATGGACCCGTAGTCCAAGGATGAACTACTCACGCATCTGTCCGGAGGCGGGCATGGTGATGTAGAGCCCTCCGGCGATGATCTTCTCCTCCGGCAGGGTGCCGGGAAGAGCTTCAGAACCCTCCCGAACTAGGGTTGACGACAGCTGCGGCGACGGAACTTTTCGTGGAATAATGCTCGGGTGTTTAGGGTTTTTGGGAGGAGGAGAATATATAGGCGAAAGGGCAGCGCGAGGAGGCACCCGAGGGCGCCACCGTGCCCAGGTGGCATTTGGGCCCCCGGGGCGCCTCTTCAATCGCCCTTCGGACTTCGTCTTCGTGTCGGTGTAAAACTCCACCTCGTTGATTTTCGTCCAATTCCGAGAATATTTCCCGACTAGCTTTTTTGAAACAAAAAGATAGCAGAAAACAGGAAGTAGCACTGTGGCATCTTCTTAATAGGTTAGTCCCAGAAAATGCATAAAAATGATATGAAGTGTATATAAAACATGTAGCAATTGGTATAAAACATGCATGGAACATCAAAAATTATAGATACGTTTGAGACGTATCAGCATCCCCAAGCTTAGTTCCTACTCGTCTCGAGTAGGTAAAAGATAACAAATATAATTTTTGGAGTGACATGCTACCAACATAATCTTGATCAAATAGTAATGTACAGCATGTGAACTGAGATTAAATCATTCAAAGCAAATGTCTATAATTGATACTAAAACTTTTCATGAATGATGCTTTAGAGACATGAAACCGTACAAGGTTCATTATAGATGTTTTAAGTATTCAGTGTAGAAGTTCTATCCTTCCATCCAAACATCAAGCAATTTTTCACAACATAGAAAGGATCCAGTCAAGTAAAAATAAACATGAACGTCATGAATCAACTGTTTCGAAGTTTTACTCAACTAGTGAGCGTAAGCATTTGGTTTTAGCACCAGGATGTTATGGCAAAGAGAATAATAATGGGGGTTTGGAAGGTCAACGGAAGAAAGACTCACAAATCTATAAGTGATCATTAGACAAGAGGAAGTCTTATAATCGAAGCTATGTGAGGAGTAGTGATTGCCATGCAACGGATGCACATAGAGCTATATGTGAATGAAAGCTCTCTAATGGAACTAGTGGGGGTGCATCCAACTTGGTTTCTCATGAAGACCTAGAGCGCTTTTGAGGAGGCTCATCATTGGAATATACAACCCAAGTTTTGTAGTGTAAAGTCCCCACATAGTTATACTAATGAAACATGAAAACTTTCTCAAATGAAACATAGGTGCTAAACATGAGCACAAGTGTGTATAAAGGATAGTGATGTTGCCCCCTCTCTCTTTATTTCTTTCTTTCTCTTTTTTTTTCTTTTTTTCTTTTTTTTTCTTTTTCTGTTTCTCTTTTCGATGGCCTCCATGACTCTTTTCACTTTTCTCTCCCTCACTGGTAGGGGCAACATCCTAATATGACAACACACTTTTTGTACAAATAACTCATAATGAACAGAACATGATGTATGAAACTGAATGCCTCTGCCAGTGTAGCAGGATGTGCGATGATCGAGCGTAACATGGGTAAACCGCACGTCAGTTGTACAGAATCATGCAAAGCAATATATAACAATGATGAATGACAACAAGTCATGTAATGTATGATAAAAGTTGCATGGCAATATATCTCGGAACAGATATGGAAATGCTGTGATAGGTAGGTATGTTGGCTGTTTTGAGTAAGATGTATAGGCTTATGTGTAGGAGAACAAGAGGAAGTCCTCCCACGAGAATTGGATGTACTGGCGAACTATGCACCAACTCTCAAGGTGAGAAGAGGGCAATGCACAACACCAAAGAGGCTACCAAAATTTGGATGGTGGAAGTGCCAAAACCGTAGCTTAACATTAGTCAAAAAGAACTCACAAATTTATTGCAAACGACTAGCAGGTTCAACATTAAGAGCATGATTAAATTTTACTCCAAGGAGGGCCGTTCACGGCGGTACAAGTACCCGTTAGATCCCTCGACCTTAGCACGCAACTATGTTAATTACGAATTACTTTTAGACATGAAAAGCTATCAAGACCAACTACACCTTCAACAATTTTAACAGAGTTTGTAGTACGACACAAGCTTTAAAGACAACAATCCACTAATGATTTTAACATAAGTAACCAGCAAGCATTTACATCTATTAATTAATACCTCAAAACATTTGCAAGGAATCAAGTTATCAAAGTTCAATGATCTACAAGACTATGCAATTTTTATCATAGCATTACCACATGCATAACATTTTCTGTTCCAACCAAACGCCAATCAACTTATTTAATAAACTCTCAAACAAGTATAAGTGAATAAAGAGAGTACTTTCTTCAAAAGAACTAATAGCTCTGAACAAGAGATACATGAAAAACAAGAGCTAAAAGCATAGAGTGCTAGAACAGAATACTCAACAAGTATAAGTGAAGAACAGGAGTATTCCATGAAAAAGCGGAGCGTGTCTCTCTCCCAAACAAGAATGCTAGGGTCCAGCTTAGTTATGACCAGAGAACAAAACATAAACAAACTGAAAATAAAAACACACAGACGCTCCAAGAACATCACTTAAAATGTGAAGAAATAAAAATGTAGTCTCACTAGAAATGACCTGATAATTTATCGATGAAGAAGGGGATGCCTTGGTTATCCCCAAGCTTAGACGCTTGAGTCTTCTTGAAATATGCAGGGGAGGTTCATGGGAGCCTCCCCAAGCTTAAGCTCTTCTCCCTCCTTAATCTTCTTTTATCACTCTTTTCTCTTAATACTTGAAAACTTCCTTCACATCAAACTCAACATAAACTTCATTAGAGGGTTAGTGCATCAAAACATAAGTTCACTTGGTTCTGTAGAGACACATTATAAACATTTATTTTAAACATTAGCTACTGTTTACTAGTCTTACGTGAAGCTCTTCCACCCTTAAAGAATTTCACTTAACACTCGTAAAAGAGAGAATGCAAAACAAAGACAGAATCTGTCAAACCAGAACAGTCCGTAAATACGAATTTTTGCGAGGCGCTTACGTTGCTCAAATCAGAAAATGGTGAACTAACAAAAGATAGATATAAAGCTCAGACTTCTGCACAAAAAATCGCAGATCGAAAAGATATTATGTGAATTGTTCACGAATTTTATGGTGAAGCTCAGAAATCTGTTTCTGGACAGCAGATCAAACTTTAACACTTTCTTGCTATTAGAGGCTCTTCTTGGCACAACAAACGAAAATAAAAAGATACAAATGAATTGTTACAGTAGCAACCAGTTCCTTGACTCAAAATAAAAGAAAATAACAGAAAATAAAATGGGTTGCCTCTCATAATCGCTTTTCTTTAACGCCTTTTAGCTAGGCACGAAGCAAGAATCAAGTATTGTCAAGAGTAGAAACATCAAAATCATAGCTTGTTCTAATAATAGAATCAAAAGGTTGTTTCATCCTCTTCCTAGGGAAGTGTCCCATCCCTTTTTTCAGTGGGAATTGAAATTTAATATTGCCTTCTCTCATATCAATAATAGCACCAACAGTTTTAAGAAATGGTCTTCCCAACACAATAGGACAAGAGGATTTGCATTCAATATCCAAAACAACGAAATCAACAGGGACATAATTATTGTTAACCAAAATAAGAACATCATCTATCCTACCCATAGGTTTCTTCATAGTAGAATCAACAAAATGAACATTCAAACGACAATCATCTAATGGTGCTAGATCAAGAATATCATAAAGTTTCTTAGGCATAACAGAGATACTAGCACCAAGATCACACAAGGCATTGCAATTAAAATCATTCACTCTGATTTTAATAGTGGGTTCCCAACCTGTGGGGACCCCGGACTAGCTGTCCGAAATACCCGATTATGCTTAACACAACGATCCCGTGATCAGTCTGTCGTTGCACATAATCCGAATTGGATACCAAAGTTTACATCCATTACAGTACCGAATAAAAAGTCTTACATAAATGGTCATTTAGACCAAGTTCTTACATAGGTGCCTTCAAGGGCCAAACCAAAATATCAGCGGAAGCTACGGTGTAGAAGAAATCATCTCCTAATGATGACAACCCGACAGGCAGCTGACTTGTGGAGATCCTTAGTTCGCGTAGAAGTCGCCATACTCCTGCTCGGCGTAGTGCTCCTCCTCGTAGTCTGGCTAGGACAATAGCCAGGGACTAAACCAATATGAGTACATTTGAATGTACTCGCAAACTACCCCAACATGAGTATGCACTAGCTTTATTTTAACTTACAACTTTTAATTGTTTTTAAAACATCTCTATATCTTTATTGAAAAAGGTAAGAAGAGTTTTATAACTATTTTTAAAAGAAATCACCATCTCATTTGTTTCTCCAAACCCTTTCTTTTCCTGACCAAGGCTCACCATGGTCCATTTATTCCAACAACTCATACCACTCCATTTGGTATAGTTGTATCACACCATCACCAATTCATTTTCTTTTAAACTTAAAAGCTTTTCCAAAAATTTGCACATGATCTTAGGACAGCTTCCCAATTGTCCATATCCGAGGACTCGGCTATTCGAATAGTTTTGACCCTCTGCAGAGGTAGCACGCTTTTAACCCACATCCATCCGGTAACTCATCGTGTCAGCCACGTCCCGCCATACAAGGTGTATGCGAAGTTGAGCCACCGACCCTAGCCTCTCCTTGGCTCATGCTAGTATAGGATCCTTCCCATATGATAATTCCCACTAACACTCAGTCCGGTCCCCGTCGGCAACCCTAAGTGTGAGGACTCATATGTTTTTCCCGGCGACCACATTTATGAAGTCTTCAATCCTCCTCCTTATCTTTCCATAGAGTTTGAGCGAGGACCCAGGTCAGGGGAGTTCACAGACCATCCCCTCATGCATAACGGAGTCATCTCCGTCGATGAGGTCTCCCATACTAATAAGAGCAAATTATATGACTAAGCCCCGTTCCCATATGGGGGTAAATGTGGTCGCACAGATTAAGATTGGTTGTCATAGTACTAGGACACTGTGCATTTTTCATAATCATTCCCATGTTTCCATTTCTCCACTTTAACACCGACATCTCGGCATTCCATAACCACACAAGTATTTCCAAAGGAGTTTTGAATAAACAACATTGTTTTCCATCCTAAAGTTTCATAACTACTACATAGGGTGGCAAAATAATTTCCATACACTTTTGGAAAGGTTTTGTAAACCATTGGTTTTAAGAGTAAATCATTTGATCAAAGTAGATGCATATATATTTAGGTGCAAGCTCAGAGAGTAGCTTGCCTTGCTCGGCAAAGGGACTTGATCTTGATCTTCAGGTTCAACAAACTCCCCCTCCTCGATAAATCCAGCAACGTTCTCTTCTAATCGATAAACAAACAAATACAAGCAATCACTAAACTATTCAAACAACATCACAACATCACAATCCTAAATGCTCTAAATAGCCACTGGATACATCAAACAATACAACTTGATTTCAAAATAATTGAATTAAACATTATTTGTTTATGTCCAAATTATGGCAGAAACTTGTTAAACATGTTTAATTCCACAACTTGAGTTCTGTTGGTCACAAAAATACAAACTAAATTTCTATAGAAAGCTACTGATGTGTAGAAGACAACCCCATTTGATTTGGATCAATTGGAGTTACCAAACTCCCTACACAAAGGTTTGAATCCAGTAGCTTAACAATCAAGTTTTGGCTACCAAATAAGTTCTGTTACTCCTAAAAATAAATCCTTTTAGGGGTAACTAAACATGGTTAAATGTGATCCAACAAAATTGGTCCTAACTTATTTGGGTCAACCATTAAACATATTTATTTGTTTTAGTCCAGAAGGGTTTATCTTAAAGTCAACAATTAATATTGCTTAATTAATTCTACCAAAATTAGGGAAGCTAATACAAGGCAGTACTAAGCTAACAAAATTGGTTTGGAATTATTTGGACTAACAGAGTATCAGAAACAAACAAGTTTAGAATTTAAACCTTCTGTAGTATTTTTAATAACACTTTTTAACTATTTAATTAAATGACATGAGACCAATTGGGTTGATTAAACAATTTCATAAGCTTTCCAGAACAATTGAGTTTGATTTATTTGGATTCCTAAATCTCGAGATATTGAATTTACAATTTGGGTCCAGTACTGAATTCTATAGAAACTAGAAATTCGAAAACCTAACTGTTCTGGATAAAGTTGAAAACCCTGACAGGTGGGCTCCACCAGTCAGTGACTCAACGTGCACGGGTGAATTAATAAAACCCTGACGAGCGGGGCCCGCCCGTCAGTCTCTCTCTCTCTTTCTTTTAATCGAAGCGGTACGCGTCCGTTGGATCGAGATCCAACGGCTCAGGGACGAGTCCATCGGCGACGACCCAGAACGGGCGGCGCCGTGGCTCCGGCGACGGCGAGCAGCACGGATCGCTCACCTGAGAGGGCTAGGGACGGCGGAGAGGGTGCAGATCGACGGCGGAGGCTCGGGCGAACGTCCTGGCGGAGTGGTACTTGCTGGGGAGGGCTGGTTCGTCGACGGCGAGGTGCTCTGCTTCCACGGCAACTTCCCGAACTCCGGCGAGCGTCTGTTCGGCGATTCTGGGCACGATCCAGAGGGAAAAAGAGGTGGGTGAGCGCGGTGTCCAAAGGGGAAGAGGGTACGGGCCAGAGAAGTGAGAGGGAGCAGCAGCACGGCACAGCCGTGTCGTCGCCTACCTCGGGCTGTCGAGCACGGGCACGAGCAGCAGCGAGCTCGCAGCAGCGGCTCCGCCCTCGTGGTGGTGCACGGGCGAGTGGAGGTGAGTGTGGTGCAGCAAGGGAGAGGCAGTGGGGCGTGGGGAAATGCGAGGTGCGGCTCGAGTTTAAATAGGCGCGACGGCGGCGCACGGTGGTCGCGGTCCAGCGGCGTCCAGAGGGCGGGAGAGGGGCGCGCGGTGTCTGGGGGGTCCGGGCGTGGGCTAGGGTGCGACGTAGCGGATCGCGTGTCGAGGTGCCGCGGCTGGGCCAATTTTGGCCGGCGCCGTCCGTTCATCCACGGCGGAGAAATGGGGGACAGCGGCGTAAGGCGAGGGGAGAGGTCTCCTCTGCAGCAGAGGGTGCAGAGGCACGGGGGCGAGGGAGAGCGCGGGCAAGGGGGCCCTGGGGGGCCTGGGAACGGCGTCGAGCGAGCTGCGGCCATGGCGACACGCACGGCGACAGTGAGCTAGGGGAGGTAGGAGACGACGACGTTTTGCAAAAACCCCCTGGCTCCTGTGCGTTGCTTCTTTTCCTTCTTCTTTCTTCTATTTACTTTTTAGTCCTTCTGTTATATGCAGTAGTACTTCTTGATTTTATTTGAGGCACTAAATCAATTTAGAAAAATTTGGCAAAATTTGTGGGCCTTCATAATGTGCAGAAGCTCCACAAAAATTGGCTTTGCAAAATAAAATGTTTTGAAACATTTTCTTTTATAGTGTTTCAATTATGGCATTTTAATTTATTTTTACTTTGTTTACTTTTGAATTTTAAAAACTAGTTTGAAAATATTATTTGAGAGAGATAAGTAGTAAGGATGAAATGGGAGGGTTTGCAATACCACTCCACTGTTTTGTTGGAAACAAAATGAGATCCTCACTTGGAGAATTTGTGTGGCACTTGCCACATTTATTTTTCTTGTTTTGCTTTTATTTATTCTCTCTTTTCTTCATGTTTGTCTTTAGAGCAAGCAACACACAACAAGAAGAAATAAACAACACAAGCAAGAATATGAGATCAACACATATAATTTAACAAAAGTTTTTGTTGGCTCTCATTTTTGGAATTAATAATACTTGTTAATAATTTTGGGATGTTACAATCCTTCCCTCCTTAAAATAAATCTCGTCCCGAGATTTGCTAGGCTTAGGTACTAAAGAGGTGGGAATTCGCTCCTAAGATAATCTTCACGTTCCCAAGTTGCTTCTTCTTCAGAGTGGTTAGTCCACTGGACTTTGTAAAACTTGATCGCACGCCTTCGGGTAACACGAACATCTTCTTCGAGAATCTTGAGGGGTCTCTCGCGATAAGTCAAATCTTGGTTCAGGTCGATGGAGAGGTGGTCGATGTTTTTGAAAACATCAGGCTGGTCAGGAACTTCAAGACACTTCCGGAGCAAGGAAATGTGGAAGACATCATGATAATCTCCTAACTCCGGTGGCAATTCCAGCTGATAGGATACTTCTCCTCGACGAGCGATGATCTTGAAGGGTCCAATATACCTTGGCGCTAACTTTCCTTGACATGGAAACGTTGCATTCCTTTGAGGGGTGTCACTCGGAGATAAACATAATCTCCACTGAAAGTGAGGTCACGGCGCTTGGTGTCAGCGTAACTCTTCTGACGGGATTGGGCAGTTTTGAGGCGTTCACGAATAAGCTGAACTTGCTCTTCAGCTTCACGGAGGGTATCTGGACCGAACAATTTGCTTTCTCCGGTATCAGACCAATTCAGGGGTGTACGACACTTCTTGCCGTAAAGGGCTTCAAAAGGGGCCATTTGCAGACTGGACTGATAACTATTGTTGTACGAGAACTCTGCAAACGGAAGACAATCTTCCCACTTGGAACCATAGGATAGAACACATGCGCGAAGCATGTCCTCCAATATCTGGTTCACTCGTTCAGTTTGGCCATCGGTCTGGGGATGATAAGCTGTGCTAAATGCTAACTTGGTTCCGAGGGCTTCATGAAGGGATTTCCAGAATCTTGAGGTGAATTGCGTACCTCTATCAGATACAATCTTCTTAGGCACACCATGCAGGCTTACTATTCTGGAAATATACAAGTCTGCTAACTGAGCTCCGGTATAAGTGGTCTTGACAGGTACAAAATGAGCAACCTTGGTCAATCGATCAACGATGACCCAGATTGAATCATGGCCTCGGTTGGATCTTGGAAGTCCGGTAATAAAATCCATTCCAATCTCATCCCACTTCCACTCGGGAACTTTCAAAGGTTGAAGCAATCCAGCGGGCCGCTGATGTTCAGCCTTGACTCGCTGACAGATGTCACATTTGGCTACAAAAGAACCAATCTCTCGCTTCATTCCATGCCACCAAAATCTTTCTCGAAGGTCTTGGTACATCTTGGTTCCGCCGGGGTGGATTGAATAAGGGGTCTCATGGGCTTCCTTCAGGATTAACTCCTTAAGTTCCGTGACATTGGGCACACAGATACGATCATTGAATTTCAGCACTCCTTCAGCATCTTCGGTAAAACCGGGTGCTTTGCGAGGGAGATCTTCTTCCTAATTCCTTCAATGCTTTCATGACCTTTTTGGGCTTCTTTGATTTGATCCATCAGGGTTGGGGCTAACTCCAAATTGGCGAGATATCCATGGCTAACAAGTTCTAGTCCAAAATTTTCGAACTCTTTGAACAAGGCTGGTTGTTCGGCTTGGATTAAGGCATTCAGGGTACAGGGTTTGCGACTAAGGGCATCGGCAACTACATTAGCCTTTCCGGGGTGATAGTGGATTCCAATATCATAATCCTTGATTAATTCCATCCATCTCCTCTGTCGCAGGTTCAACTCCTTCTGGGTGAAAATATACTTCAGCTCTTATGATCCGTATAGATCTCACAGCGATGTCCCGCAAGGTAGGGACGCCACTTTTTAAGAGCAAGGACACAGCAGCTAATTCCAGGTCATGGGTTGGGTAATTCTCTTCATGCGGTCGCAACTGCCGGGACAGGTACGACACAACTTTGCCTTCTTGCATCAGAACGCAACCAAGTCCGAGGCGTGATGCATCGCAATACACGTCGAAACTCTGGGTGACGTCTGGCATAACCAGGATTGGGGTGGAGGTTAGTCTCTTCTTCAACTCTTGGAAACTATCTTCGCACTTCTGAGTCCATTCAAATTTCTTGTCCTTCTTCAACAGTTGGGTCAAGGCTTGGCTATACTGGAAAATCCTTCAACGAACTTGCGGTAATAACCGGCGAGTCCGAGAAAGCTTCGGATTTCAGTCACACTGGTTGGGGATAACCAGTCAATAATGGCTTGGATCTTCTCTGGGTCAACAGAAATTCCTCCAGCAGATACTATATGTCCGAGAAACGCCACTTCATTGAGCCAAAACTCACACTTGCTAAGCTTGGCATACAGCTGGTGCTCTCGGAGGGTCTCCAAAACTAGACGCAGGTGTTCAGCATGCTCTTCTTCGGTCTTGGAATAAATAAGGATGTCATCAAGGAAACTACCACGAACTTGTCGAGGTACTCCATGAAAATCTTGTTCATGAGATTCATGAAATAGGCTGGGGCATTGGTCAGACCAAAGGACATCACGTGTATTCAAACAAACCGTAACGAGTGGTGAAGGCGGTCTTGGGAATGTCTGTCTCTCTGATCTTCAACTGATGGTAACCTGTCCGAAGATCGATCTTTGAAAAGACTCGGGCTCCGTTCATCTGATCGAACAGATCCTCGATCTTGGGAAGGGGATACTTGTTTTTAATGGTCACGTCATTTAGCCTGCGATAATCCACACACAGTCGTGTGGTACCGTCTCTCTTGTCCACAAAAATAATGGTGATCCCCAGGGTGAAGCACTTGGACGAACAAGTCCTTTGCTAAGCATATCTGCCAACTGCTTCTTCAACTCAACCAGTTCTTCCGGATTCATCCGATAAGGCCTTTGGGATATTGGGGCTGTTCCTGGGATAAGCTCAATTATGAACTCAATTTCCCGGTCTGGCGGCATACCAGGTAATTCCTCAGGAAAACATCTCGGAATAGGTGAACAACACGGATCTCATCTAGGTGGGTCGAGCTATGCTCTCATGGCAGCCTGGTTGGGGTGATTGGGTTCAGACACATACTCCACTTCTACTTCTTTGTCGGTGGTGATGGATACAGCTCTTCTGGCACAGTCTATTCGACCATGGTACTTGGCTAGCCAATTCATACCGAGTATGACATCTATGCCTTGGGTTCCTAAAACAATTAGGTCGGCTGCAAATTTTTCGCCTGAAATCTCTATGGCAGTATTTGGACAAAATCTCTTGGTTTCTAGGGTGGAACCAGGGATTTGTATACTCAAGGTTTTAGTTAGGAAGCCTTCTACTAAACCTCCCTTAGCAACAAACTCCTCGGTAACAAACGAATGTGTTGCACCAGAATCAAACAGAACAGTTGCAGGTACTGAGTTGACAAGGAACGTACCCAGCACACATCCGGCGCATCTTGAGCTTCTTCAGCATTGATGTGGTGCAGACGACCCTTGACAACAGCAGCATTTCCGCGGGGTGCGGCATTCTTGCCATTACCATTTCCATTGCGGCCTTGACCATTGTTCGGTGCATTGGGGCGCTGAACATTCCTCTTGGGATTGGGGCATTCCTGGAGTAGTGACCTTTGTTGCCACATTCAAAGCAGACAACATTGGCATTGGGGTTGAAGTTGTTGAAGTTTCCTCTGGGACGGTTATTGTCATTGGGGCGGTTGAAGTTGTTTGGGCGGTTAGGGAAATTGGGGCGTGGAGCTTGGGGTGGTCGATAGGCAGGTTTGGGGTTTTGCTGAAAGATACGAGGCTTCTGACTGCTCGAACCTTCCTGAGCATTCATCCTCCTCTTGCGACCTTCATACATAGACTTGCGCTTGGTCTCCAGCTGGATGGCTTTGTCCACAAGTGACTCCAGATCACGGAAGTCATGGACAACCAAAGCACACTGCAGTTCATCATGCAGCCCATTCAGGAAACGTTCCATCTTCTTCTCCTCCTTGTCGGTGTCCTCGGAGCATACCGAGATAAGTCGGTAAACTCATCAAGATAGCCGACTACATCTCTACTTCCCTGCCTCAGCTTGCGGAATTCATCCCTCTTCCTATCAATGAGTCCACCAGAAATGTGCTTCTGCGAAACTTCTCCTTGAACTCAGCCCAGTTGATGACGTGGTCAGCCTGCTGGAGAGCTTGGTAGCTTCCCACCAAGCTCGTGCAGGTCCAGCAAGATAGTGGGTTGCATACAGCACCTTTTCATTGTCTCCTACAGCAGCAACTTCCAGATTGTTCCCAATGGTAAGAAGCCAATCATCGGCTTCCAGTGGGTGAAGTCCCTGGAGAAGGTAGGCGGGTTGGTTTTCTGGAAATCGCCTAAGGTGGATCGCTGGTTCTCATTGCCATTGCCATTACCACCATTGTTGTTGTTGTTGTTGTTGTTGTTGTTGTTGTAAGCGGCTGCGAGTTGTTGCAGGGCAGTGAGATGAGCCTGGCGCTCCTGCCGGGCATTTTCACGTTCCTCCATGATAAGCGCGAGAAGTTGGCGGGGGTTGGGTCGGTGGTGGTGGTGCTGATCCTGATCCTCCCGTATTGTCGCGACGGGGCGGCATCCTGAAGCACACCGGGTATAAGAGGCAAGGCAAGAAAAGTTCGACTAAGGGAAAGACGATTTCGCAAGTGGTTGTTTAATTTAAGGATTATATGAAAATATTTCACACAGATTAACAAGACAAACATACTTATATTTCACAAACATCACATCAAGGAGTTCACAACAATCAAGCTTACAACTCAAGCTTACAACATCACCTTACATCTAAGCACATAGCATCTGGTTTCCAAAAGAACCACTACTCCGACTCGACTAGCGATAGGGGTCAACCTAATCCTGCGGTAGTGATCAAGTCACTCGCCTACTGAGGTGGAACCTCCAGCTCTAACACGTCAGCATCTGACTGGTAGGCTGGCTCCTCGGGATCCTCCTCCTCGTCCTCGAGAACTGCCTCGAGTGGCTCCTCCTCCTCGTCAACTAACTCCTCCTCATCATCCTCCTCCTCACAGTCCATCTCCTCCTCAAAGTCATCATCGTCACTGAGGAAAGCGTTGTTCTCCTTGCGGAGATCCTCGCCCTCCTCCTCCATCTCGTCAGTATGGTGCTCTAGATCCTCGATCAGCTGGTCCTGCTCCGCCACCTTCTTGCGGAGCTTCACGATGGTCCTCCTCAGCTGGGCCCTCTTTCCGAGAAGAGCGACCTTATCCTCCAGCAGCTTCTCCTCATTCTCGCGAAGCTCAACGAGCGACTCGCGGTCAAAGCGAAGCTGAATCCTAGTGCGCATCAGATCATCCTGGGTGTGCTGAAGTAAGAGCTCCATGTCCATGATGTAGCTCCCAAACATCGGGTGGCAAGGGGAAGGAGTAGGGTGTCCGTCGCAGTTGCGCCTCCCGTAGAACCGGAAACGGGAGTCTACTAACTCCGCCTTGTGCTCCTCACAAAGTCGGGCTAGCATCCTCTGTGTAGCAGTACAGAGACCGTCAACCCAGGTGGCCTCCTTGGTGGTGAAGACGAGTGTCCTGGAACTGGGAGACTTGATGTTCCGCGAACTGACGACCTGATGAGCCAGCTCAGCCTTCCGACACCGTGAACGTCAATCTGAGCTCCCTCAAACTCTGGAGCGGGGCGACCTAACAGCTTGCTCAACTCGAACAAGTCATTCTCGAACGTCAGCTTGCTATCCTTCTCAAGCTGAACGAACTCAGTCCAGTGGAGTGCCATCTACAAATTTTTAAGCAAGTTTTAAGTTAGTAATCTGACGAGTGTATCAAAATTTTAAATGTAGTGAGGCAACAAGTGAGTCGAAATTTAAGTTTAATGAGAAGTGTGCATAATTTTAAAGGTACAAAGGAATATGTAATATTTAATGAGAGTAAATTTTTTGCAGAAGTAAGAGGGTTAGAGATAAGCAGTTTTCGAAAATACTTCACTCCTTTCTTTTAGAAATTAATCTTTTTGATAACATTTGTCTGACGACCATGCTAACTAAGGTTTCCTAAAGTCAGGATGGCTCTGATACCAAGTCCGTAGCACCCCGGCCACCCCCGGGCCGGGCCTGTCACCCCTGGCAGCTCTCTAGGATCTCTAGACTGGCCCCACAGATCAACACTAGTCTTTTCTGCGCACTTTGTCCTCACTCGTGCGCACCCGGGAACGAGTTCCCGGTCGGTCACCCATCTTTGGACTACTCCGGGCCAAGCACGCTTAACCTCGAAGTTCCTTCCAGATGAGCTTTCGGAAAAGAAGTTGCAACTTATTAATATGAGTATTCTATCAATCCTGTTAAGCCCTGAGCCAGGATCTCACATCCTTCCCCCCTTAGAAGACCGACGCCCTCGTCGGTCAGCCCCCAGTCCAGGAACTTCCCCTCTTGGTACACGTCTGTGCGCCCAGTGCCGGCACATGCTCCACATGTCCGCGCCCCTGACCCGCACACGCCCGTGTTGCCGCGAGAGTCGGCTCTGATACCAAGTCTGTGGGGACCCCGAACTAGCTGTCCGAAATACCCGATTATGCTTAACACAACGATCCCGTGATCAGTCTGTCGTTGCACATAATCCGAATTGGATACCAAAGTTTACATCCATTACAGTACCGAATAAAAAGTCTTACATAAATGGTCATTTAGACCAAGTTCTTACATAGGTGCCTTCAAGGGCCAAACCAAAATATCAGCGGAAGCTACGACGTAGAAGAAATCATCTCCTAATGATGACAACCCGACAGGCAGCTGACTTGTGGAGATCCTTAGTTCGCGTAGAAGTCGCCATACTCCTGCTCGGCATAGTGCTCCTCCTCGTAGTCTGGCTAGGACAATAGCCAGGGACGAAACCAATATGAGTACATTTGAATGTACTCGCAAACTACCCCAACATGAGTATGCACTAGCTTTATTTTAACTTACAACTTTTAATTGTTTTTAAAACATCTCTATATCTTTATTGAAAAAGGTAAGAAGAGTTTTATAACTATTTTTAAAAGAAATCACCATCTCATTTGTTTCTCCAAACCCTTTCTTTTCCTGACCAAGGCTCACCATGGTCCATTTATTCCAACAACTCATACCACTCCATTTGGTATAGTTGTATCACACCATCAACAATTCATTTTCTTTTAAACTTAAAAGCTTTTCCAAAAATTTGCACATGATCTTAGGACAGCTTCCCAATTGTCCATATCCGAGGACTCGGCTATTCGAATAGTTTTGACCCTCTGCAGAGGTAGCACGCTTTTAACCCACATCCATCCGGTAACTCATCGTGTCAGCCACGTCCCGCCATACAAGGTGTATGCGAAGTTGAGCCACCGACCCTAGCCTCTCCTTGGCTCATGCTAGTATAGGATCCTTCCCATATGATAATTCCCACTAACACTCAGTCCGGTCCCCGTCGGCAACCCTAAGTGTGAGGACTCATATGTTTTTCCCGGCGACCACATTTATGAAGTCTTCAATCCTCCTCCTTATCTTTCCATAGAGTTTGAGCGAGGACCCAGGTCAGGGGAGTTCACAGACCATCCCCTCATGCATAACGGAGTCATCTCCGTCGATGAGGTCTCCCATACTAATAAGAGCAAATTATATGACTAAGCCCCGTTCCCATATGGGGGTAAATGTGGTCGCACAGATTAAGATTGGTTGTCATAGTACTAGGACACTGTGCATTTTTCATAATCATTCCCATGTTTCCATTTCTCCACTTTAACACCGACATCTCGGCATTCCATAACCACACAAGTATTTCCAAAGGAGTTTTGAATAAACAACATTGTTTTCCATCCTAAAGTTTCATAACTACTACATAGGGTGGCAAAATAATTTCCATACACTTTTTGAAAAGGTTTTGTAAACCATTGGTTTTAAGAGTAAATCATTTGATCAAAGTAGATGCATATATATTTAGGTGCAAGCTCAGAGAGTAGCTTGCCTTGCTCGGCAAAGGGGACTTGATCTTGATCTTCAGGTTCAACAAACTCCCCCTCCTCGATAAATCCAGCAACGTTCTCTTCTAATCGATAAACAAACAAATACAAGCAATCACTAAACTATTCAAACAACATCACAACATCACAATCCTAAATGCTCTAAATAGCCACTGGATACATCAAACAATACAACTTGATTTCAAAATAATTGAATTAAACATTATTTGTTTATGTCCAAATTATGGCAGAAACTTGTTAAACATGTTTAATTCCACAACTTGAGTTCTGTTGGTCACAAAAATACAAACTAAATTTCTATAGAAATCTACTGATGTGTAGAAGACAACCCCATTTGATTTGGATCAATTGGAGTTACCAAACTCCCTACACAAAGGTTTGAATCCAGTAGCTTAACAATCAAGTTTTGGCTACCAAATAAGTTCTGTTACTCCTAAAAATAAATCCTTTTAGGGGTAACTAAACATGGTTAAATGTGATCCAAAAAAATTGGTCCTAACTTATTTGGGTCAACCATTAAACATATTTATTTGTTTTAATCCAGAAGGGTTTATCTTAAAGTCAACAAATAATATTGCTTAATTAATTCTACCAAAATTAGGGATGATAATACAAGGCAATACTAAGCTAACAAAATTGGTTTGGAATTATTTGGACTAACAGAGTATCAGAAACAAACAAGTTTATAATTTAAACCTTCTAGTATTTTTAATAACACTTTTTAACTATTTAATTAAATGACATGAGACCAATTGGGTTGATTAAACAATTTCATAAGATTTCCAGAACAATTGAGTTTGATCTATTTGGATTCCTAAATCTCGAGATATTGAATTTACAATTTTGGTCCAGTACTGAATTCTATAGAAACTAGAAATTCGAAAACCTAACTGTTCTGGATAAAGTTGAAAACCCTGACAGGTGGGCTCCACCAGTCAGTGACTCAACGTGCGCGGGTGAATTAATAAAACCCTGACGAGCGGGGCCCGCCCGTCAGTCTCTCTCTCTCTTTCTTTTAATCGAAGCGGTACGCGTCCGTTGGATCGAGATCCAACGGCTCAGGGACGAGTCCATCGGCGACGACCCAGAACGGGCGGCGCCGTGGCTCCGGCGACGGCGAGCAGCACGGATCGCTCACCTGAGAGGGCTAGGGACGGCGGAGAGGGTGTAGATCGACGGCGGAGACTCGGGCGAACGTCCTGGCGGAGTGGTACTTGCTGGGGAGGGCTGGTTCGTCGACGGCGAGGTGCTCTGCTTCCACGGCAACTTCCCGAACTCCGGCAAGCGTCTGTTCGGCGATTCTGGGCACGATCCAGAGGGAAAAGGAGGTGGGTGAGCGCGGTGTCCAAAGGGGAAGAGGGTACGGGCCAGAGAAGTGAGAGGGAAGCAGCAGCACGGCACAGCCGTGTCGTCGCCTACCTCGGGCTGTCGAGCACGGGCACGAGCAGCAGCGAGCTCGCAGCAGCGGCTCCGCCCTCGTGGTGGTGCACGGGCGAGTGGAGGTGAGTGTGGTGCAGCAAGGGAGAGGCAGTGGGGCGTGGGGAAATGCGAGGTGCGGCTCGAGTTTAAATAGGCGCGACGGCGGCGCACGGTGGTCGCGGTCCAGCGGCGTCCAGAGGGCGGGAGAGGCCGGCGCGCGGTGTCTGGGGGGTCCGGGCGTGGGCTAGGGTTTGCGACGTAGCGGATCGCGTGTCGAGGCGCCGTGGGCTGGGCCAATTTTGGCCGGCGCCGTCCGTTCATCCACGGCGGAGAAATGGGGGACAGCGGCGTAATGGCGAGGGGAGAGGTTCTCCTCTGCTAGCAGAGGGTGCAGAGGCACGGGGGAGGGAGAGCGCGGGCAAGGGGGCCCTGGGGGGCCTGGGAGCGGCGTCGAGCGAGCTGCGGCCATGGCGACACGCACGGCGACAGTGAGCTAGGGGAGGTAGGAGACGACGACGTTTTTGCAAAAAAAACCCTGGCTCCTGTGCGTTGCTTCTTTTCCTTCTTCTTTCTTCTATTTACTCTTTAGTCCTTCTGTTATATGCAGTAGTACTTCTTGATTTTATTTGAGGCACTAAATCAATTTAGAAAAATTTGGCAAAATTTGTGGGGCCTTCTCATAATGTGCAGAAGCTCCACAAAAATTGGCTTTGCAAAATAAAATGTTTTGAAACATTTTCTTTTATAGTGTTTCAATTATGGCATTTTAATTTATTTTTACTTTGTTTACTTTTGAATTTTAAAAACTAGTTTGAAAATATTATTTGAGAGAGATAAGTAGTAGGGATGAAATGGGAGGGTTAGCACTACCATTCCACTGAGTTTTGTTGGAAACAAATTGAGATCCTCACTTGAAGAATTTGTGTGGCACTTGCCACATTTATTTTTCTTGTTTTGCTTCTACTTTACTTCTCTCCTTTTCATAATGTTTGTCTTTAGAGCAAGCAACACACCAACAAGAAGAAATAAACATCACAAGCAAGAGTATGAGATCAACACATATAATTTTAACAAAAGTTTTTGTTGGCTCTCATTTTTGGAACTAATAATACTTGTTGATAATTTTGGGATGTTACACAACCATCTTCTAATTTTCTAGGAAAAGAAGCTTCATATTTAAGTTTTTCCTCTCTAGCATGAATAAGAGCATTAGTAATGTGCTTAGTAAAAGCCATGTTTATTTTACTAGCATTAGGATTTTCAGCGAGCTTTTGCAAGAACTTTATAACTTCAGTAAGGTTACAACCATCAAAATCAAAATTATTATCATCAAAAGTAATGGGGCCATTATCCCCTATACCTCGAAAAATTTCAGCACTCTTATCAGGAATAGTTTTAGTATCATTATTGAGTTTTGGATTCTTTTTAACCAAAGTGGAGACATTTCCAACACCAATTCTTTTACAATTAAAATGTTTAGGATCAGTAGGTGATTCAATAGTGCTCAAGGTTTTAGCATCTTAGTAGTAGATATAGTGCAAACACTAGCAATCCTATTCTTTTCAGCAGTTTCGGCCTCTTTTTCCTCTCTTTCCCACCTAGCATGCAATTCCGCTAGCATCCTAATATTGTTATCAATTTTAATTTGTATAGCATTCAGAGACTTACTTTCCTTAACATCATGAGGCATATTCTTTATTTTCAAAAATTTAACATCAAGCACAAGATTGTAAACTTTAGAGGCAAGACCATCAAGTTTCTCTAGTTTTTCCTCAACAGTTTTATTGAAAGTTTTTTGTGCACCAATAAATCCTTAAGCATAACTTCAAGATCAGAGGGTACACTTTTATTATTGTTGTAGGAATTACCATAAGCATTGCCACTATTAGAAGGATAGGGCTTATAGTTACTATTACCAAAGTTGTTCCTATAAGCATTGTTGTTGAAATTATTATTTTTAATGAAATTCACGTCAACGTGCTCTTCTCGAGCAACCAAAGAAGCTAGAGGAACATTATTTGGATCAACATGGACTTGATTATTCGCAAGCATAGACATAATAGTATCCACTTTATCATTCAAGGAAGAGATTTTCTCAACAGAATTTACCTTCTTACCAGTTGGAGATCTTTCGGTGTGCCATTGGGAGTAATTTACCATCATATCATCTAAAAGTTTTGTTGCTGCACCCAAAGTGATGGACATAAAGGTCCCTCCGGAGGTCGAATCCAATAAATTCCCTGAGGAAAAATTTAATCCTGCATAAAAAGTTCGGATGATCATCCAAGTAGTCAGTCCATGAGTGGGACATTTTTTAACCATGGCTTTCATTCTTTCCCAAGCTTGAGCGACATGTTCATTATCATATTGTTTAAAATTCATAATGCCACTTCTCAATGATATAATTTTAGCAGGAGGGTAATATTTTCCAATGAAAGCATCTTTGCAATTTGTCGACGAATCAATTCTATTTCTAGGCAAAGATAATAACCATTCTTTACCTCTTCCTCTCAAGGAGAAATGGAATAGTTCCAGTTTCATAATGTCACCTTCTACCTCTTTATACTTTTGCATGTCACATAGTTCAACATAATTATTTAGGTGGGAGGCGGCATCATCAGTATTAGCACCAGAAAATTGCTCCTTCATAACAAGATTTAACAACGTAGGTTTTATTTCATAAAACTCTGCCTTTGAATCATGTGAAGCAATAGGTGTGCATATAAAATCATTATTGTTTGTGCTAGTGAAGTCACACAACTTGGTATTTTCACGAGAACTCATTAGCAAAAATAAAAACAGAACTACTAACAAAACCGAAATGCTGAAATTTAATTTTTTGTGGTTTCTGATTTTTAGTGCAAACAAGATAAAATAAAAATAAAACAAGCAAGACAAAAACAAAGTAATGAGATTGGTGGCGTGTAACTCCCCTTGCTGTAGCATCCAACTCCCCGGCAACGGTGCCAGAAAATATGCTTGATGACGTGAAAACACACGCTCGTTGGGAGACCCCAAGAGGAAGGTATGAAGTAGTGCAGCATCAATTTTCCCTTGAAATCTACAAAGGTTATCGAACCAGTAGGAGGTGGAAGAGCTTCAATACGGTGTCAATCTACTCTGGCGCTTGTAGATCAATGCGGACCTGCACACAAACAATCAAAGTACTTTGCCCCAACGAAACAGGAAGGTTGTCAATCTTCCAGGCTTGCAGAATACAAAGGATTAAACGTATGGTGTGGAGAATAAATATAAATGCAAAAAGGAACATCGAACAAGTGATTATAGAGCGTGGTGGAAACGGTGGTTTTATCAGTGTAAAAGAATGGACCGGGGTCCATAGTTCACTTGCGGTGTCTCTCCATAAAAGATAGCATGCATGTTGGGTAAACAAATTACAGCTGGACAATTGACAAATGGCAAGAGCATGACAATGCATATTATGACAAGATGTTCAGTGTAGTATTTATTGGGCACTACAACATATTACATAGACCGCTTACCAGCTGCATCTATGACTAATAATCCACTCCCGAGATAACATCCGTGTCTCTCGCGAGTATTAAGTTGCAAGCAACGGATAATTGCATTAAGCAAGGTGTGTAATGTAAACAATGCATATGACATATAAGCAACACATATAAGCAAAGCAAAGTTATTTTCTCCCTAGTGGCAACAGCAAATCCACAACCTTAGTCATTTCTGTCATTCGAGCCCAGATTACTGGAGGCATGAACCCACTATCTAGTATAAATAGTCCCTCTTGGAGACACTAGCATCTACTTGGCTAAAACATCTACTAGCATCGGAGAGCATGCAAGAACATAAATAAAACATTAGATAAATAGATGAACAACTTAATCATAACTTCACAATTCATCGGATCCCAGCAAACACAACATGTACCATTACAATAAGATGATCTTGATCATGTTAGGCAGCTCACAAGATCTGAACATGATAGCACAAAGTGGAGAGACAACCATCTAGCTACTGTTATGGACCCGTAGTCCAAGGATGAACTACTCACACATCTGTCTGTAGGCGGGCATGGTGATGTAGAGCCCTCCGGCGATGATCTTCTCCTCCGGCAGGGTGCCGGGAAGAGCTTCAGAACCCTCCCGAACAAGGGTTGACGACGGCGGCGGCGACGGAACTTTTCGTGGAATAATGCTCGGGTGTTTAGGGTTTTCGGGAGGAGGAGAATATATAGCGAAAGGGCAGCGCGAGGAGGCACACGAGGGCGCCAGACGACCCCCCGGCGCGCCTCCAGGTGGGGCCACGCCCAGGTGGCGTCTAGGCCCCCCGGGGCGCCTCTTCGGTCGCCCTTCGGACTTCGTCTTCGTGTCGGTGTAAAACTCTACCTCGTTGATTTTCGTCTAATTCCGAGAATATTTCCCGACTAGCTTTTCTAAAACAAAAAGACAGCAGAAAACAGGAAGTGGCACTGTGGCATCTTGTTAATAGGTTAGTCCAAGAGAATGCATAAAAATGATATGAAGTGTATATAAAACATGTAGCAATTGGTATAAAACATGCATGGAACATCAAAAATTATAGATACGTTTGAGACGTATCAGGCGGCGAGGCAGTGCTCGCGCTACCATTGGAGGGGGGCAGTGGATGAAGCGGACCTTCAACACCAGCACCACGGCGCCACAGGGGCGAAACCCTGCATCGACCATGGCGGAGCTGAACCACGAGCAGAGAGATCGCACCCACACCTGAAACCCTAACCCTAGGTTGGGTTGTGTGCGGACGAGAGAAGAAGAAAGGGACAAATCGCTTGGACAAGAGGGTAGGGCGGAGCGTGGGGATCGTTTTGCCCCAAACCACGGCGACGGAGGTGGCCGGAGTTGGCCGGAGCTAGGCGGCTACGGTGAGGGCAACTCGGTCGCCAGAGCGAGCTCGAGCACGGGTGAAAGGACACGGATGTCGCCTAGGGGGGGGGGGTGAATAGGCGATTAAAATTCTTTACGGTTTAGGCTTGAATAAATGCGGAATACAACTAGCGGTTAATTTATCAAGCACAAATCCTAAACAAGCAAGGTTTACCTATGTGCACCAACAACTTATGCTAATCAAGATAAGCAACTATGTGATAGCAAGATATATTACTTCAAGCTCGATGGCTATCACAAAGTAAATTGCATAAGTAAGAAGCTCGGGTATAGAAATACCGAGGCACTTGGAGAGGATGATTTATCCCGAAGTTCACTTCCCAATGGAAGCTACGTCTCCGTTGGAGCGGTGCGGAGTCACAAAGTGATCTCCGAATAGCCGTCAAATGGCACACCATAATCTCCTTCGTGCCTCTACCAATGTAGAGTGCCACGAGCCACTATGGGACACTTGAGGGTGGTCACCAAACCCGTACAAGGATGAGGCACACTCCACAACTTAATTGGAGGCTCTCACCGGAATCCCGGGCGCGTCTCCACAACTTAATTGGAGGCTCCCAACTATCCCGCGAGCCACCAAAACTCCGAGATCAACAAGGACCGTCTAGGGCACTCCAAGTACCCAAGAGGACAAGCTCTAGGGCACCCCAAGTACCCAAGAGTAACAAGCTTCTCAACTTTGATTTCCACGTATCACCGTGGAGAACTCAAACCGATGCAACCGATGCAATGAAGGCAAGACCACTAGAGGTGGTCAAATCCTTCACTCCCAAATCCCACCAAAAGCAACTAATGCTTGTGGGGGGAGAAGAGAGGAAGAACAAGGAAGAACTCAACAAATGGAACTCCAAGATCTAGATCCAAAGGCTTCCCCTCACTTAGAGGAGAGATGGATTGGTGGAACAATAGATCTAGATATCCTCTATCTTTTCCCACTAAATGGAGGCAAGAATCATGGAGGGATTGAGAGATAGCTAAGCTCAAGAAGGTCAACAATGGGGGGCAAATTCGTGCTCAGCAAAGCTGGCTGGAGGTAGGTGGAGGGGTATTTATACCCCTCCCAGAAAAAGAGCCGTTGCAGACAGAAAAATCGGATATTCCGATATAAGTCATGATCAGATAATCCGACTGGATCGGATAGTCCGAAACACAAAGTATCGGATAATCCGGAACAGCCGGATAATCCGGGTAGACCTATATCGGATATTCCGAAAAACTTCAGTGCGCCACAAAACAGGCAGCAAGAAGTCCTTAGCCGATTTCGAGAGAAAACTTAAGAATCGGATATTCCGAATAAGCTTGATCGGATATTCCGAAAAGCTCCAGTATGCATTGTTTTTAAAGTCCTTAGCTGAAATCGAGCAATCTTGAGAATCGGATAATCCGAGTCGGCTAGGACCGGATAATCCGATTCCCCTGCTTGAGCAAATCTTGACAGAAACAGCAAAACCTGAAATGCAATAACTTTCTCGTTCGAACTCCAAAACAGGTGAAACCAATTCTGTTGGAAATATTAAGGGTCACAAATATAGAGGGGATACCACACATGGGAAGGTGTGGACCCTATCTCGAAGGTGGACCGATAATATTTCCAATCTGAAAATGCAACAAGTTTTCCATACGAAATCCGTTTTCGGAGAACTTGGGCTTGTCATGAAGATCACAACAAGCACCAAAACCCAACTAAGAGAAAATCCAAATAAGAACCAAGAAAGATGATGAAGGCAAGTATGCAAAGGTTTGAGCTCTCTCCAACTGATACGCTAAAGCTCAATCGAGAGCCCCTCTTGATAGTACGGTATCTATTCTATAACCCGGTCTCCCAACTAGTACCACAAGACCGGTAAAATAGAAACCCTATCATACCTTTGCCTTGCGCATTCCACTTGAGCTAGATGACGTCGATCTTGATCTCTTAAAGTGGACCACCTTTCTTGATTGCGCTTCGCTTGGTGAAGACTCAAACATTGCTCCCCCATACTCCACTATGGGAGAGTCTCTCTTAGGCACATCTTCACATGAACATTATCTCTAAATGGGTGGGAAGCTTCAAGCCTAGGATTTCTTCGAGATGCTCCTCTTGAACTTGCGCTTCTCAACATTGATGACGAACACCACTTGACGTCATCGTTCATGGGCTATATGAAATCTTCATTTGATGCAAGCCCATAGAAAGATACCTAACCACACATAGAAATGCAACACACATATCATGGGTTAGTTCACAAAGCTATATGGACAATTGCTTACCATACCAAGAGATACATGATCCCACTTGGTACATTTTGTAGCTTTGTGTGTTGATCAATATCTTGATCAACCTTGTATCTTTTCTTCTCTTTTCAATAGATGATGTCTTGAAGATAACCATGAATGATCACATAATCCTTTTCTTCAAGACATACTTGCAATATGCTCAACTCGATGATCTTGATGCCAAATACTTCATTATATCAATATATTCATGGCATCAACCTTGAATCCAACATATGGAGTTCAAGCATGGTCTATGGACAAACACTACAAGTAAAACTCAATGCAACCATTAGTCCATAGGGATTGTCATTAATTACCAAAACCACACATGGGGGCGCCATGCCCTTTCAACGGGCGCGTGCGAGAGGAGAGGGGAAGGAGAGTGGCTCGGTCGGTTGACCGGACCCGAGCCCACTCCTTGACCAGGTTCAACCAGTTGTTGATGAGGGGTCTTTTGGTAATTTCACCAGATTTTGAAATTCAACCAAATTCAAAAAGCTCCTAAAATTCAAATAAATTCCTAAAAATACAAATAAAATATTTACACACCTCAGCAGAAAACAAGCTACCTAAATAAAATCTTTATTCGACTTTTTGAAAACTATTTCTTATTGCAAAAATTCAAAGATCCTTAAGTGGGGTATTTATTTGAAAAATTTTAAAATTATTTTCAAAATAAAATAATCTGGGAAAATTGAACTCCATTATGACTATCATGTCACTCATCCTAAATAAAAATGAGACTAAAGAAATTATCCTAAAAATAAACCACAAATAAATCTTGGGGAAATTTTGAAAAAGAACAAAATCATTTCATCCTATGCATAATGGCATAAATTTGGATCTTTAAACATTGTCTCATATGGATAATGATACTGATTTTCGGAACACGAGGGTCACAAATCGCCAGAAGCTTTAGACTGCACTACTTGTCAGTCTCATGGCAAGTTCCATCTTGCATCTGCTTGATTGATTATTTTTATCAAAGTAATTACAAAGTATTATGGTTTATCATTGTATGAAAAAGAAAAACCTATTTTTGAATGATGTGAATTGCTATATATCTATGGTTGGCTGGCAATGGAACCACGGTTTGATGTTGTGGTGGAGGTTCCATTGTACGGGAAAGTATATATCTAGGATTAAGTACCCATGTCCTAGTGATCCTTGCGCCATATTGAAGCATCAGCCAACAGATTCACTATGGATGGGCTTGTCAGAGGTTTCTTCCCTCGTTCGCATATCCTCGGCAGACTATTACCTGGTTGGGTCCGTTGCGGCGGCCAACAGCGTGGAAGCGCATACTCTTCCCACCTGACATTGTGATTTGGAATAGGAGCTCGGGAGTGGTGACGGGCTATTGGTCTTTGTACCGGCCGGGTCATAAGGGGCGGATATGCGTTGTGTGGGGAAGCAACTCCACATGACTTTTTGCCCTGAGTTCTGGCTATAGCACACATGGTGTGCTGAGAGAGCATAAGGAGCCAGGCTGCTGTTGGGTAAAGTGGTGCAGCTCTGGAGAGTTAACAAAGAAATTGTGACTGTCACATCCTTGCTCCAGGAGGGAACTACAGAACGCTGCGGGAAAGGCATCCCAAGTGATGACTAAAGACCCGTGGAGCTTGGGGGCATAGTTTTCTAAAATAAAATGGATATTTTCCTAAAAATGTTTTCCCAAAAGATGCATATTCATCCATGACTTTTTGGTTAGGATGGTAGTTAGTGCATTCCACTTATCTAAGCGTTATGCTGAACTTGGTGAGTAACGTTGTTACTCATTCATTCCCCTTTTGACACCCTACCTAGACTTTGAGGAGGCCATTGAGGAGAGCTACGAAGCATACCATGTCGACGAGGTGTAATTCGAAGCACCTGATCTATCTGGAGGAGTAGAGGGCGTCGACTACATCATCGCATATGGAGCCAACGATGACGAGGAGGAGGAGGTTGAGACCTAGAGTACTACAGTAGGAACCAGGCCGAGCAGAACTAGACTAGTACTACTTAGTGTGTAGAGCCGATGGTTCTTAGTTTGCTGTTTTCTATTGCAGTAGGTTGATACCTGTCAACATACCAGTACCAGACATTCCTCCCATGTCGGAGGAAGACGTTGATGTTTTTATGCACTTTTGGCTTGTAATCTTTAGCAGTGTGTAATAAAGTGGACCCGCAATGTTTCTGTTATACTACTCTGAGGGATGTAATATTTGCGGATCAGTCCTTCCGTGGGTGTTATGTCAACGACTTGTACACTACAATATGCAGTGGTGTACTGGGTCACCGCAAAGACCTTAGGGATATGTAACTTGAGAAAAATCCAGTAAGTCTTTGTGATAATGTTTTGCACATAAATGAAATCATCCTTTATGTTTATGTCCATAAAAAAGGTACTCTGATTCTGAGAAATAAGCTTGGGCAAACTCCCGTGCCAATTTGTTCACGAGCATCTAACACACCACCTTCGCCTTGCTATGCATGAGTCTGACCTGATCAGCCACCAAGGAAGCACCGACCTTGTTTGGCTGCACCACTTAGTGCACCGAATTCAACAAACTCCAATGAAGGTCTGATACGTCTCAAACATATCTATAATTTTTGATGTTCCATGCTTGTTTTATAACAATGCCACATGTGTTTATTAATGCTTTTATATCATTTGGCTTATTTTTTGGAACTAACCTATTAAGAAGATGCCCAGTGCTAGTTTCTGTTTATTATGTCTGTGCATTGCAGAAAAGGTCCAAAATTCAAAGTGCTCAGAAAATCTGAAAACATTACAGAAATTCTAAAACGCCAGAAAACTGCGTGAGCCAGAAGGACAAGTCTGGGGGAGGTCCACAGCCCCTAGACGGCCCCTGCGCGCGGCCAGAGGTGGGCCGTGCCTGGGCCCCACCTCGCCACCTCGTCCATCGCCTCGTGTCGTCTCTTTGCCCATAAATACCTCCCTGACCTAAAAACTCCGCACGCCGAAGGATTTCTCCAGAAAAGCTCCCGATCTCCGCCGCCACCAAAAACCCTAATTCGGGGGACAAAAGTCTCTGCTCCGGCACCCTGCCGGGACGGGGAATTGCCCCCGGAGCCATCTTCAACGCCGTTGCTGCCTCCCATGATGCGTTGGGAGTAGCCCTTCATCGGGGATGAGGGCTTTTGCTGTAGCTATGTGGTTATTTCTCTCTCCCATGGTGTGATCTTTATGTGATCATGAGCATTGTTAGTATCGCTGAATTCATATGATGTATATGCTACTCAATTGGTTTATCTAGTATAATTTCCGGAGTTATTGTTGACAACACAATACCATGGTGACAGTGTGGGTGGCGTGTGTGACTCTGTGGATAATAGATTAGAGGGATATTTACCATGGATTATTTTTTGTGGAATTGTGGTGTTTGTTTACTCAGACTTTGAGGTGTGCTTTGTAGCCCTACGCATAGTACTCTTGTTTTATCAAGAAGAAGAATAGTTCCGAGTAGCACTTGCTTGCGTTCAGTTGTGCTAACGTGTTGAGAGAGACCACTACTGAAAGTATGATCCCTAGGCCTTGTTTCCCAATCGTCGGAACACCGTTTTCAATCACTTTTGTTACATGTTTGCTTGCTGCCATTTTTATTACAGATTACAAATACTACTGGTTACCATCCATATCACTTGCATTTTACTATCTCTTCGCCGAACTACTGCACCTATACAACTGACAATTGTATTAGGTGTGTTGGGGACATAAGAGACTTCTTGTATCACCTTTGACCTCTACCTTCCTGAGTTTGATAAAACTTGGGTTACTCCTTAAGAGAAATTTGCTGCTGTCTGAAAGGATCGTATGACACCTATAAGGGGGGGGGGGGGGTGAATAGGTGCTACTTCAATTTTAGTACTTTTTCAAATTAGGCTTGACACAAAAGGTAAATTCTCTAAATATGCAACTACGTTGAATTTACCTATATGACAAGCTAGCAACTAAGCAAGGTACTCGAAGTAAAGACTATAAACAAGGATAGAAGTAACCGAAGTGAAAGCACGCGGAGACACGGATGTAATCCCGAGTTCCTCCTTTTTAGGGGAGTACGTCTCGTTGGAGAGGTGTGAGCTACCACGAAGGTCAAAACTCAACCGCCACAAAGGCGTCACCTTCTTCTCCGATGAACCGCACCACAAAGGTTTGGTTCACCTTCCACTAGTACAGAACGACACATCGGATACCCCTCTATGGCAACGGCAGCAAAAAAGCAACAGACAACGCTCACAAAGGTAACGGTTAAAAAAAATGTGTGTCACAATTGAGTCTACGCGGGAATAGAATCGCGACACATTGGCAACGGTCACTCATATTTAACTGTATGCGATATTTTGGTAACGGGTCAAAATAGCTGTCCGTATGCAACTTAGTTGGGCCAAAAGGCCTTTTTACACGCTCCAGTATATAAGCCTACACCAACCCTATCCAGACCCATTCCCCTCCAGCTCCCGCAGCCAAGTCTTCTCTCCTATCTCTATTCACTAACTAGGGTTCGAGCGCCTCCCCCGGCAGGAGCAAATCCGCCGCTGATTCCACTCAGCCAGCGGCCGATTTGGGTGCTGCTGTCGCCACCCCCGGCGCCGTTGGCCTTCCCGTCACGCGGTGCGGAGGATGGTGGTCTCCAAGGATGCCTTCCTGGGCGTTCCCGCATCCAAGGGCGCGACCCTTCTTCTCCACCTCCGTCCGCGCCGGATCCGCCTTCTCCGGCGCGTCGACCGCGCCGCCGGCACAGCAGATGGCGGGGGACGTCGGGAATCCGTGGCGGCGGCCTTTCTCCTTTACCACCGTCCGCGCCCGATCTGCCTTCTCCGGTGCTTCGCCCGCGCTGCCGGTGAAGCAGATGGCTGAGCTCCTCGGGATCCATGGCGGCGTGAGCCACAGCTCAAGGCGTCATGCTCCTCGTCCCCAAGGACCTTGGCGAGCGCGGCCATGCGTGCGTGCAGGTATGTGCGTTCCTCTACTCCTCAAGTGCTCAGTACGTGCGTTTTTCTAGATCGAGGACACAAAGCTCTAGCTCAGTTCTGGATGGACGAGATCTGAGGTCTGGACGGGGCAGCACCAACGGTTTCAGATTCATGATTGTAGAAATTTAATTTCTGTTTAGATCTGCGTTCCTGTAAATCCATTGGAGGCCATCGAGTTCCACACATGATTGTAGAAATTATTTCATTTGTTCTTTCTCGTCTGTTTTTCTAGCACAAACAGTTGCTCACATGACACTTCAATTTTAGGTGATCGATGATGGATTTGAGACTTGAAGATGCTGTTTCTGGACTGTTAATGCAGGGTGGATTGCTGCCATGAGCCGTAGCATAGTTTTCCTATTTTGCGAGAGGACGCACGAGTTGTCTTGTGTATTCTGAGCATTTATCTTCTGTATATGAACTGTGTCCTGTGTAAGAGAATTAAATATGTGAATAGTGTATGTGGCAAGAGGATACGGTACTGTGGATTAAAATAATATTTTTTTAATATTCCATGTTCACATCGGAAACGGTTGTTCGACTCCGTAGTAAATGAGCTGCTCTCACATCGGTATCGGAAGCGGGGCAACGGATGGTTTTTCCGTTGCCATAGGGCTTTTTGGCCCGTTGCCATAGTACTCGTCTGTACTAGTGTTCTACTATCGGAATCCTTCAAGGCGGAATCCGGAGCCCTTACAACAACGATCCGGGGCACAACCCACATGAGGATTGGGGGCTCCCGAACAGCTACAAATCTGTCACAAAGACAACAAGTGAGTACAATGATGAGCTAGGTTTTCCCAAAGGAAATCCTAGCAAAGGGTCCCTCAAGTGAATGAGGGGGAAATGAAGAACGGCTTGGTGAAGATGTAGATCCGGGGCTTCTCCTTCAATCCTCCAAGTATCAACAAGTTTGGGTGGGGGGATTGGGAGATCTATCAAATCTTGAGCTTGCAATTAATGGTGTTCTTCAATGTGGTCAAGCTACTTGACCAGAGGTAGGTGAAGGGGTATTTATAGCCCCCTTCAAAATATGGTCGTTGAAGGGGTAAGTGTCGTCGCTGTGCAGAGAAGATCCGACCCTGGGGCCGGCATAAACCGGCTGGAGGGCCGGCCTGCCACCCGAGGAAACCGGCCTCTGGGCCGGCCTAAACCGGCCTGGGGTCCGGCCTGCAACCCGAGGGGACCAGCCTCTGGGCCGGCCTGGGGTCTGGCCTGCAACCCGAGGGGACCGGCCTCTAGGCCGGCCTAAACTGGCTTGAGGTCCGGCCGGGGCGCAGGGAGCCAGCAGAGGTGCATGCGGCAGGACCGGTCTTGGGGCCGGCCAGAACCGGCTGGAGGTCCGGCACGATGGCCGACACGACCGGACTGGAGGCCGGTCAAAACCGGCCCGGGGTCCGGCCGCCTTGCAGCGACTCTCCTTCCTTCACCTTAAACTTTCCGACATACCACTTTTCTTCCCTTTTTGCATAGAGAGAGATCCACTAGTATCTTTTGATATAGATGGTCATAATTCCTGTAGACACTTAGCGGTGTGTTAAATACTTCCAAGTGTTGTGATCAAACATTAAAACAAGATTAACGGACTATGTCCTTTCAATCTCCCCCTTTTTGATGTTTGATGACAACACAAGGATTTGCAAAAAGGTATCTCATTTAAGCATGGCAAAGTTTTTGAGGGAAGCTCCCCCTTAAACTTATAAACCAACAAGGTATACAAGTAATATAAGCTCAAACGACAACACGAAGCAAGCACAATATATAGACTATGTGAGTAAGGAATATGTGACAATTCTCACCATAGACATCATGAGTGTAGAGCAATTTTCTCACCATAGGCTTCAAATAGATATAATCTTGGAATAAAATCACCTTGTAATTGACTCCAAAATAATAGAAGATAAACCGGGGAAGTCCTTACACTAACATAAAGGAGGTCCATAATATCCTTACAATAATCCATGACATAAGTTCCATAGTACACCACAAATAGAGTTCACTTAAAAAACTTAAAACAAGTTCGATGCAAATGAAAAAGGGAAACATGAAAGCGTAAATGGATGCAATGCAATGCAAATCCCCGGAGATCTCTCTCCCCCTTTGGCATCAAGACACCAAAAAGGGAGAAAGTGATGTGAAAGCCCATGATCACTCATCTTCATCAGACTCGTCGTCCTCCTCATCATCATCCTCAGCAGCAATCTCAGCATCATGAGCAGCGGGACCGGAGCTAGACTGACCAGGGTCGCCGCCCTGCCAATATGGAGCAAGAGAGGAGGCATCATCACCAAACCAGTAAGTGTACGGGTGCTGGGCCATATAGGTGTTCTCAGAAACTTCAGCGGAGCTAGATGAATAAGAAACACCGAGTTTATCCATGATGGCACGCTGATGGCGGCTGGATGCCTTCTGCTTCTTGTAAGTCTTGTATTCAGATTTCTTCTTGTGAGCAAAGAAGCAGTTCATCCTCTTGAGAGCCTGAATTATACCACCCTTGTTCTGATCATCATCATTAGCTCCTTCTTCTGCCGCAGGAGCATCACGAGGAGGCGGAAAAACAGGAGCACCCTCAGGCATAGGATGGAAAACAACAAGTGGAGGGTGAACCAGCACATACTTATTGACAACTTCTTCAGGCAACTTGGTGTTGATGAGAGTCTGCAGGAGTGGACAATAAATGGGAACCCTGCACTTGCCAACCACAACCTGCATCTCTTGCCAAAGATAATCAAGCACATCAATTTGCTTCTTCCTGAGATAAAGATCATAGATGTGATGAAGGCAATTACTCATCCGGTCACGAACAAGAGTCTTCTCTCCAAACTTGCAGGCAAGGCAGTTCCTCTGAATGGTGTGAACAATTCTCCAAAAAGGATACATCGGAACAACATTGGGAATGGTTCCACGAAGCCTTGTCCCTGGAGGATAGCAATGACGGATCCTGATCTCAGCTGGAATAAGCTTCTCAAGATGGAGACGAACATACATTGGGCAGAAGGGCAGTTCCTCAATACCAAAAAGTGCTCTAAAAGCAGCCAAGGTGGAGGAACACTGAGTATCTGCACTCATCCAGGTCAAAGTCCTCTTACCACACACTTTGGTGAAAACAACAGTAGCATAAAATTGCTGAATTAACTCAGGAGAATATGGAGTGCCAACTGTCATGAGCTTAGAAATCTGATGATAATCCATAACATCCATCACTACAGGCCAAAGTTCTCTAGCTTGAGCAAGGTTGTAATAATCCACATCAACATGATTATTCTTTTGGACTGCTAAGCGTTCATGAAAGATTTGCTGATGCATCTTGCAATAAAATCTGCTATCATCTAGGCAAGTGGACTTATCAAACTCATAAGGATTGAACTGCAAGCGATCTTTCTTGAAATCCCTAGGTTTCACACCTACCCAAGTTTTACGAACTGGTTCATCGGGATTCTCACGAGGCTGCTTACCTTGCTTTGGCTTGGGCTGCATGAACTTGGGAGCATTCCTGGCCGTGGTCTTCTTGATTGCACCAACCTTCTTGAGTTTCTTGGCCTTGGGCATGGAGGAATCAACTTGGAAATCATCATCATCAACAATGTCGTCCAGCCCATCAAAGGTCTTGCTCTTGCTCTTGCCAGCCCTGCTGGACTGAGGAACCTCATCAAAATCATCAAGCCAATCCTTCATCTTCAACTTTGAGAGGAGCTCCGAAAAACACCAACAAATGGAGAAGATTTCCCAAATCGAACACCAAGGGAGAAACTATATGGATGGGGTGGTAGATCGGAGGGAGTTGCTTCAGATCCGTGGAGAGAAAGGAGTAGGCAGTGGCTCAATGTGTGGGGGAGGTGGAGGAGCTCGAGGTGAGGGAGGGGGAGCCATGGAGGAGGGGCACGGGGTGGAGGATGAAGAATAACTGTTGGTGTTCGACGCCCGTGTCCCTGCGCGAGATGAAGAGACCGGCGAGCCGGACCTGGATCCGGTTTTGGCCGGACGGGGCTCCGGGCTATGACCCGAGCCATCCGGACCTGAGGCCGGTTTCAGCCGGGCAGGCAACCGGGCGGAGGGCCGAGCGACCCGGACCTGGGGCCGGTTGAGGCCGGGCAGGCGACCGGGTGCGGGCCCGAGCCATCCGGACCTGGGGCCGGTTTTGGCCGGGCAGGCGACCGGGCGAGTGCCAGAGCCAGCCGGACCAGAGGCCGGCCGTGACCGGGCAGGAGGCCGAGCCACACGCAGGGCAAGCTTTTTCTTCTCCGATAGCTGACCACCTTCTTGACGTTGACGATCTTGAGCTCCAACCATTTTGCATCTTCAAGAATACCACTGAGCAAACGTTGAGTGATCCAGGGAGATGCAAAAGCATGAAGAAAAATTTCATACATCCAATGGAAAAGATGAAAAACTCCAAACAAGCAACATTGGATGTGATGCAAAAAGATGGCAAATGACGAATATGCATAAAAAACACACGGACAGAACCAACTCTTCACGGAGAAGAGGGCGGTGGCCTAGGCCACCATGTATGAGTATGTGGTGTGACACCGCGAAGATATATCTTGGGTCCACTGCCACGACTCGTCATTTAAGCTCACAATTCATAGAAACGAATATAGAGAAGCAAAATGAGTTCTTGATGTCGGCATAATGGGGGGAGGGATAGTCCAATGTATTAGAACCGCACTCCCCCTATGTCCATGCCTACACCTAAACCAAATACATAGTCAAAACATAGGTGTGTATGCAAGATGGTCAAGTCAAGCTCCTCGAATCCACGATATTTAGCTTATGCCTCAAAAAGGTGAATCTTGCTTCATCAAGTGGCTTCGTGAAAATGTCGGCAAGTTGATCTTTGGTTGGAATGTAGCCAAGCTCAATATCACCACGAGCAATATGATCCCGAATAAAATGATGACGAATCTCGATATGCTTCGTTCTTGAGTGTTGCACCGGATTGTGGCCAATCTCGATTGCACTTTCATTGTCACACAAAAGAGGCACTTTGTCACAATTGACACCATATTCCTTTATAGTTTGCCTCATCCATAACAATTGAGTGCATGCACTAGCGGCCGCCACATACTCGGCTTCGGAGGAAGATAGAGATATGCAATTTTGCTTCTTAGAAGACCAACTCACCAAGGACCTACCAAGAAATTGGCATGCCTCGGAAGTTGATTTCCTATCATCCTTGCAACCGGCCCAATCCGAGTCCGTGTACCCGGCAAGAGAGAAATTAGTGCCCTTTGGGTACCACAAACCAAAACTTGGGGTATAAACCAAATATCGAAGGATTCTATTGACCGCCACCATGTGGCTTTCTTTAGGAGCGGCTTGATACCTTGCACACACCCCGACACTCAACACAATATCGGGTCTAGATGCACAAAGATAAAGCAAAGAACCAATCATAGAGCGATAAAGTTTTTGACAAACATCGATACCGTCGGGGTTAAGTTCAAGATGGCATTTGGTGTCCATGGGAAACCTCTTCTCCTTAGCATTTTGCATATTGAACCTATTGAGCATGTCTTGGGTATATTTGGTTTGAGAGATGAAAGTCCCTTCATTCAATTGCTTGATCACAAAACCGAGAAAGAACTTCAATTCGCCCATCATAGACATCTCGAACCTATCGGTCATAAGCTTTGAAAATTCATCATTGAAAGCTTTATTAGATGAGCCAAAAATAATATCATCAACATAAAGTTGGCATATGAAAAGTTCCCCTTCGACCCTCTTGGTAAAGAGGGTGGGATCGATTTGCCCCAATTCAAATCCACGGTCTAGCAATAGCTCTCTTAGGTGCTCATACCAAGCACGAGGTGCTTGTTTGAGACCATAGAGCGCCTTATCAAGCTTGTAGACATGGTTAGGGAATTTAGTGTCCTCGAAACCCGGTGGTTGCTTAACATATACCAACTCCTTTAAAGGACCATCAAGAAAAGCACTTTTCACATCCATTTGTTGCAATTTAAAGTTATGATGTGATGCATATGCAAGAAGGATACAAATGGACTCAAAGCGAGCCACGGGTGCATAAGTCTCTCCAAAATCAATGCCTTCAACTTGAGAGTATCCTTGTGCAACCAATCTTGCCTTGTTCCTCACAACCATTCCATGCTCATCTTGTTTGTTCTTGAATATCCACTTTGTGCCTATAACATTGCGGCAATCTTTTGGCTTCTCAACTAGATTCCACACTTTGTTGCGCTTGAAGTTATTGAGTTCATCATGCATAGCTTCTAACCAATCCGGATCTTCAAGAGCTTCAAACACTTTCTTTGGTTCCACCATGGAAATATGAGCTTGATGTTCACTAAAGCTTGCCAATTGCCTTCTTGTGGTAACACCTCTCTTGTGGTCACCAAGGATGTTTTCTAGACGGTGACTCTTTAATTTAAAGTCTTTTGCAACTCTTGCTTTACGACGGGCTTCGATATCTCTATTGCATCTTGGAGGTATCTCTTGATCATTTGAGTCCCCGTCTTGATCGGAATGTTGACCTTGATCATCTTGAAGCACATCTTCAACAATGGAAGGAGAGGGTTGATCTTGGTCATGACCTTGGCTAGCATCAACAATAGGAGAACTTGGTTATTGCATAGCAACTTGGTCAACATGAGAAGGGTCTTGAACTTGTTCTAGGGGTGGTGCATCATTTGCTTCCATGATAGGCGCCGTTTCAACTTGTGATGAAGAGGTCTCCACTTGAATGGAGCTTGGACTTGCTTGAGGAGACTCGTAATGAATCTCAACGGGACGATGGAAACCAATGCCCATTCTTCTTATAGCATCTTGAGGCTCTTCATTATCTACATCACAAACATGAAATTGCGCCACTTGGGAGCCGTCATTCTCATCGAACCTCACATCACAAGATTCTATGACTTTCCCAACGGTTTTGTCATAGACTCTATAGGTGTGAGATTCGGCACCGTTCCCAACAAAAACACCCTCTAAAGCTTTAGATTCAAATTTAGATAAACGAACACCTTTGATCTTATAGAAACACTTACAACCAAATACTCGGTAGTAGGAGACATTGGGCTTGTTGCCGGTGAGCATCTCATAAGGTGTAAACTTCTTGCCAACTCGAAAGAATAGCCGGTTTGATGAATGACACGCCATGGAGATAGCTTCGGCCCATAGAAAGAGTGGAGACTTAAACTCCGCCAACATAGACCTTGCCATATCCATGAGAGTCCGGTTCTTTCTTTCGGCTACACCATTTTGTTGAGGGGTATTGCTGGCGTGTTGAAGGGGAGGTCAGCAGCTCTTGAACTGAAGTACTTCTACTCCCCGGCAACGGCGCCAGAAAAATAGCTTGATGACGTGAAACACACGTTCGTTGGGAGACCCCAAGAGGAAGGTATGATGTAGTCAGCAGCAAGTTTTCCCTCAGAAAGAAACCAAGGTTATCGAACCAGTAGGAGCAGCAACTCTTCAGAAGGTTGTCAACGGCGCCAGAAAAATAGCTGTTGCAGGGAGTCTGGACTGTTGACGTGGAATCTGCACACAACACAATCAAACTACTTTGCCCCAACGAAACAGTGAGGTTGTCAATCTCACTGGCTTGCTGAAAACAAAGGATTAAACGTATGGTGTGGAAAATGAGTATTAAATTGCAGAGAATGAAAAAGGAACAGTTTGCAGTTTGTGGTTGTTTAATCAGTGTAAAAGAATGGACCGGGGTCCACAGTTCACTAGTGGTGTCTCTCCATAAAAGATAACTAACATGTTGGGTGAACAAATTACAGCTGGGCAATTGACGAATAGTGAGCGCATGACAATGCATATACATGACATGTTGACTACTATGATATTTAATTGGGCATTACGACATGATACATAGACCGTTATCCAACAGCATCTATGACTAATAATCCACCGCCGGGTTGTCATCCGAGTCCCCCGTTGGTATTAAGTTGCAAGCAACGGATAATTGCATTAAGTAAAGTGCGTAATGTAAACAAACACATATGCCCGTGGACATAGCATCGTTAGGTTATCCCTAGTGGCAACAGCACATCCACAACCTTAGAACTTTCTGTCACTGTCCCAGGTTAAACGGAGACATGAACCCACTATCTAGCATAAATACTCTCTCTTGGAGTTACAAGCATCTACTTGGCCAAAGCATCTACGAGTAACGGAAAGCATGCAAGATCTTAAATAACATATAAGATAGATTGATAATCAACTTGACATAATATTCAATATTCATCGGATCCCAGCAAACACAACATGTAGCATTACAATAATATGATCTTGATCATGTAGGGCAGCTCACAAGATCTAAACATGATGGCACAAAGTGGAGAGACAACCATCTAGCTACTGCTATGGACCCGTAGTCCAAGGATGAACTACTCACGCATCACTCCGGAGGCAGGCACGGCGATGTAGAAGCCTCCGGTGACGATTCCCCTCTCCGGCAGGGTGCCGGGAAGAGGTTCTGAACCCTCCCGAGCTAGGGTTGACGACGGCGGCGTCTCTGGATCTTTTCGTGGATATTTGCTCAGGTACTTAGGGTTTTCGCGTCGGGGGAATAAGTAGGCGAAATGGCGGCGGCTGCAGACCCCGAGGGGCCCACACCACCCTAGGGCGCGGCAGAAGGGGGGCCCGTGCCCTAGGTGCGTGTGGCCTCCTGGTGGCCCTCCTCTGCTGCTCCTTCGCTCCGTCAGGCGTGTTCTGGAAAAATAGGCACCCCCATGTAGTTTCGTCCAATTCCGAGAATATTTCCAGACTAGCTTTTCTGGAATACAAAAACAGCAGAAAATAGGAATTGGCACTTCGGCATCTTGTTAATAGGTTAGTCCTAAAAAATGTATAAAAGTGATATAAAGTAGATGCAAAACATGTAGCAATTGATATAAAACAAGCATGGAACATCAAAAATTATAGATACGTTTGAGACGTATCAGGTATATGCAGCGGAATATTGATGACGAATCCCCTTTTCACTAAGAAACTCATTTAAGGTGTAGTTCTTGAACTCGGAGCCATTATCACTCCTAATGACCAATATAGGGACATTGTGTTGGCGTTGAACTTCATTGGAAAAGTCGATGACGGCTTGTTGGGTCTCATCCTTCGTCTTGAAGAAATAAACCCAAGTAAATCTTGAATAGTCATCAACAATCACCAAACAATATTTCTTCCCACCAAGACTTGGTTGAGGCACGGCACCAAAGAGATCAACATCCAATATCCTCTTTGATGAAATGATGGTCTTGCTTGGATGGGGAGAATCATGCATCTTTCCTTCAACACAAGCCCTACAAAGACGATCTCTAGAAAAAGAAACATTGTCTTTTAGTCCAAGAATGTGGCCACCCTTGTGAAGACTTTGCAAAGTTCTCATGTTGACATGGGACAAGCGGCGATGCCACAACCATCCCACGTCGGCCTTTCCGAATAGGCATATTGCTTGAGTGTTGGTAGACCCCGAAAAGTCCACCACGAACAACTCATTTTCAACATACCCAACGAACATGACCTTTAGAGTCTTGCTCCTCAAGAGTACCACCATATCAATAGTAAAATGGACATCAAAATTCATCTTATTAAGTGCACGAACGGACATAAGATTGTAACCGAGGGACTCGACAAGCATGACATTTACAAGGGTGATATCCTTTGCAACTACCACCTTGCCGAGACCCGTTACCTCCGCTTTTGATTTATCACCATAGGAGACGGATGCTTGATTTATATTTGGTCCCAACTCCGTCATGATCTCCTTGCTTCCGGTCATATGACTAGTGCATCCACTATCAACCACCCATTTAGACCCACCGGAAGCATAGTCCTACAAGAAATCATTGCTTGGTTTTAGGTACCCATTTCTCAATGGGTCCTCTTTTGTTAGCAACAAGGGTCTTAGGAACCCAAATAGAATAAGCAATGTAACCATCATAAGGACCAACATATTTTGCATAAACATCCCATAATAATCAACATAAAGAATGTAGTTGGGATTGTTATGCCCCGCAAAGTCACTACGAGTGGTCTTGCCCCTAGTGGCATTACCACCCGCAATGGAGTCTTGGCTTGTGCGGGCTTGGCATTGGTGTTGCTCTTCTTCTTCTTTGCCTTGGCCACATAACCAAGACCCTCCTTCCCTTTGTGTGGCTTTTGCTCAAAAATTTGAGCAACAACCTTTTCTTTACCTTTAGGAATAGAGGTCTTGGCACTAGTGGCCTTGGCAAGCTCAACCTTCAACCTAGCATTTTCCTCAATAACATTTGCATGATCACAAGAGGGAGTAGTAGTGCTAGGTGAGTTAGATTTAGAAAGTTGAGTTTGAAGTTGCTCATGAGACTTGACTAGAAGAGAGTGGGTACTTTCCAAGGCCTTGTGAGCCTTGTTAAGTTTCTCCACATCCTCAAGGAGTCTAGCATTAGCAACCACAAACTCGGCTTTCTCCTTTTTAATCACTTTATATTTAGCAAAGACATGGTCTCTATCCTTAATGATTTTAGCAATTATTTCATCATTTTTATCATCAAGAGACTCAATTCTTTCCTCAAGAGAAGTTCTATATTCACTCTCTTCTTGAAGAGAGGCATTCAAGGATGCAATGGTGAGAGATCCTCTCTCTCAATTTTTCCCTTGTCATCAAGGATTTCTTCGGCCGCATCAAGTTGTCTCAAGAGAGACTCAACATATGCCTTAGTTTCACCTTGCAAGTTAGCCACAATAGTATCGGAAGCAACAAGTTCTTTCTTAATCACAAGACTAGTTTTATCATCTATTTCATGCATAGTCTTGGGAGTAGAAGATGATACCTCGGTGACGTGAGCCATGAGGCAACGAGCGGTGTTGATGGAGAGGTTCTCATTGGGGGATTCGAAGAGAGAAGGAGGTGGAGTTGATACAATGGCCAAAGCGGCCACCTCACGAGTGGGTTCTTCTTCTTCTTCGGAATCCTCGGAAGGATACTCTTCTTGAGTCATCAACACAATTCTTGGTGCTTTCTTGAAGAATGGCTTCCTCTTGACAAAAGGCTTCTTTTGTATCATGTTTGATTGGCCCTTGAGGACAAGCCTTCCACCGTTTTGCTCTCTATTCTCATATGGACAATCTTTGATGAAGTGATGCTTGTTATGACAATTGTAGCAAGTCTTTATCCTATTAGCAAACTCCTTCTTCCCACTTGGATTGTTGTTCGATCAAGTTGAGCCTTTGCCTTGGCCGGGTCATTCCAAAATGTCCTTGTTGCAAGAGCTATGTGACCATGGAGGGCTTGTTCAAGTCATCGGGAGGAAGGTTGTTCGGGCATGCTTCAACTTCATCATGTTCATCAAGGCACACAACCTTGGCCTTCAAAGCAAGAGAGGGACCTTGTTTCATTCCCATGGCCCTAGCACGGTTGTCTAGAGCATTCTTGGTGGCAACCTTGGAGGCTTGCATCTCTTGCATAACTTCATTGGATGTCATCTCAAGGTAGTTGAATTTTCCTTGTAGGGCCTTCAAGTCAACGGGCTCGAAGGGCATGAGAGCATTCACATACTTCCTCTTGATCCAAGCATCATCCACATAGGTTGCCCCAACATTATAAAAGGCTTTGGCAAGAATCTTGAGTCTTCCATACATCTCCTCATGAGTTTCACTATCAAGCATGTAGAAACCTTCGGCCTCATTGCTCAAGCATCAAATCTATTCCTCTTCATGCTTTCATTTCCAAGAAATGCCACCTCAAGGCATCCCAAGCTTCTTTGGCGGTGGAGACATGTTGAATGTGATGAAGACCATTTCTCCAACGGCAAGTTCAATCATGTGGAGAGCGGAAGCATTGAGTTGTTTCTCGGCCACCTCTCTTCTTGTCAAGTTGTTAGGATTCACGGCCTTGTATCCCTCTTGAATGATCCTCCAAAGCTCGATAGAGGAACTGTTGATATGAGATTTCATTAAGTGTTGCCAAGTAGCAAAAGCCAATGCATTAAGTTTAGGAGGTGGACCCAAAGGGTTTATGCGAGTATGATGGATAGGTGGGTCGGGAGAGTACACAAGGGAACCCATGGTACTCCGGCTTCCCACCTTCGGGTGGTGGTAGATGTGGAGGGATTCTTAAGATCGGTATTTTCAACCCCTTTCTTTTTCTCTTTTTCCTCCTCGGTATCACCGTCATTGGAGTTAGCGGAGTCCTCTAGTGGGGGTCTCCGTAGGAACCTTGCCACTTGCGAGTTGCTTGATCAAGTCACGCATCTCAGCAAATTGGGTATCGATGGACGATTTCAATGATGTTCCATCGTTTTGAGATCGGCCATGGATGCCGAGTGGCTTGGTCCTTCGCGGATCATCCTCACTTTGTGTCATACTTCTCTTAGGCGGTTAAGCCCAACAAGAGAGCCGAGGCTCTGATACCAATTGAAAGGATCGTATGACACCTAGAGGGGGGGGGGGGTGAATAGGTGCTATGTCACATCCCAAATTTTGGAACCAAGAAAAACTTAGTTTTACAAGACCCAAAATTCAGAACCAACAAAAACTTTTTGAAATGTTTCACTGATGATTGTGTTTTCCTTCCCATTGCTATGTTTGACTTTGTGTGACTTGTTGTTTAAGTTGTTTGACTAGTAAATATTAACCCAAGCACCCAACCTATGTAAAAATATATTTAACTTTGGTGATCATGTTATGACAAGAAAATATTCCATACGTCTTTTTCCATTCTTATTTCTGGCCAAAGTTCATTTCAATGATACTTGGTTTAGCAACAACCAAAATTAATAACCATTATTTGAGAAAGTAAAAGTATTTCCAAAATTATGTGTTTCCAAGATTATGGAGATCTATATGCCATCTCCTACCTATTTTTCAACCTTGGTATTTTGCAGGTGTATACAACTCCCATTTTATAAACTTTTATTTTCATTCCATTTGAAAATAACACTAGTGGGAAATATATTACCCTCATATTTCCTTTCTCAAATCTTTTTGAAAACTATTAAGTTATGAGTGGAGATATTTCCTAAACATCATCTTGTCATAATTAGGAGTGGTCACTTTTTCACAATATAGTATCGTCAATTATGGAAGTTGTGGTATGATTAATTCTTGTGGTTTGATTTTGTGTGATCTTGGTTGTGTTGTTGACCTTTTATGTTTGTGTCGCTTGTGTGGTTAATTAATCGAAGTGTGCTTGAACACAAGATAAAACACACGTGGTAACAAATTTGGTATGTGACTTAAATTTAAAACAAAATCCTCAAAATATTCAACAAATGGAAATTAAGATCATGAGTTAAAGAAATGATCTTAATAAATTATTTTCCCTACTTAACTATCTATTTCCTTCAAACAAATATTTTCTCTATGAAAATAAAATTATTTGAAGTTAATATATTTTTCAAGGAAGTTCCAAGATTTCAAAAATAATATTTTGAACTTGCTTTAAAATTTCTAAAGGATTATAAATTTGTATTTAAGAAAATGCCATATTTAAACCCTATGAACAAATGTTGTTCAAAACATTTTATTTTGACACCCCAATTTTTGTGGAGCTTCTACATGTTCTGGGGAGGCTACCTGATTTTTCTCATAATTTTCTAAAATGTTTAGTGCCTCAATAAAATCCCTAAAGTGCTACTGGAAATAAAAGAAACAGGAAATAAAGAAAAGCCAGGGGGTTTTCTGCAAAACGACCGTCCTCTTCCTCTGTTCACCACCGAAGCACGCGCTGCTTGGCGCCAGTGGCAAGCTCGCCACTGTGCCGCTCCCCTCCTGCCGCGCAAGGAGGATAAGAACGTCACGACGACACTCCTCTGCCCTCACTTATCCCCAGCTACTTTCGCTCTCTCTCTCCCTCTCTCTTTTCTTCCCGAGCCGGAAACCTAGCCGACATGGCCGTCGCTGCCGCCGTCGATTGAGGCATCCCCGAGCAGATCGAAGAGCACCACGAGCTCCGCGCCGTCGCCTTCTCCCTCCTCGTCCAAGGAATCGAGCTAGAGCGCCTCCGTTTGCGAGATCGTCGTCATCTTCTCCAACGTCGGCAGCCGCCCGTCGAGCAAGCTCACCGCCGCCTCCGACCACCTCCGTCCAAACTGAGCATACCAGCGCGTCAAGGGTGAGCTCACGGTTCTCCTAGACATCCTCTCCCTCCTCCTCTCCCCGTAGATCGCCGTGTCGGTTGTAGCTCGCCTTTGGCCGCCGCTCGTCGCCGTCGCAATCATAGCTCCGGCGACCATTTGCTAGCAAAGCCACCATAGTTAGGCTCGCCGTTCGCGTGCACGTCCAACGCTTCGAGTGGAGCTTCCCCGCGTGCATCGGATCGTCGGATGCGTGAGCGTCGCCGTCGGTGATCACCGCCGTGCGCTCGCGCCGGTTGTGGCTTCGCCACGGTCAAACCGCGCCGTGGACCTCCGCGTCGACGTGGACGCCACCGTGGCCGCTGGCCCACACGTCAGTGACGGTGTGTAGCGCGCAGCTCGGTACAAAACATTTCGGGTGTTTTTCCTGTGAATTAAAGAAACTAGTAAAGTTCAAATAAACTTGTGAAATTCATAACTTTTTGAATACTTGTCCAAAAACTACAAACAAGATATCAAAATGTTCAGAAAAATAAAGCATGTCTTTTGGTGTAATTCACCTATCCAAATAAATTAGTTTATTTGATGTTTTATTAAAATAAGAAAAATGGCTGAAAAGAAAATGCTTTTGGAAAATCCATATCTTTAAAAATAATGATCCAAAAATTAAGTTTGACCTATCAAAATGTCCAGCAAGTGATAAACTTCATATTCCACCTTGTTTCCAAACATGGATAATTATTTTGTAATGTTGTTTAAAATAATTTAACAAGAGGGCAGATTGAAAAAGGATTTTATAAATTAATCTGTAATGATTCGTGGAGTAAATCCATTTGGCTTGTCTTCTGTATGCTTAGGGTTACATGTTGCTGACTTGGTATGATTTTGGGAGTCACTGATTGAGTGTGAAGATGATTGTAAGATTTAGGCCTTTTCTGCCTATTTTTATTACACCTTTATTAATTGTTGTGTTATGACTTTATCGTTATAAATGTGTTTCCTAGCGTGTGTAGGGTGGTAATCCACTATTGTGACGTGTTTCCTTATTTTTACTAGCATATTAGGATAACTAGTTGTGAGTCATGTATTTGTTAGGGTTTTATTCCCTATATAGTTTTTCCCCTAGTATTTAGGAATTACTATGCATGTTTATTTTGATGTTAGATTATTTTGTGTGATTAATATGTTTGCCTTTCTTGCTAAACTTGGTTGTCCTTAAGTTAAGTACTATCAGGGGTATCTTGTTAATGTCTCTACCTTAGCTTGGTGAAATCTTTTGAATTACAAAGATTAATTGGTGGCTTAACTTTTGTCTGAAGTATTTCCTGTTTAAATAAAGATGCTTGTTGTTAATCTTTGCCTAAGATAGTTTTGTGATCGATGGTCCTAGTTTGTGTATAGGTGTTAGACTACTGATTAGTATAATGCCCTTGTAAGTGTAGATCCTAGTTTGTTGCTTGAATGATTAGTTTGATGCTTGTGGTTTGTTACTTGTTTGTATACCACTTGTGGTTTGGTTTGCTTATTGATTGTTGTTTTATTTTTCATGTTTGCGACGCTAGATATAAACGCTACCGGAGTGGTCTTTGGAAAGGATTGGTTGAAGAAGAATCGGAGTTTATTTCTCTGATCAGTGAGGAAAAGTCCAGGGACATTATGCTGAAATCAGGCAAGCTACTTCTCTGAGCTTGCATCTATATACATCTATTTTGGTTCACATGTTTTACTTATAAAGAGCATAAGTGATTTATGTGGTGTTTGCCACTAAAGCTATGATTTTGAAAACCCTTTTTCCAAAATACAAGTATATTATTGTGACACCCTATATGGAGGTGTTAGATGGAAATTCTTTTTCAAACTATAGGATGGGAAAAAGATTGTTTATTCAAAACTCCTTTGAAAATACTTGTATGGATGTGGAATATCGAGATGTCGGTGTTGAAGTGAAGAAATGGAGAATGGTGATGTTTTATGAAAAATGCACATTGTGTCCTAGTACTATGATGACCAATCTTACCCTGTGCGACCACATTTACCCACATATGGGCAAAGGGCGTAGTCATATAATTTGCTCATATTAGTATGGGATGCCTCATCAACGGAGATGACTCCATTATGCATGAGGGGATGGTTTGGTGACTTACCCCTGACCTGGGTCCTCGCTCAAACTCTATGAGAAAGATAAGGAGGAGGATAGAAGACGCCACCTTTGGGTCGCCGGGCAAAACTATGAGTCCTCACACATAGATTCCGACGGGCTGGGTTAAGTGTGGATGGAAAGTGTCATATGGGCAGGATCCTTTACTAGCATGAGCAAAGGACAGGCTATGGTCGGTGACTCAACTTCGCATACACCTTGTATGGCGGGACGTGGCTGACACGATGAGTTACCGGATGGATGTGGGAAAAGCGTGCTACCTCTGCAGAGTGTAAAACTATTCGAATAGCCGAGTCCTCGGATATGGACAGTTGGGAGGCTGTCCTCTAACCATGTGCAAGTTTTGCAAAGTTTTGAGATTTGAAAATAAAATGGAGATGTTTTATGTATGCAACTATACCAAAGGGTCGGCATGAGGTTGCTGGAAAAGAGGAAGACCATGAAGGGCTATGGTCGAGAAGGCAGAGTTTTGTGTTTAAAAAAAATGAAGTGGAAAATGTTTTACGCAACTATACCGAAGGGCTGGTATGAGGTTGTGGGAAAATGAATGACCATGAAGGGCTATGGTCGAAAAAGGAGGAGTTTTGAAGAAATAAACATGATGGTGATTTTCTGGGAAAAAGTTCTAAAATTCTTCCTACCTTTTTCAACAAAGATGTATTTTGGGGAAAACGTTTTGAAAGAGAATTCTTACCGTTTTCAACAAACATATATTTTAGGGAAAATGTTTTAAAAGAGACTTCTTACAAAGACAGATTTATGGGGAAAAGTTCTAAAAGCCTTCTTTTCTTTTTCAACAAAGGTATAGAGATATTTTTCTGAAAATACAAGGCTTATGAAAAGTTATAAAATTCTTCTTTCCTTTTTAATTAAAGTTATAGAGATTTCAAACAAAGTTTTATTAAACAAAAGTCTATCCTTCTCTTTTTCAATAAGGTTATAGAGTTTTCAAAGCAAGCATAGTTTTATTTAAACAATAAAAAGAGTAGTGCATGCTAATTCCGGGGGTAGTTTGCGAGTACAATCAAATGTACTCATATTGGTTTCGTCCCTGGCTATTGTCTTAGCCAGATTTTGAAGAGGAGCAATTCGAAGGAGAAGTTTTCAATGGCGTCGATGCGAACTAGGGCGCTTCACAGTCAGCTGCCTGTAGGGTTATGGCAAATGACTTGGGCTCCACGTTGTTTGATGATTTCCGCTGCAAGTACCTGTTGAAGTTACGGCCTCAATCAAGTAAGTATATTCTTTTGGTATTTATGGATGTTCTTTTGGTACCAGTTCGATTGTGCTCAGTGACACACTGATCATGGGATCGCTGATGTTGTAGGCACAAGGGTATTTCGGACAGCTAGTCCGAGGTCCCCACATGCTACTTCAATTTTAGTACTTTTTCAAATTAGGCTTGACACAAAAGGTAAATTCTCTAGATATGCAACTACGGTGAATTTACTTATATGACAAGCTAGCAACTAAGCAAGGTACTCGAAGTAAAGACTATAAACAAGGATAGAAGTAACCGAAGTGAAAGCACGCGGAGACACGGATGCAATCCCGAGTTCCTCCTTTTTAGGGGAGTACGTCTCGTTGGAGAGGTGTGAGCTACCACGAAGGTCAAAACTCAACCACCACAAAGGCGTCACATTCTTCTCCGATGAACCGCACCACAAAGGTTTGGTTCACCTTCCACTATCGGAATTCTTCAAGGCGGAATCCGGAGCCCTTACAACAACGATCCGAGGCACAACCCACAAGAGGATTGGGGGCTCCCGAACAGCTACAAATCTGTCACAAAGACAACAAGTGAGTACAATAATGAGCTAGGTTTTCCCAGAAGAAATCGTAGCAAAGGGTCCCTCAAGTGAATGAGGGGGAAATGAAGAACGGCTTGGTGAAGATGTAGATCCGGGGCTTCTCCTTCAATCCTCCAAGTATCAACGAGTTTGGGTGGAGAGATAGGGAGATCTATCAAATCTTGAGCTTGCAATTAATGGTGTTCTTCAATGTGGTCAAGCTACTTGACCAGAGGTAGGTGAAGGGGTATTTATAGTCCCCTTCAAAATATGGTCGTTGAAGGGGTAAGTGTCGTCGCTGCGCAGAGAAGATCCGGCCCTGGGGCCGGCCTGCCACCCGAGGAAACCGGCCTCTGGGCCAGCCTAAACGGGTCCGGCCTGCATCCAGAGGGGACCGGCCCCTGGGCCGGCCTAAACCGGCCTGGGGTCCGGCCTGCAACCCGAGGGGACCGGCCTCTAGGCCGGCCTAAACCGGCTTGAGGTCCGGCCGGGGCGCAGGGAGCCAGCAGAGGTGCATGCGGCAGGACCGGTCTTGGGGCCGGCCAGAACCGGCTGGAGGTCCGGCACGATGGCCGACACGACCGGACTGGAGGCCGGTCAAAACCGGCCCGGGGTCCGGCCGCCTTGCAGCGACTCTCCTCCCTTCACCTTAAACTTTCCGACATACCACTTTTCTTCCCTTTTTGCATAGAGAGAGATCCACTAGTATCTTTTGATATAGATGGTCATAATTCCTGTAGACACTTAGCGGTGTGTTAAATACTTCCAAGTGTTGTGATCAAACATTAAAACAAGATTAACGGACTATGTCCTTTCACTGTCCTACAAATCTCTGCACTTGGAGGTCCAACACTGTTTACAAGAATATAAGTGTGCGTAGACATCAAGGTCGTGGAGGGTGTGGAGCTGGTTAAAAGCCTTGTGTAGATCCACATGAATCATATCCCAACATTCTTGAAAACCTCCAATAAAACCATTCATGTCCGGCTCTTTCATGTCAGCTCCTCCACGGAGAAAGCCTCGTCAGGGTGCACAAGATCGACCGCGACATTTGATGAATATCTCGGTTTAAACCGAAAATCCTGTAATCATGCTTTCCCAATGAACTTCAGAAGGAGTCGAGCATAGCCTTTTTTTTTTGGTAGAGTTGGGTCACCCCTGAGGCCCACATTGAGAGGGGATATGATTCTTTCGCCTCCACCTGTTTGCCCCTAGATTGAACAATTTGGTACTCGCATCGCCAACTCTGATCCATGTTAGTCTGTTTCTTTTCCGCCATTTGGAAGACACACAACAACAAATCCTAGTAACTTAGCCGTGAGACCCCGCCTCAGCAGCATCTCATCAGCGATCAGACCCGTCCCTTTCCTCCTGCGCCAAGTCCAGATGAAAAATGATGTCATTTGCCAGGTAGAAGAGAGCCGGAGCCAGCTTAGACTACGCTCTGTGCTAGACGCGAAGCGCCTTCAACTTTGGACAGCTTTTTTTTTTTGAATTTTAAACCAGCATATATTAGGTCGGCAGGCCGCCTCATCAAAACCCTTCCAGTCCCCGTAGGTACCCTGGTAAGGGAAAGAGTACGTCTGAAACCTGCCGCCTTTTTCAAATAATAGTTACATCATCTAGGAGGGTTTGTAAGAGGAAGTCAGGGGGTTCATCGACCCAAATACAATGAGATTTAGAAATAAAGCACTTCCTAGCTACTGTATGGGCAACTTTGTTCACTTCCCTCCCACAGTGCTGAAAAGTGACATATCCAATTGCCCCCACGTTTGAGAAGATATCTGCGTAGATTGCTGTTGCTTCACTCCAAATTCTATTCTCGCCTGAGCACATTTGGACAACTTCCAAAGAATCCGATTCCGCTGCAACTGAGACAAAGCCCAAGTCATTAGCAAGAGATAATCCTTGGCTCATAGCCAAGGCCTCAGCCATGTGGGCAGAGGGCACATGCGATATGAACTTCGAAGATGCAGCCACGAAGGTCCCCTGACTGTTTCTAATGACCGCCCCCACTGCACCTGCCTCCTCCTCTGCCGAGAAAGCAGCATCAACATTAAGCTTAACAATATCACCATCCGGCTTTGTCCACATCGATTTATACTGGGGATTTGATGGAGTAAACGAGCGCGCCGTATTAGCTGTTATAGCCCGAATTGATGTTACACAGTTTTGAATAGGAGGAACTTGGTCGCCATGGGACTGTCTTCTTCTGAGCCACCAGATGTACCAAGCAGCCGTAGCAAATAGATTATTTACCTGAATTGTTGAAAACCCCGGAACTGTGTTGTTATGCATCTTAATGATAGACTCAAACACAAACACGCCAGATCGCCCAGGAGTCATGGCGTTATTAATCAAATCTTCCAATCCCAGGCCTCTCCAGATCATAGACGCACCCTGGCATTTGAACAGCATATGCATGATGTCTTCACGCTCGGTCTTGCACAAAGGACACTGATCATCTGTACCAACATGCCTCCCAGCCAGTATGGCTTTTAACGGAATAATTCCGTGAAGTATTCTCCAGCAAAAAATCTTAACCTTAGCCGATACTTTTAGTTTCCATAGAATCTTCCAGATAGGATTATCCAGTGGGGTAGCACAAATAAGAGATCTGCACGTTACCCCCTTGAACTGGTGTCTCCATTCAGTATGATATGCCGACCTAACAGAAAACTTCCCAGTTCTGGTCCCGTTCCACGCAAGAAAATCAACGAAACCATCTTGATTTAACGGAATTTGCAGGATCCGTGTAGCATCAATAGGGTGGAAAATATTTGTAATCAGTTGTTGATCCCAGAAGCCCGTAATCGGATCAATCAACTCAGCAACTTTTGTAAGCAAGCATCCATCTCTAGGAGTGATAATTTTCCTATTCGGTCGACAGCTTAATATGCACGATATCATCAAAGGAGGCAATCGACTTGGCCAAGCCTTCTCAACAGAAGAATACTTTTAAGAATTTAGGAGTAATTGCCTTGTAGATATATAAAATTACATGCCTTTCCATTCACAACCTGATTCTTTTTTTTTTGCGAAACACAGTACAACGCAGAATCTCATATACATGCGCATACCCTCACCCCTATGAACGCACACACGCACACCCTACCCTTATGAGCACCTCCGAGAGACTGAGCCGGCGGATCAGGTCTTGAGATTGACGAAGTCACCACAGGCGACTCGCTGTCGACGGGAACGTCGTCTCCCACTGAAAAATATTCCGGCTAAATGAGAAACACCAGCGTCAAACCTAGGGTTTGAACTCGAGTGGGTTGGGAGTATAACCACCCTCCTTACCATCTTGCCAAAGGCAAGCTCTCCACAACCTGATTCCTACAGGAATTAGACACATTCACAGTTAGATAGGAAAGTCGGCAACGTATCTAGTGAAAACTGCTATTGAACAAATGTGAGGAGCACCCCATCCGCTTAAACACAATTTTTGCTGATAACCCCCTCCACCTATCCCTTTGCTTGAAAACTCCTGGGTCAAAAAGAGAAAAAAAATAGAGACACGCACGATCCGTCCATGATTTGTGCCGCCATGTAGACTTGTCCTGAACCGATCGCCGTCGGCGCTAGCCCTCTATCAACTGTGTGCCCTAGCACTCCTCAGGCCCATGCCATGAGCCCTCTCCCTTCCCTCGTCGGGCATTCTCAATCCCTCCGCTGCCCGTGATGCCGCACGCGCTGCCAGCGTCAGACAACCGTCCTTGCCCTCCGGCGGTCGTGACTTGCCCATCAAAGCACGCGTCTATGCCGCCCCTCGCAAGAGACGACGTCACTGCTCCTCTATCCCCTGCCATGCACTTTTCCTCTGTCCCCTGCCATGCACTTGTCTACACATCTTCTCATTTCTGAAATCTTATGATGCATTTCGGAATGACAACCTAGTACTGAAGCTCATGTGTTAGAGAATTTCAATCTCCACATAATTTTATCCCTGAATATTGTGTCTCTGGATATTGTATCACTGAATATTGTAGTGTATTACATGAAATGGTCACGGCTGAATTTCGTTTCTCAGACTGAATATTGTAGTGTGTTGCATGAAATGGCCATGGCTGAATCCTACCACAATTTCCGATTTTTATTGAACGACTCCAACTTCTAACTGCCTCTGGATATTGACAAAATACGGGGCCAACAACTTCATGCGTTCATTGCAGTGAAACACTGAAATTGGCGTATCTTCAGTTCCTGGATGACTGTAAGTTGCATGTCCACCTAGCCTGAAAATCATGTTGAGTTACTGGAGCATGATGAAAATCCAGTTTTGTTTCGCCATGTGTTTTGCATTTAACAGTCGGTGTCTTTAGGAACCAAGACAATAATCTTGGGTAATATAATTAGGTGACGGTGTTCAAACTGTGTATGGAGAGCAGTAGACTCAAACTGTATATGTTTCTTAGAACCATGGAGGAGAACTGCATGTGATATATTAAGAAGGAGAAGAGGCCATCAAGGGCCAAACGAGTTTACAGAATGAAAAACAAGGAAGAAGAGAATACATAGTCTCGACCTTACAACCTGAAAGACGACCCAAAAACCTAAACGAAAGCTAAAACTAAGGCTGAAAATTATCCTGTGTTGTCTTCAGTTGCTGCAAGGATTAGCCGACCGCCGCTTGCCTGTGCCCATAGTTTCGCCTCGGCTTTTTTGCAGCGGCTTGTACTTTCCCTCAAACACCCGACCGTTTCTTTCTTTCCAAATGCTCCAAACCGTTAGCATAATTAGAGAATTCAGCATTTTTCTTGCCATGCGATCTGTTGTGGTAAGTGAATTGTTCCACCACGACCGGAGAGTCTGGTTGGTGGTAGGACAGATGTGCATGAATCCAGTCCAGGGTAGGATTAATCCCCAGATCATGTTAGTCAGGGCACATCCGACAAAAAGGTGTTGGTGGTTTTCCTCTGTAGATTTGCAGTAGACGCATCTGTCATTGTGAGGTAATCCTCTTTTAGCCAAACGGTCAGCTGTCCATGCTCTTCCCCTGATGAAGAGCCAACTGGCGATTTTACATCGCATCGGCGCCCATGAACTCCAAATTTCCTTGGCCAGGTTGCAGGTAGTGGAGGCAGCGTAGTGTGCTAGGTATACTGATTTTGTGGCGATTTTACATCCGACAAACTGTATATGTTTCTAGCAAACTACTGTTGCGTGTGAGGTTTGGACCCTCTCCTGTGCTTCACTTTCACTTTGTTCATTTTCAAAAAATTCAATATTCAGAAGATCACCACCAAGTCAAATTTACATCCATGTATTACATCATAATCTGTACAAGATTCAAGGCTTCAGAGAAGCAGCGCCACATTCTTTGCATAAGCTACAAAGAACAAAATTCCAAAATCTTCAGATAAGCTACAGAGAGCAGCTCTCAACCAAATCTTCAGGGAAGCAGCGTCGAAACCGTCGGGCTGCCATCCCATGGGGGAAGCACTGTTGGCGCCAGGTATCCATCGAGTATCCGTCGCATTGTGTCCTAGGTCGCCGTCGCACAGTGGCGGATCTAGGATTGGATCAACGGGGGTGCCAAGCTTAAAATTTTGGTTTAAAATAAATTTAGTGCATGATTTTAACCTTTGCAAAATGACAATAGACTTACCGTAAATCAGCCTAAATATCTTATACCAAAATAATACCAAGTTACATAAAGTTCTAATTTTGTAAGTCTGTGAATCTATTGTCATTTCTCATGTCATCAATAAATTTGTCAGGTTGTAAAGCAAGTCTAATCAAATCCGCTTGAGGGAAATCATTGGGATAGAACTCGGCCTTAAAAAAAATTCTATCATAAGAAGCAAATGCATTTATAGGATTTAAGGCTGACATGCAAATAAGCAAATCCATAATTATTTCATCAAACCTATTATGGAACTCTTGACGAATACTATCAATGACAATCACACAGTAGTTCGATTTTTTTGTCTTTCAATCACAATTTCACAAAGAGGAAATTCAGTTACTGCTAGCTGCTACTATCTGTCGATGTTGGTCTGACGGAGATGAAGCAGCTCGCTAGCTCGGGGACTGAAGATTGAAGAAGCTGTCGGTCGCCGGCTCGCCGGTCGATTGGTCGCGAATGGTGGACAGACCACCGGTCTCCTGCCCGTCGCACACCCGGCCGCTCCGTCGCGGGTCGCCAGTCGCCGGCTATCTCCGCTGCGGGACTGCGGCGTTGCCCGCTCAGCGCTTAAATGGGCTTGTTGGCTGCGAGGTTAAGATGGGCTGCTCTGCCTCTCAAGTTTTGACCACACAATTTTGATAATTTCGTATTTTTCACCTACTATACATGTATATTGGTCTGATTGTCTGAATATTACTAGTTAAAGAAATTCTGCATTTTTGGAGGGGGTGCCATCGCCGCCGGGACAACGCCACAAACGCCACCAGATCGCTGTCGCGTGGGGCAACCCCGTGCCTCCAAGTCACTCCCCGCACGGAGCCAACCTACAGGCTTGCCGTCGCATGGGGCCTCGCCTTCGCTATTCCCATCTGAGCACCAGATCGAAGACGATGAGATCGTGCAGTGTCTGTTTTTATTTTTATTTTTTACAAAGTGCAGTGTCTCTGTTTTATTCTTTTTGACCGATTAGTTTCAAGCAAAGGGATAGGTGGAGGGAGTTATCAGCAAAATTGTTTAAATGGATGGTCTGCTCCTCACATTTGATCCGTGCCATCGGTTGTCGATTTGATGGAAAGGAAAGAAAGTTTTTAGCTTTTCACTCAATAGCAGTTTTCATTGGATACGTTGCCAGGAAAATCTCAAGTATTATGTCGCATTTCCATACAATTACCACCGGCTTGTAGTCCATATACAATTCAAAGAAAAACAAATATGGCCATCTCGCAGCCTAGCAGTGCACATCTAGGGCAAAAAGTAAAATTTTCATACAAATCACACTCAAGGTATACAATATTATCTCAGTTCTCATCATCAGCCTTTTCTTTAAGAAAAAGGCAGACAGTGGTGCTATTTCATTGATAGTGGAGAAGAAACAGAGTACAATGACAAAAACCGAAAAGAAGACTGAAAATAATCTACTGAAAAAAAAAGGAATTGAAACTTATCTGGTTCCGGGGTCTAAGCAGGAGTTGGCCGCACCAGGGCAGCCAGCAGATCAAATACTTGTGAAACGCAATGGTTGATTGCAGAAACACCACAACATCGTTAACATGATTTAGGAGCATATAGCTATATATAGAAACCGGACGGCCACAAAGTAAGATTACAATCATGTAGTTCACTTTGAACTCAATAACTTCTGAACAATCAAATGAACAATGATCTAGGTCAGAAGTAGCATAAGACTAAAAGAGAACTGAATTGTTTTTCTCTAACTAAGATACGAGAAAGAAACCGGGTAATTACATATTCTTGTAAGTTCAGACATATGCTTTCAGATTGAAATTGTTGCACATTCGTGGTAATTGGATGATAATTTCAATCTCAACATGACTCATACTTATTATTTACGAGGACCAACAGCAGTACATTGATGAGTCGTTTGCTACTACACATGAATATTAATCCACGATAATTAACGCTCTCCCGGAACTAAGGCAATTAATAACTCTGATAAAGACCAAGGGCTCTAACTAAAAGTCAAAACCCACTTCGGAGATCAAACCTAAGATCGATCGTCATACGGCGTTGGATGTCATCTGGACTTTGCGGTTGCTGCTGCTGTCGTCGACGAACCGCTTCCAGTACCAGTGCTTTCCCCAGATCCTGTCCATCTCCTCGATGGGGATCCCCTTCGTCTCAGGCAGGAAGAAGAAGACGAAGGCCGTCATGAGGAGCTCGCAGAAGCCGAAGAAGTAGAAGAGCCCGAACTTGAGGCGGCACAGCATCATCAGGAAGATCTGTGCAATGATGAACGTGAACGCCATGTTGAACACCACCACCATGCTCTGCGCCGCCGACCGGATCTCCAGCGGGAAGATCTCGCTCGGCACCAGCCACCCCAGTGGCCCCCACGACCACGCGAACGCCGACACGAACACGCAGATGCAGAACACCACACCGATCGCGTACGAGCGCGAGATGCTCGCCACGCCGTCCGTGCCGAACTTGATCAGGATCAGCGTCCCAAGAACGAACTGCACGAGCCATTCAGATATAAGATTGTGCTATGTTAAAGTCTTTGTGTAATCTCATATATCGATGTACTTATATTGCTACAAGTTTACCTGGGCAATGATCATTTGGCAGCCACCTTCGAGGAGGAGCTTGCGGCGGCCGAGGCGGTCGACGGTGGCGATGGAGACAAAGGTGGCGACCATGTTGACTCCGCCGCTGATGACGGAGGACATGAGCGAGGCGGTGCCGCCAAAGCCGATGGTCTTGAAGAGCACGGGGGCATAGAACATCACCACGTTGATTCCTGTGAGCTGCTGCAGCGTCGGGATCAGGATGGCCATCGCCAGCTGCGGCCGGTACCGGCGCTCTAGAAGGGTTTTCCACGGGTTGTCGATGGCCTTGGAGGCCTCGCTGGCGGCGATGAGGTCGTCGTACTCTAGGCCGATGTCGTCGGTACCGCGGATACGACGGAGCATGGCGCGCGCCTCATTCTCCTTGCCGCGGGCGACGAGGGAGTTGGGCGTGTCTGGGAGGAAGAGGGAGCCACCGGCCATGATGACCGCCGGAACGGCGGCCAGACCCAAACTGATGCGCCAGCCCCAGCCGCCCGAGATCTTGGCCGAGAAGTAGTTGATGAGGTTAGCGGCCAGGATGCCGATGGTGATCATGAGCTGGAAGCTGATGTTGAGCATGCCGCGCATCTTCGCTGGCGCCATCTCCGAGAGGTACAGAGGAACAGCCTGCACGATATGAACGTCAGTACGACCGAGTCAGCAAACATGTAAAATTGACCATGCATGCATCGTCAGATGTACTGATCCGATCCATTTGATCTGGACCGAGTCCTAACTCTATCCAATGTACTACCTTCATGCATGCAGGCACCTACTTAGGCAGGAGTAAGACGTTCAGATCTGTCGATCCGATGATCACCTGATTGCTGAAGCCGACGCCGATGCCGAGGAGGATCCTGCCAATGATGAGCATCGCTATGTTGACGGCGAAGCCGTTGAGGATGGCGCCGATGAGGAAGATGACGCCGCCGCCCAGCATGGTCATCTTCCGGCCGCACTTCCTGGTGATGACGGAGGCGAAGAGGGAGGCGACGAGGGCGGCGAGGTAGAGCGACGAGGTGAAGAGCGTCAGCAGCGCGCTGTCGAATTTGCAGTACTGGTTCGTCTCCACTATCTCCTGTTCCTTGGCGTACACCGACGGGAAGAACCGGATCAGGAACGGGTCCATGGACGTCACACCACCTGAATCCATAGCACAGCGTCAATTAGGTTCTGCATGCAAACAGATGGATCCTTTGATCGTCGTGTGAGGAACTTACCGGAGATGCCTATGTCGTAACCAAAGATGAGACCGCCGGAGGAAGCCACGAGGCAGGCGAGGAAGACGAAGACGGTCATCTCCCCGGGGTAGTCCTTGCCATCCGATTTGGGGAGAGCGCCAGTTACTGCCATGGCTCCAAGACTGAGCTTCAAATCAGATTATACGGAAGTACGAAAGGACTAGGAGGACACAGAGGATTTAATCCGGCTTTGGCTCTCGTGTATTTATATAAGGGGCCTATCGATTTGCGTTAATCTAGAAGAGATAAGACGATAAGATTTAGTCATACGGATCTACCCACGCATGCAGGTAACTATCCGGATCCTGATGACTAGGACTCTAGGAGTACGAATCATCGCTGTATAAGAAATTTTTTTTAGCAACGACCAAAAGCTTCATTTTTAGAAAAAAAGGCATAAATGACCAACTTTGAATTAACAAAACTCAGGTTTTACAATGTCAAATACAAAGTGTTGAGGAGAGCCTCTCACAGAGCAGAACAAGGACAAGCTAAAACATAAGGGGCTACACTACGCCGAGCACCACATGCTTGCGTAAAACGGCCAGACCGAGGGCAGGATCGGACCACCAGCAAAGAACCACCAAAACTAGCACAGAGCTTGACATCGGAGAGGGAACCAGGAGACGAAAGATCGGAGCATCCAGCAGTCGACGAGCACGAAGGAGAGGAAGCTGAGGAACACAGCGCCGAACAGAGATCACACCAATGCAGCGGCGAGCACCAAACCCTTGCGTAGAGCAGCCAGCCACCAGAGGGGCGGGATCGGACCACCGTGTCCGCAGGCCATGTCTCCACCAAAGCACAGGCACATGGCAACTTCACTTCAGATCGCGAGCTACAGAAAGGCACCAGCTTTGCACTCAAACAGCCATGGCGGGGCGAGGAGATCCCTGCTCCAAGACGGTGCCTCCAAGGAGGTCACGACGCAGACGTGACGCCACCATCGGGTCAGCTGACCCAGGTTTTCACCCGAAGTAAACACGAGGGAGGTGGGGTGGAGCCACGATGTCGCCCCCAAGAGGGAAAGCGGCGCCCACGGGCATCGCCGACACCGGCATCAACGACGGCTTGAGCTTTCGCTCGGTCCGATCCCCTCCTACCCATCGTCAAGGGCCACGAACTCCAACCCCCACCACGAAGGGCAGGGGATACCATGGCTACAACAGAGCATCCAGATCGGAATCTGGGCAAGGAACGACGCCCTCGCCGGACCTCGCCAGACACTCTAAACGCCGAAATCCATGTCGTCCATACGACCACAGATCACAGCCAACACCGACTCCACCGTCCGGGGCCGCTGCCCCGGCGTCCAAACTCCCCGCACCACCCAACTGAGAGGAGAGACGAACACCACCGCGGCGGCCAGCCCCTACTGACCGCGACAAACGGCTTCACCGTCAAACGCAGCCGGACCACCACGCAGGACCCTCGGGCCCGTCCCGGAAGATTGACCCAACAGCAACCCCCATTGTTGTCGCCGGCGCCAAATCCGCAGGGTGTGAGGTGGCCGGCGACGACACAGTGAAGGAGAGCAGCCTCCAGCAGCCACCATGGCTGCAAGCGACGACCGCATCGGAGGTGGGTGGATGGGCTTGCTCGAGCCCGGGGCCCCTGCCCCGGCCCGTGGCCGAGAGGAGGCCAGAGCACATGCCCGCGAGGCCACAACCGCGCCGCCCGACCTCGTCTTCAAGCTTCCCGGCGAGAGCAGCGCGCCACCGTCGCCGTTCAGATCCGCCGCCACAAGATCGGGCCGCCCGCACCCGAGCGAAGCCCGTGCTCCACCAGCCGCTGCGCGAGGAGGGGGCCTCGCCGCCGCCGTCAACCGCACGGGCAAAGCCCGCCGGTGACCGCCGGCGGCGGCGAGGGAGGGGGATGGAGGAGGTGAGGGCGCTGGGCTAGGGTTTGGTCGCCTCCGGAGTCGCCCCTGGGAGCGACCCGGGAGGCAGGCACGAAGCCTTTTTTGATCATCCACGACCAAAGCTTCATCAAGTGAACATTGCGATTTTCCCTAAAAAAAAAGTGAACGTTGCAACGCTACGACCGCGCCTGTCAGCCCACCACGGCCCGCGCAAGGAACCAAACCACGGCATTTAGCCACGCGTTCTGGTCATGTCTGGTGCGGCACTACACTCATACAGTACCCAAAAAAAAGTGAACGTTGCGACGCTACGACCGCGCCTGTCAGCCCACCACGGCCCAGGCAAGGAACCAAACCACGGCAGTTAGCCACGAGTTCTGGTCATGTCTGGTGCGGCACTCTACTCATACAGTACCACTCTTGTTACAGTACACAGTTCTTGGCGAAGTGCATGTGATTGCTAGTGCTATTGCATTTGTTTATACGAGCATTCCCTATACTCACTCCGTACTAAAATAAATGTATTAGATTTGCCCAAAAGTTGATATATCTAGATATACTTTTTAAACATGAAATTAAGTTGGTCCAGTAAAATTGGTATTGAACTGTAATACTCTCACCGACACATAATAAAAACTAGTCCATATTTACGATATTTTAACATAAAATTGTGGACTAATTTGTTATTCGCTCTGATTTTAATAGATTGTCGCACGTACAAGTATGATTTTATGCTTCATATGTTCAATTTTTCCGACACTTTAAAATGGATCTGAGGGAGTACCATGTCTGGGTATACCGCGGCTATCACAATACTATGAAAACACAGACTTGCCGAGCTGATATGGCACATAGCTGCAATCTTAAACCGTCAGTTTCCGTGGTCACTATTTACCATTCACTGCCGGCTTGATCCACGGCAAATCTTGGACGTCGGACCATGGAAACAGATGGCCATGATTATAATTGTAAATGGACTTTTCGTACTGTGACTAGGGGATGATCATGCCCCGATTTGAACTGTTATGCAGCGAACAAACTGGACCCATCACTACCGGAAAATCGAAATTTGCCGTGCGGCTAGGTCTCTGCCGTGAGCCTCCAGAACTCGGAACCCGGCAAACAATACTTTGCCATGTAGGCCAAAAAAGAATCACGGCAAACTAAAAAAAACACGGCATAATAAAAAACGACGCACGGCAAAGAAACACTGCACGGCATAGAAAGCTTTGCCGTGATCCTTGGTATACATGCACGGCACACATGTTGACCAGGATCCCAAACTCTGCCGCCGTCACCAATATTTCGCGGGAAATATATTTGCACTGGCGGGAAAATCTTTGCCGTGCGCTTCTAGAAAAACGCACGGCAGAGAGTGGAAAAAATTTCCCGCGCACTAAATAATTTGGCGGCAAAAGCTTTGCCGTGCAACACCAGAGAGGCATCACGGCAAACAATGCCTTTGCCGTGTTCCTTCTTTATCATATCACGGCAAAGAGTGTGATTTCATTTTTTATTCTTTGCTTTGTTTATTTACTTTGTTAAGTCTTCTAGTACATTCATTTATTTCACTTAATATGTTTCTCGAAAATATATATAAACCCTCCGGTGTGGGCCGCATATGTGTCGATCGAAACCCCGAAATTAGTGAACCTAACGTGTGAGGCGTCGTCTACCCCCGTTTCTATGGTTTCGCCGAGTCGGAGCCCCGGAGCGTCGGAAACCCACCCAAACCTAGGTTGTGTCATAATATGTGTGTACAAGTGTGTTGGGTGTTTTGGAAGTGCAAGAATTTACTCCGGTGTGTGACCGTCTTCACCGGCCGCACTCTCTCTCCACTAACTTTCAAAACTTATAGGTGAAATCTCCCGTTTCGGGGGAATCGGGGGCAATCTTGTGAGAACCTGTGATCCTAGTTGGTTTTCCATGTTCCTATGTCCTTACCTAACACAACCAAGCAAAAAAGTCCACTGGCCTACCCCCTTTCGACGCCGTTCAAGGGGGTAGACGAAAACGTTAGGATTTTTCCAGCGGATTCAGGGTTTCGCCGAAGCGGGGCCCCGGAGCGTCGGAAACCCACCCAAACCTAGGTTGTGGCATACCATATGTAAACAAGTGTGTTGGGTGTTGTAAATGTGCAATATGCTACTCCTAGGTGTGACCGGCTTCACCGACTGCACTTTCTCTCTAGTGAGTTTCTGCACTTAGAGGTGAAAACTCCCCTTTCGGGCGAACCGGATGGAATCTTGTGTTGATTTCGCGTAGACTTTGGTTTCTCATGTTCCTATGGCCTAACCTAACACAACCAAGCAAAAAAGTCCACTGGCCTACCCCCTTTCGACGCACGTCTATGGGGGTAGACGAAAACGTTAGGGTTTTTCCAGCGGATTCAGGGTTTCGCCGAAGCGGGGCCCCGGAGCGTCGGAACCCCACCCAAACCTAGGTTGTGCCATACCATATGTATACAAGTGTGTTGGGTGTTGTAAATGTGCAATATCCTACTCCTAGGTGTGACCGGCTTCACCGACTGCACTTTCTCTCTAGTGAGTTTCTGCACTTAGAGGTGAAAACTGCCCTTTCGGGCGAACCGGATGGAATCTTGTGTTGATTTGGGGTAGACTTTGGTTTCTCATGTTCCTATGGACTAACCTAACACAACCAAGCAAAAAAGTCCACTGGCCTACCCCCTTTCGACGCACGTCTATGGGGGTAGACGAAAACGTTAGGGTTTTTCCAGCGGATTCAGGGTTTCGCTGAAGCGGGGCCCCGGAGCGTCGGAGCCGTATCTTGGTTCCCACAACCTACCAACACACTCTTATACATATATTAGTGACCCATGCAAGTTTTGGTGGGATTCCGACGCTCCGGACCCCGCTACGGCGAAACCCTACGCCCGCTACGGATCTAGGGTTTCGCCGAATCGGAGCCCGGAGCGTCGGAAACCCACCCAAACCTACATTTTTCCATACAATAAAAAGTATATAGATAATTGTATTAACTAATACTAATAAACACTCCAAAAAAATAGTAAAGAAGAAAAAGAATTAAAAGAGAAAACAAATAGAAAGAAAAAATGGAAAAAAAATGAAGGCACACGGCAAAGGCTGTCTTTGCCGTGCGCTTCCTCTACACCATCACGGCAAAGGCTGGTCTTTGCCGTGTTGCCTTCTTACAGACACACGGCAAAGGCACCTGAGTTAATTATGTCGGCCCGACACGCGCACCTCTCACACTCACTCACACATCCAGCATCGATCCCCACATCCACCCCCACTGGCCCGCCGCCGGCCTCCCCTGCCGCGCTCCTCCACCCCGCGCCCCCTTGCCGCGCTCTCCACCCCGCCGGCCTCCCCTGCCCCGCTCCTCCACCCCGCGCCCCCTGCAGCCACCACCTCCCCGGCCCGTCCGGTGCGCCGCCGCCACGCCCCGGCCACCCCGCCCCACGGCCAGCTCCTCCTCCACGGCTGCTCCACCTCCACGGCCAGCTCCTCCTCCACGGCTGCTCCTCCACGGCCAGCTCCTCCACTGCCAGCTGCTCCTCCACGGCCTGCTCCTCCACGGCAAGCTCCTCCTCCACGTGCTGCTCCTCCACGGCCAGCTCCTCCTCACGAGGTACTCCTCCTCTGATGTATTTTTTTAGTTAGTTAGTTAGGTTAGTTAGTTAGTTAGGTTAGGTTAGTTAGTTAGTTAGTTAGGTTAGTTAGTTAGGAGGTAGAAGTGTAAAGAAAAAATGGTGGAACTAGTAAAGCCGTAAACTCGTAAAGTCGTAAAGTCGTAAACTCGTAAACTCGTAAAGTCGTAAAGTCGTAAAGTCGTAAACTCGTAAAGTCGTAAACTCGTAAAGTCGTAAAGTCGTAAACTCGTAAAGTCGTAAAGCCGTAAAGCCGTAAAGTCGTAAAGTCGTAAACTCGTAAACTCGTAAAGCCGTAAAGCCGTAAACTCGTAAAGTCGTAAAGTCGTAAACTCGTAAAGTCGTAAACTCGTAAACTTGGTTTCTTATTTATACTCCGTCTCTTATTTAGGAGCTGATATTTATGTTGTACATCTGTTCTTATTATATGTTCTTTTTGTGGTTTTCAGATGTCGTAGTTTACGGGGCTTCTTCTCCAACTGAGGAGGGCCGCCTCGGTGCCCCTGTTCCGTCCCCGACCTTCAGCGGTGATCGACCACGCTTCTAGGGTATACATCTTTCGCCTCTCTTGCTGCATAGGTTTATTTTGGTCTAGATCACCGAGTCAGTCGAGTCGCGTAACCTGAGTCAGATCCCATCCGGAAGGGTTACAAATTTATAAATATGCAGGATTGTCCATCTTTGCATATTTATAACCGTAACACTTCCGGGTAGTCCCGTTGGACAGTCCGAGTACGTGTAGATCGGGTCGTGTTCCATGTTCTACCCCTTCCTGAGACGGAATTTCGGCAGCACCTCCCCGTTGTTCTTCGGATGCACACCCTCTCGGCTTGACAAGCTCGAAACGTGTATTCTGAAGAACAGCGGGGAGGTGCTGTCGAAATTCCGTCTCGGGTCGGGGTAGAACATGGGACACGACTCGATCTACACGTACTCGGGCGGGATAGGCCCCTACCCATTAGAAGTGTAGGTGAACCCTTGCATGTTGTAAAAGATAAAATTTGGCCGTGCTGTTTCTGGAAAAGAACACGGCAAACATTCTTTACCGACACGTATTAAGCCGTGTGATGTTTGCCGTGCGATTTGGCACGGCAAAGCCTTTGCCGTGTTCCGAAGTGGCTTTGCCGTGCCGATTTGCCGCACAGCAAATCTGTGATTTCCGGTAGTACATTTTGACATTGATGAACAACATTGAACTCATTTATTTTCTAGTGTGCCAATCGAGAAGTAATCATTAAAGTGCACGATGGTAGTCTATTAATTGTGTTACATGTTATGCTAGTGGCAAATGCAAATTTTTCACAAATATGTCCCTCTGCCCAATTTAATTGTCAAAAGTAGCCCCCTCTGAAAAATTTGTCAAAAATAGCCCTGGCGGAAAGTGAGAAGGCGACACGTGGACCTTCCGCCATCTCAAACGGCGGGAAGTCACCTTCCGCCAGAACGTTTGGCGGGAAGTCGTCCCAGTCGCCACGTGGTGCCATCTGAGTTGGGAGAAACTCCATGGCAAGTGTCTTTCCGCCAACTTAGTTGGCGTAAAGTGGCTTCCCGCCTTTCCAGACAGCGGGAGGTCCACGTGTCATTCCGTCAGGGCTATTTTTGACAAAAAAATTTAGAGGGGGCTAATTTTGGCAATTACACTGAGCAGGGGGCTATATTTGTAAAAAAACTCGCAAATGCATGGTTATTCGAGAACAGTCATCGAGTTGTTCAACGGAAGTCTGCAGTTTATCTGGTGATAGATGCCAGTGTCACGGTAACAACTTCCGTGTTGTCCGATGGCAGTCACCATGTTATTGATCTGATTGTCAGCGGGTTATTCAATGATAGTCACAAGGTTAACCGGTGATGGCTGCCAAGGTGTCCAGATTACAACTCCACATTTGTCCGTCGATAGGTTATTCCGTGATTGACACAAGGTTATTTTGTGATTGCTCAGAACCAGTAGCGAAGCCACGCATGAGCTGTTTAGTCATCTCACTACACAATTTTTCCTAATACACACATAAAGCATGTAAAAAAATGAAAAATAATACAAATAGGTGTATTTGACTACACAACTATAATGACAACACATAGTTGAAGTCTGGCTCCGCCATAGCCAAAACTATAAAACGTTTCTAAATATAAAACGTTTTGGGAGTTACTAACAACCACCGGATTATCTAGTGGCTGCTACCGAGTTATGGTATAAATATATACACTATTAACCAAGCTGGCAACGTTGGGTAATGGGTACTGACCTAATACTCCATCCGTTCTAAAATAGATGACTTCCATTTAGCCAAATGTGGATGTATCTATACTTATAACATGTCTACATACATCTACATGTTAGCAAATGGAAGTCATCTAATTTGGAACGGAGGGAGTAGTTGTGAGCAGATAATCTGGTAGTTATTACGAGCGTGTTGTACATGTGCCGCTCGCGTCCCAAATTTACCGGAAAATTTCGCCCTATCCTTGGGAAAGACCCACTTAAGTGAGACGATTGGCTAGATCCGGCGATTGCCGAGGTGGACAAGTCCAATGAGATGCACTGAGCCAGCCATCAGCCACTAGTGAAAAATGGGGCTTTAGTCCCGGTTCCAGAAGGCTTCTAGTCCCGGTTAGGCAACCGGGACTAGTAAAGTGGGACTAAAGCCTCCCACCCTTTAGTCCCGGTTGTCTACGAACCGGGACTAGAGGCCATCCCACGTGGCCACGGCGTAGCCCGCGGGGTTGGGAACCTTTAGTCCCGGTTCGTAACACGAACCGGGACTAGGGGTTTGCATTTTTTATTTTGATTAATTTTCAGGGTTTTAGGAGGGGTTAGGGGTTTCGGATGGTTTCCATCGTACAGGGATCACGTCGATGCGCCAAAAACGCGTTCTGGTATATATAAATTACTATATGAAGATCAAGATGCATATATATATAACACATACAATTACATGAAGATCACGTTGATGACACATACAAATTAAGTAGTACATGAAGATCACGTTTTCCCGGTTCCAGGTACTTAATTACATGGAGATTACTATTACATGGAGGTATACTATTGATCTGTATCATAGTGGTACTCTCCGAATTTAGGTATGACATCCGCAAGGAAAAATCCCGCCAATTCCTCCGCAATTGCTTTGAAGCGGGCCTCTATTGGTACCACGTTGCGCTTTCTTGCCAACTTTAAAAGAATGAGATCAAAATGAATACATGAGTTGTGTGTATATATATCAAATGAATGAAACTTAGCACAATTGATGGTAAAAAAATAACGTTGTGAATAATGTTTACGTACTTCTTTACTCCTTTTGCCATTCAATTTCTCGCTGGTCAGAATGTGCAGGTACTCGCAAACATAGTATCCACATAAATTAGTCCCCGGTGGCTGTTCAAGGCAATACTATACAAGAATAGAATTGAATCAAACAATAATCAAGTATGATAATGGTGCATGGACCTAGGTAGTACTACTTACCCTGTTCAAATGCCATATTAGCTTCGGTGGCCATCCATCGGCCGGATCTTCCTTGATGAACGTTTTCAAAACGCTGCCCGACAAAGAAAATGAACAAAGGAGTTATAAATTACTTGATATCAGGAAATGAACGAAAGAGGCGATAAAAAATGAAATTACTTTTTGAGCATATCAAAACATGTCTTGTAGTCTTTAGGACCTTTCCTTAACGAGTCAAGGACATGAACATCTCCGGTGTGCATTTTAATAATGATAAGAATAAAGTGGAACCTGCGCACGTTTATACACAGTCATGCATAACTCATCAGTTAAACTTAACATCGGGTGAGAAAAATAGAATGTGTGAAAGACAATAACACTCACTTGAAGTTGCAATGCATCGTATACAGGACATGCATTCAAATTTTCGTGCTCACCGCGGTAGAGGATGCAGTCATTAATGCATGCATGTATCTTCTGCACCTCTAATCCTAGAGGGCAGACCACCTTTTTTGCTTCGTACGTATTAGAGGGCAATTCGTTATCCTTTGGAAGCATCTTCTTAAATATTTTCAGCGAATTTTCAAATCCATTGTCAGAAGTACCATTCTCTGCCTTCCATTGTAGCAATTCCAGTGTGCTACCCAGCTTTTTCTGGCCATTTTCGCAATTTGGGTACAACAATTTGGTGTGATCAGCTAACATGCGCTCCAACTTCAACCTCTCGTTTTCACTTCCACAGTCCATTTGTGCATCACGAATGGCCCGACGAAGATCATCGTCGGGCTCATCAACAATGGGATCTTCTTCAGCTTCGTCTTCCCCCATTGTAGTATCACCGTGTTCATTGAACATAGGATAGTTGCCATTATCCTCTTCTTATTCACTGTCTTCCATTATAACCCCTATTTCTCCGTGCTTGGTCCAACAATAATAACCAGGCATGAAACCATTCTGCAACAGGTGGACGTGAAGGATTTTTGAGGTAGAGTGATCACTCCTATTCTTACAGACACTACATGGACAACAAATAAAACCATTCGTCCGCTTGTTTGCCTCAGCCGCATGGATAAAATTATGCATGCCATTAATGAACTCGGGACAGCGTCGGTCACCGTACATCCATTGCCGGCTCATCTGCATTATATAATTATATCAAAAACCATTATATATATACTACATCGATCATGATTAGATAAGTGACCAAATTAATTAATACAAGTTCATCAAGCAAAGTAGAGTAGTGATCAAATGTAATACATAGTTCTCATAAAACATACATTAATTGAAACTAGCATACAACTATCTAAAGAATTTAAATCCAACAACAAATGCGATCAAAATCGCAACTAAGGTAATTATTGAACCAACAACATAATGATACCAAGCCTCTTGACTAATGGCATATTTTCTAATCTTTTTAATCTTCAAGCGCATTGCATCCATCTTCATCTCGTGAGCATCGACGACGTCGGTAAGCTTGAACTCGTGTTCATCGACGATGTCGGCAAGCTTGAACTCCAATTTCATCTTCTCTTCTTGGCATTGGAGACGAAGATCTTCACTTCTTTTCAATTTTGCTTTCAAATCACTGTTTTCTTTTTCTAAAAAAAATTAGCATCTCGACAAGAGGGTCGGTTGAAATTTCCGGTTCAACTACCTTCTAGATAAAAATATATCTATGTCAAGTTGGTCGGCATGATTGTCATAAACACGAAGCGAAACAAATATATAGTTATAACAAACAATCATACCACATCCGAATAATAGAGCGGACGAGAGCCGGTGTGGACAGATGTCAAAACCATGGCACTATATATAACAAACAATTATACAACTAAGAAAATTATACAAATAATAATTATACTTCTAAATCATATAACTAAGTTTTTTTAAAAAAAGAAGAGGCTCACCGAGGTGGTGTCGGTGACGGGACGGCGCGGGCGATCGACGGCGGTGAGGACGGGGACGGGACGACACTAAAACCAAATCATAATTTAGTTTGAGCTCAAATTGCATATAAAACAAATGAAATCACTAACTTAGGCATTTCATCAAACACCTAGCTAGCACTAGAAATATGAAATGAGCTAAATGAGCTAAACAAGCAACGAAACGAGCGCCGGAAGAAAGGCTGCAGTTGCTAACCCTTGGATAGATGCGGCGCCGTCAATCTTGACCAATGGTGGAAAAAAAAATGGGGACGAAATCGAGCTCGGGTGAAGAAACGGAGGAGAAAAATGGAGATGAACTCGAGCTGGAAAAATAGAGCTGGCTGGCTCGGGGTGGGAGATGATGTAGTAAAAATGTTAGTCCCGGTTCGTGCCACGAACCGGGACTAAAGGTCCCTCACGAACCGGGACGGGGCTGGGGGCGGCGACGGCCGTTCGAACCGGGTGGGGTGCCCCCCATTAGTACCGGTTCGCAAGCAATTGGGGACTAAAGGGCGGAACCTATTGCCCATTTTCTACTAGTGAGCTAACCCCTCCTGGACAAAGTATGTTTTGGCCGCACATTTGGACACATACGCCGAATAGGTTATAGCGAGATCACGAACCCGGCCAACTGACAACCACTTGCCTATCCACAACAGGGTAGTTGCACCATCCCATGTTCCGAGCAAGTTATGGCCCAAAAAAAATTGCCTAACCAACCAAGAAATCTGCAGAATTAATTATCTCCATGGCTTATGGGTGGCAACACGCTTCAACTACAACCATCTTACTCGCGGAGTTCTTCAGACCACTGTAGCCGTAGGCAAGGGCACGCTCCTCCTCTTTTAAGCCATGTACAGTATAATGCAAGGTGTTTACAAAAATAAACCAAACTTTTTCATAAACACGATTGCTTATTTCAGTAAGAGAAGTGACTAGCAAAACATTTGTCTAGTATATAAATAAGCATTTTTGTTTAGCTAAAAACCGGTACTTTTCTAAACAATGCCACTATACATTCTACGAGCCCTTGTACAAGGCAAAGGTAGGAGTAGGACCGTAGGAGACGCCAAGCGCCACTAGCTCCACGTCAGCCACCTCCTCTCGATCGTGCGGCCCGCTGTGGCAAACCGACGTTGGAAGCCCATTAAGAGCATCACTAGCAGAGCCCTTAAAAGGGCAACCCTTAAAACCAGTTTAAGGGTCGAGAAAAATCACTTTTGAGGACCGAAAACAGAGGGCGCAGATCAGTGCCCTCAAACCCAACCCGTATAACAGAATATTCTGTTATACGGGTTGGGTTTGAGGGCACTGATCTGCGCCCTCTGTTTTCGGCCCTCAAAAGTGATTTTTCTGTTTCATCACAATTTTCATAGAACTTTCAACAAAATAACAGTTTGAAGAAAACAATAATCATTCTAGTTATTATTACAACATCAAATAATAGTTTCAAGCACAACATTCTAGTTATTACAACAATGTTTCTTCCAAATTACAACAATTGTTCGAATCAAATAGGACATGGAAAAGTAAAACAAAGGTAGATCACTGGCGTTGGCGACGTCCATCCAGCTGCCAGTGGTGCTCGACTAGATCAAGGAGAAGCTGGTTATGAGTGTTGGCATCCTCTATTTCTACGACGCTTGAAATAGTTTGAGTTGGCCTCACAATCTTTGACGATTTTCACGAACAAACTACGGCGCATTCGGTACCTTCTACGGAAGAGTCGGGGTGGGTATGTCGGTACCTCTGTGAAGTAGTCTTGCATCAGTTGCTCGTGGCCGAGACCGCGGTTCCGCTGGATGCAAAGGCAACCCATCTTCGACCCCTTCCTCTGATCCAGCAGCTTCGCGCGGTCCTCATGCTCCTGCACGGCGAGGACGACGACCATCATCTCCGTGTCGTCGTCTTGGAGCAGCTCATCGATGTCTGAATCAGACGAAGACGACCAATCGGACATCGAATCAGACATCTACATACCGCAACATACAATTAAACAAAAAATAAACGAAAAAAAAGTGAATCGGGTCGAGGAGGCGGCGGCGGGATGCATACCTCGACTCGGTCGTGCGGGCGGCTGATAACCCCAAGAGCAGGGGATCACTGTAGCACCTCTCAATGTGGAAGTAGGGTATCGATCCGCAGGAGCAAGAACGAAAAGTTATCTATTCCCTGCAACTAAAGTGTCACAAGTTTTAGTTGATTATGCACTAAACAAGATTTAAAGAACAAGATGGTTGATTTAATGGATGGAAGTTTAATGTAACAAAACAAGAATGTAAAAGTGTCCCAATCCTCTTCAATGCAAGAGGACAAGACAAAGGTTTTCTCTTATAGGAACAATGGACATGGGTTCATGGGTTCACTCAATCCTCTCTCCCATCTATGGTGATTATCATGTTATAGATAAAAAGTACACACAATTGTCATGCTTTAATGGTAAACTTCTATGACGGCTACATGTCCTAAAACACATAGTTGAAAGAAAATAATCATTTGTGTTGCTAGGTCACCCTCGTAAGGCTAGCGTGGTTTGTTGTCACTCCCACATCATACTTCTTCCTTTTTACCCCCAGATAAAGGATGTTGGGCTGTATTGTGTCACTCAATACATATGCCGTTGTCACATCGGCCATCCCGTACCTACATACATCATACTTCATAATGGACAATATTCTAAACACTAGTGCAATGATTCATATTTCGTGTGCATGACCACATCTCTCTCATCTATCTACACTTGGTGGTGTCAATCACCTCATGACATGGATAAACAAGGCATTATGCATAAATCGAACCATCACATGCATCATAGAATATCTCCAAAGTATGACAAGTCATAAAAGATCCAACACAACGGTAAATGCATAACAAATATCATCTCATACCACAATATCCACCATAGGAATTACATAGATAGATCCATACTTATGCAAGGCACATCATATGGACTTCAACAATGATCATACATAGAGAGATTAGATCAAGTTACCACCACAAACCCAAAGTCCAGGGGGTGGACTACTCCCCCTTCATCATGGTGATGATGGTGGAGATGTTGGAGAAGATGGAGACCACCCCGGCAGCGCCCCGCCGGAGTTTTCCCCCTCCAATCTGCAGCTCCAGGTCTTCTGTTTCGTGGTTTTGTGTTTCTGCGGCGCTCCCTTCCGAAAGCCGTCGGGGGACTATTTTTATAGTCGTTTTTAGGTCAAGACGAAGGCACGGGGACGAAGATCGACGGCATCGGAGGCTCGAGGCCCAGGATAGGGGGTCCCACGCGGCCAAGGAATCTGGCCGCGTGGGCCCACCTCTTTTGGCCCTCGGGTTTCCATTTTTTCGCTTCCTTCGCTCCTACGCTTTGTTCCTTCCAAAAAATGATCCCCGCAAAATATTAGGTCATTTGGACGTCGTTTGGGTCCCTGAAACATCAAAATATAGAAAATAGGGTTTTCTGCCAGTGCAGGGTTAATTCCAGAAAAATAGGGAAACTGTGAAATATTCCCAAAATCAATATAAAACAATGATATAACCCTTATATGATGCAAATATGATTGAAATATAAGTAATATAATGCAAAGTTCATGTATGCATTTTACATGCATCAACATCCCCAAGCTTAACCTATACTCGTCCTCGAGTATGAAGGTGATAAAACTAACATGGACTTTGCTTTTTAATACTATCAATGGATATCAAAGATGATTACTATTGCTACATAGAGTCAAATGATTCATTCTTCAAAGGAATAGCAATATACAAGATAGATTATGAAGTGATATCAAATATTCAATGTAAGGATGTTCAATGATAATTCACAAAGTGTAACATAGAAGAAAGTACTATGGACCAAATGTATGCATAATAAAAAGTAAAAACATCCTATAATGGTCATAGAGTATTCTTGTAAATCTGAATATAAAAGGTGGACACTTTGGAAAGATATATAAATAAGTAGAGGTAAAACATGAATAAGTTTCATCTAGCTTCCAAATGCTTCTACTTAAGTTAATGTTTGCAATGTGGTATCCATTGGTGTGGAGCTCTCATTACCCCTATCATAGCATCTTGAATGGTTAAAGTTTAAAGTGAAAGCAAATATGAGTAGTGTGCTTGACAAAGTATGGGTTGAATGCCTCATGCCCCGTGAATACGAGTACCTACACCACGGTGTTACTCAACTCGGGCCACAAAGCAAGTTCAAGTTAAAGTCATTGTAAGTAATATAATAGCGTCATCAAGAGCGTCAACTGGGGTACCTCTTGCCTCAGGACATGGAAACTAGCCCATGTCAAAATGACAAGACAAACAGACAATGAACAATCTCAGCACTCTTTTATTTACTATTTGTATAGCTTTTTATTATGACGTGCATCACTGAATGTTCACTTTGGTACGCTGTAAATTTCCACCATGAATGATGCATGGCTTAGGTTAGCGGCCCAGGCGTCTCTCTAGCCATTTATACAAACTCCTCAAACTTACTAAGTTTCCGCATTTATTTGGCACCATGATAAGCATCCATAAACAAAAGTACATGATATCAACTAAATATAATTAAGAGCACGTTGAAAGCTTGCCATGTGACAGCACATATGAGCTAACTCCCAACCAAGACTCTTGTCAAGCATACAACTTCATAATTTTAATCACAATGGTTCATGTTTATTAAGTGCAATAAAAGTAAAGTGTGCATCAAGTTCGTGAGAGCTTTTTAACCAACTTTCCCATAACAATCAATAACATAAGCATTTTAATTTGGAAACATAGATAATACAATATAACATGATAAACATACTCGGAATAGCATTAAGCTAATAGGTAGATATGGTGGACTCACTGGAAAACTTTGGTTGAAGGTGTTGGAAAACAAGTTTTTACTTGTTGGAATTTTTGGGCTAGCAAAAGGGAGAAAGTTGACCGTCTAAATGCATGCATAAGTGTCCATAGAACTAATCAATCCATGTTAAACAAAGTAAAGTAACATTCAGCATCAAAACATGAATAAAAGATAGCTCTTGATAAAACACTTGCAAATTAATACTCATTAAAAAGCACATGAATCATGCAACTATATGTATCTTTTTGAATCAACTCAAACATCCCTTTCCCAATCTTTTTAATAGCATCCAACTTAATTCAACCCAAATTTCCAGTAGCTCTCTCATATAAATGAAAAGTGGTGGTCTCACAAATAAAAACCAAACCGAAATAACAAAAATAAAAGACGCTCCAAGTTTATGCGATAAAGTGCATTGATCGAAAAACAGAAGTTAGACGTGTGCAAACCGAGAGTGTGTTGGTCCAATGGGGTTGTCTTCACATCCCCAAGCTTATGGTCTTCACCATCCTTGGATAACTCTTGGTGCATCTCCTCTAATCCCTGTGAAAAAACTTCAAAACACCGTTTCTCCCATCTCTTTTCTGTGGGGTGACATTAGTAGTGATAGACAAATGAATTGCTTGCTGCATAAAATCCTTAAACAAAAATGTGAAACATGTCCAGAAAGTATATAATGTTGTATGCCTACTTATAAACTCAATTGGATCAAAAAGATTCAAGTTAAAAGTTCAAAGAATGCATCAAACAAAATGGGACAGAATCTGTCCAGAAAACAGCAGCAGCAAAACGCATTTTTCTACCCTACTTAAATATGTCAAAAAATCTAAAAAAATTCACGCTTACAGAGGATGAAAAGTTGCAATTACAGTTCAAATTTCAGCTCATTCGGAGTTACAGAATAGAAATGAAAAATCATACCGTGCACAGATTCGTGCTGGAATAAAATCTCCGAATACAAATAGCAACTTTTTCAAACCAAAACGGGTAAAACTTGGCACTTTATTAAAAATTCCAGAAACAAAATTAAAAACTAAGTCTCTTGTTACAGCAAGAGGACACAAAGAAAATCAAAAATAAAAACAACCGGGTTGCCTCCCGTAAAGCGCTTTCTTTATAGCCATGTAGCTAGGCTTCTTACTTGATATCAAGATGGTTGGAGTGAGGTGGCTTGGCATCCCCAAGCTTGAATTCTTGTCCTTATTTGATATATGTTGGGTGAGTCTAGGGGTAACATCCCCAAGCTTGAGTGTTTGTCTCTCTTGATCTTTGTTCATCACCCTCAACTCTTCCACTTGAAAATTCTCTTTACACAAAACTCAACATAAAACTTGATTAGAGGGGTTAGTGTCTCCATAAATTAAATCCTCATAGGTACAGCAAAGACATATAATGAGTTGATTCTAAACATTAACTACTGTTACTAAGGTTATGTTTTGCTCTTTGATCAAAAGAAACACACAAAACATAGTAATGAGACTAATGCAAAATAAAAACAGAATCTGTCAAAAACTGGACAGCCTGAAAGGAGCGAATTTTTAGAGGCACTTATGTTGCTCAAATCAGAAAACTTTGAACTAATGAAATGTGTAATAACAACTGAATATTGCTGTCGTAAAATATCAGGTCAAAATTCCTCTTCTGTGATTTTTAACATTCTTCGCAGTGAAGCTTAGGAATTTGTTTTCTGAACAGCAAATCACTATTGTTTGATCCCAGCTCTCAAATAGGACCATCATCTAAAGCATTATCATATAATATCTAAACCAAATTCCTCCTCACTTTCAAAGCTATTATCAATAATAATATCATTTTGAATGTGTTGATCATCATCAGAATCAGAATCAAAATAGCATGGTGAGTAAGGATATGGGCAATTCTCTAATACCTTTTCCTCTTCTCTATATTCTTCTTGTTCCTGCAAGCCATTAGATCTCTCCTTGATAGCAACAAGATTGTTATAATATTCAAGGATATAGGTATTCTTACAAAAGAGTTTCAAGAGTTGTTCAAGTGTTGTAGCAAGTCTTGGTGTGAGGCTACGAGCTTTATCTATATTAAACATAATTATCTCAAGAATTCCCATTACAATAGTAAATTCCTCGGCTGCTGATGCATGTAAAATGCATACATGAACTTTGCATTATTTTTACTTATATTCCAGTCATATTTGCATCATATAAGGGTTATATCACTGTTTTATAATGATTTTGGGAATATTTGATATGTTTCCTATTTTTTATGGAATTAACCCTGCGCAGGCAGAAAACCCTATTTCTATATTTTAACGTTTCAGGGACCCAAACGACGTCCAAATGACCTGAAAATTTACGAGCATCATTTTTTGGAAGGAACAAAGCGTGGGAGCGAAGGAAGCAAACAAGAGGAGGCCCGAGGGCCAAAATAAGTGGACCCACGCGGCCAGGTACAGGGGCCGCGTGGGTCCACTTATTTTGGCCCTCGGGCCTCCTCTTGTTTGCTTCCTTCGCTCCCACGCTTTGTTCCTTCCAAAAAATGATGCTCGTAAATTTTCAGGTCATTTGGACGTCGTTTGGGCCCCTCCTTTTGGGCCTCGGAGCTCCGCTGCCGTCGATCTTTCCTCCACCGACTCCGTTTTGACCTAAAAACGCCTATAAAAATAGTCCCCCGACGTTCTCTGGAAGGAGCGCCGCAGAAACACAGAAACACCGAAACAGAGACCTGGAGCTGCAGATTGGAGGGGGAAAACTCCGGCGGGGCGCTGCCGGCGTGGTCTCCATCTTCTCCAACGACTTCTCCACCGTCTCCATGATGAAGAGGGAGTAGTCCACCTCTGGACTTTGGGTTTGTGGAAGTAACTTATGTATCTCTCTCTCTCGAGCTTCACTAATTAGTACCGTATGATCTGCTGAACATGATTACGGTCATCTATGTAATACCTTTGTGGTGGATCTTTTTATGAGTTAATATATGTTTGATATTGCAATGGTTTTGTTTCAGTTATGAAAGTAGATGTTTATGAGAGCGCGTGATGGGGAACGTGTGCATTAGTTGAAGTAACGGGGGGTGGCTAATGCAGTGAACGTGAGAGAAAGTTCTGCGATCCACTTGGGTGTTTTACCTTACTTTGTTGCCTCACTAGGGATAAAAAGAAATACCATGCTACCGGAGATGTGGGTGTGACCATTGCCACTACTCCATGACTAGATCTAGCATGTTCTTATTTTAACTTCATGTCATGATACTTATTGCTATACTCTGAGTTATCTTAATTACTGAGGTGTTATGATTTAGTTCGCATCTTGGTGGAGTATAAGAGAGACCAATAACCAAAAGGTCTCTATGTTAGGAAGTGATGCCCATATAATTATAACTTGTCATTAAACTGTTGTGTTGCAATCTCATATGTCAACTCTAGTGTTCCATTGTCTACCACTTTATTAAAGAGAGAGTGCATTTGTGAAATCATGAACCCCGGTCCATTTTTAATCATAAGAAACACCTTTCCAACCACTTTTACCACTTTTCCATTTTCTGCCATTATTAAATCCGAAAATACAAAAACACTTTTACATCTTGCATTCATCATATAAAACCCAAAAATATCATTTATCATTGCTACCACCATCCTTGCATATTTATTTACCACCATTGCATATTTATTTCTTGTTTGCATTGCATATTATCTTGATATCATTCTCACACCTTGTGCTTGACAACCACTAGGTGAGGTTGAGGACCAAAACATTTACTTTGTTTTGTAGGTAACCAAAAGAAGGATAGGAAAGATAAATCTTCACTACTGATTCCCCGAGAGTTCGATATTAAACCCTCGAGTCACCCCTCGTGGGGAAAACACGTCTTTCACTTACTACACACTCTGCACTTGGAGTCTCAACCTAACCCATTTACTTTTCACGCAGGTAACTACGTGAAGGGCCATCAAGAGTGCTTTCTGGCGCCGTTGCAGGGGAAGATATGAAGCTTCCTGCAGAATATTTTTCCGTCAACTACACGCCTGATGCATGTAAAATGCATACATGAACTTTGCATTTTAATTGCTTATATTCCAATCATATTTGCATCATATAAGGGTTATATCAATGTTTTATCATGATTTTGGGAATACTTCATAGTTTTCCCATTTATTTGGAATTAACCCTGCACAGGCAGAAAACCCTAGTTTTTATTTTAATGTTTCAGGGACCCAAACGTCAACGAAATCACCTGGAAATTTACGGGCGTCAATATTTGGAAGGAAGAAGGACTACGGAAAAAGGAAGCAAGCAAACGGAGGCCCGAGGGCCAAACGGCATGGCCCACGCGGCCACAGTACCAGGCCGCGTGGGACCCACCCGTTTGGGCCTCGTGGCTCCGTTGCCGTCGATCTTCGCTCCACCGCCTTCGTCTTGACCTAAAAACGCCTATAAAAAAGGTCCCCCGACGTTCTCTGGAAGGAGCGCCGCACAAACACAGAAACACCGAAACGGAGATCAGGAGCTGCAGATTGGAGGGGGAAAACTCCGGCGGGGCGCTGCCGGCGTGGTCTCCATCTTCTCCATCGACTTCTCCACCGTCTCCATGATGAAGAGGGAGTAGTCCACCTCTGGACTATGGGTTTGTGGAAGTAACTTATGTATCTCTCCTCTCTTGAGCTTCACTAATTAGCACCGTATGAGCTGCTGAACATGATTACGGTCACCGTTGTAATACCTTTGTGGTGGATCTTTATGAGTTAATATATGTTTGAGATTGCAATGTTTGTTTCAGTTATGAGTATAGATGCATATTATGTACCCCGTTCTTGTCTACTTGTTTTGATCAAGCATGTTTATGAGAGCGTGTGTGGGGGAACGTGTGCATTAGTTGGAGTAACGGGGGGTGGCTAGTGCAGTGAACGTGAGAGAAAGTTCTGCGATCCACTTTGGTATCTTTACCTTACTTTGTTACCTCACTAGGGATAAACTAAAATACCATGCTACCGGGGATGTGGGCGTGACCATTGCCACTACTCCATGACTAGATCTAGCATGTTCTTATTTTCACTTCATGTCATGATACTTAATGCTATACTCTGAGTTATCTTAATTACTGAGGTGTTATGATTTAGTTCGCATCTTGGTGGAGTATAAGAGAGGTTAATAACCAAAAGATCTCTATGTTAGGACGTGATGCCCATATATCTAAGTAACTTGTTATCAAACCCTGTGTTGCAATCTCATATGTTAACTTTGTGTGTTCCATTGTCTACCACTTTATAAAGAGAGAGTGCATTTGTGAAACCATGAACCCCAGTCCATTTTTAATCATAAGAAACACCTTTCCAACACCATATACCACTTTTCTATTTTCAGCCATCATTAAATCCGAAAATACAAAAATACTTTTCATCTTGCATACATCATTAAAAACCCAAAAATATCATTTATCATTGCATCCACCATCATTGCATATTTATTTCTTGTTTGCATTGCATAACTATCCTGATATCATTCTTACACCTTGTGCTTGACAACCACAGGTGAGGTTGAGGACCAAAACATCTAACCTTGTTTTGTAGGTAACCAAAAGAAGGATAAGAAGATAAATCTACCACTTCAGATTCCCCGAGAGTTCGATATTAAACCCTCGAGTCACCCCTCGTGGGGAAAACTGTCTTCCACTTACTATACACTCTGCACTTGGAGTCTCAACCTAATCCCGTTTATTTGTGCAGGCATCAAGACTTGCTCTTCGGGATCATCAAGACGTTTTCTGGCGCCGTTGCCGGGGAATCGTAGCTGAGAGATTTATCCAAGGGTGTGCATCATCGCATTCATCTCACAACAAAGTCAACGTCACCAACTTGTGCTAACACCTAAGCTTGGGGAGGTTGCACCTACGTGAGCACCATCTTATCCATCTTTACTTACAAAGCAATTTATTTGTTTTGTTAGTGTCATTGCATATCATATCATATTTATTTCAGTTTTGCATAAAAAATTAAAAATACCAAAAAAACTTGCTAAAATGGGAGAAAGAACTAAGCTGTGTGACTACACAAACACTCCTAATGATCAATTTATCACGAGAGCTATTGCCACACCTAAGATAAATGCTGAGAGTTATGAAGTAAGTCCTAGTTTGTTGAACTTGATAACTAGGGAACAATTTGGTGGTAGTGCTATGGAGGATGCCTCTATGCATCTTCATGACTTTGTTGAAATATGTGACATGCAAAAGTTTAAAAATGTGGAAAGTGATATCCTAAAACTGAAGTTATTTCCTTTTTCACTTAGAGGAAAAGCTAAAGAGTGGTTGCATTCCTTGCCATCTGGTAGTATTAATTCTTGGGATGATCTAAAAGAAGCTTTCATTAAGAAATATTATCCCCCTGTTAAAATTTTGCAAAATAGAAACAACATCCTTTCTTTTAGGCAAAATGAAAATGAACATGTTGCTATGGCTTGGGATAGGATAAAACTTATGCTTAGAACTTGTCCCTCACATGGAGTTAATGAATGGACCATATTACACTCTTTCTACAATGGTTTAAACTACATGTCTAGAAACATACTTGATTCTGCTGCTGGAGGTGCTTTTATGAGTAAGACTATAGTAGAAGCTAAAAATATATTGGAAAGCATTTTACAAAACTATAGTCAATGGCATACTGATAGGGCACCTAATCCTTCTAAGAAAGTGAACTCTATTGAAGAAACTAATGATTTGTCATCTAAAATGGATACTATTCTTGCTTTGCTTAATAAACCTAGTGTTGAAAATGTTCCTTTGCAAGAACTAGTTGGAAACAATTCTGAAAATATTGATGTCAACTTCATTAGGAACTATGGTAATAATGGGTATGGTAACAACAATTATAACTCTTATAATAAACCCCCATATGTTCCCAACAATCGTCCTTTTGTTCCATATCCTAATGCTAATGATAATAATTGGAAGCCTATGTTATCACGCAATGATAATTCTGAGGCTAACAAAATTCTCATGGAACAAGTTGCTAGTCATAATACATGATACAAGAGTTGATAAGTCTGTTGCTTCTATTAGTTCTGATATTAAAGGCTTACAACTCCAAGCTGCAGGACTAGACAAAGCTTTGTCTAAACTAGCTGATAATCAAGCCACTTTATTGAGTATGTCTGCAGGGAAACCACAAGCATCACCTGTGGTTGGAATGAATTCTGTTAACATTGCTGAAAATGTTCCTCTACTTTGGAGGAAACTCTTGATGAATTATTGAACTACCCTGAATATTTGTTGCCACTCATGTCTCAACTTGGTAGTTTAAAAGAAGAAGCTAAAGAAACTGAACATGATGAATCTCTTATGCTGATTGAGTTGGAAAAGAAAGTTGAGGAAGTTAAAATGCTTAATGAAGTCAAGGATCCTTTGCTTGACTTAGAAAATTGTAGCTTGCATGAATTAATATCTATCTTACAAAAATTTGCAAGTGATCCTTCCATCAACACTAACCAAGCAGGTTTTGGTTCTTATATTGCTAATCATGTCTTGAAAGAAAAGATTGCTAGGTACAACCAAGAGGCTATGATACCACCTAAGCTTGGGGATATGTGGATACCTAAGGTACTAGTAACTATTGGAAAAGAGACACACCATGCCATACTTGATCTAGGATCTAGTGTCTCTGTTTTATCTAAAGAACTATATGAAGTGCTTGAATTGAAAAATCTTGAAAAATGCTCTATTGAACTAGCACTTGCTGATGACTCTATTAAACATGCTTTGGGAAAAGTAAGTGATGTTATGGTAGAGTTACATATGACTTTTGTGCCTGTGGATTTTCTAATCATGGATATGGGGAATAAAACCTCTAGTCCTATTATTCTTGGAAGACCTTTTCTTCGTACCACAGGTGCTATCATTGATTCAAAGGAAGGGAATGTAAAGTTTCAGTTTCCACACAAGAAGTGCATGGAACACTTTCCAAGGAAGAGGGAACCACCAAAGTTCAAGCTCCCTCATGAGCTTCGTCCACAATAAAACAACAAGTAAGAAGCCTAGCTATATGGCTATAAAGAAAGCGCTTTGCGGGAGGCAACCCGGTTATTTTTATGTGTGATTTTTCTTTGTGTCCTCTTGCTGTAACAAGAGATTTTGTGTCTAGTTAGGTTCTGGAGTTTTTAATAAAGTGCCAAGTTTTACCCTTTTTGGTTTGAAAAGTTGCTTATAGTTCGGAGATTTTATTCCTGCACGAATCAGTGCACGGTATGATTTTTAATTCTTATTCTGTAACTCCGAATGAGCTCATATTTGAACTGTAGTTGCAACTTTTCATCCTCTGTATGCATGAATTTTTTCGGAATTTTTCGAGAAAGTTTGGTAGGGTAGAAAAATACGTTTTGCTGCTGCTGTTTTTCTGGACAGATTCTGTCCCATTTTGTTTGATGCATGCTTTGAGCTTTTAAGTTGAATCTTTTTGATCCAATTGAGTTTATGAGTAGGCATACAACATTATATACTTTCTGGACATTCATATGAATTTTTGTTCAAGGATTATATGCAGCAAGGAACCTATTTGTTTATCACTATTAATGCACCCCACAGAAAAGAGATGGGAGAAACGGTGTTTTGAAGTTTTTTCACAGGGATTGGAGGAGATGCACCAAGAGCTATCCAAGGATGGTGAAGACCATAAGCTTGGGGATGTGAAGACAACCCCGCTGGACCTACACACTCTCGGTTTGCACACGTCCAACTTCTGTTTTTCGATCGAAACACTTTATCGCATAAACTTGGAGCGTCGTTTTTGTTTTTGTTTGAGTCTTGAGAGACCACCACACTATCAATTATATATGAGAGAGCTACTGGAAATATGGGTTGAAATATGTTGGATGCTTTTATAAGATTGGGAAAAGGGATGTTTGACTTGATTTTTAATGATACATATAGTTGCATGATTCATGAGCTTGTTTATGAGTAATAGTTTGCAAATTCTTTTTGTAGAGCTATCACTTATTCATGTTTTGGTGCTGATTGTTATTTTACTTGGTTTAACATGGATTAGTTAGTTCTATGGACACTCATGCATGCATCTAGATGGTCAACTTTCTCCCTTTTGCTAGCCCAAAAACTCCAACAAGCAAAAACTTGTTTCCAACACCTTCAACCAAAGTTATTCCAGTGAGTCCACCATATCTACCTATTGGCTTTATGCTATTCCGAGTATGTTTAACATGTTTGTGTTATCTTACCTCTGAATGAAAATGTTTATGTTATTGATTGCAATGGAAAAAATTGGTTATATAGCTCTCACGAACTTGATGCACTTTTCTATTTGCATAATAAAACATGACCCATTGTGATTAAGATTATGATGCTAGTGGCTTGATAATGTTCGGGTTGGAGTTAGCCCATATGTGCTGTCACATGCAAGCTTTCAACATGCTCTTCATCTCATTTAGTTGATATCATGTACTTTTGTTATGGATGCTATCATGTGAAATGAGGTGGAAATGAAGTAGTTTAAATGAGTTTGTATAAATGGTTAGAGAGACGCCTGGGCCGCTAATCTAAGCCATGCATCATTCATGGTGGAAATTTACTTACATACTATGGTGAACCTTCTGTGATACACCTTGCAATAAAAAACTATTCCAAATGGTAAATAAAAAGGGTGTTGAGATTGTTCATTTTGTTTGTTTGTCTTGTCATTTTGATATGGGCTTGTTCCATATCTGGGACAAGAGGTACCCCAGTTGACGCTCTTGATGATACTATTATTACTTACAATGATATAACTTGAACTTGCTTTGTTTCCTAAGTTGAGTAACATGGTGTAGTACTTGTATTCAAGGGGCATGAGACATCAACCTTTACTTTATCAAGCACACTACTCATATTTGCTTTCACTTTAACCTTAATCATTCAAGATGCTATGATAGGGGCAATGAGAGCTTGACACCAATGAATACCTTATTGCAATCATTAACTTAAGTAGAAGAGTTTGGAAGTTGGATGAAACTTATGCATGCTTTACCTCTACTCACATATACATCTTTCCAAAGTGTACACCTATCATATTCAGATTTTCATCTACACTCTATGACCATTGTAGGATGTTCTACTTATCATTATGCATACATGTGTTCCATATTACTTGCTACTATGTTACACTTTGTGAACTATCAATGAACATCCTTGTCTTGAATACTTGATATCACTTCATAAACTATTTGCATATTGCTACTCCTTTGAAGAATGAATCATTTGACTATATGTAGCAATAGTAATCATCTTTGATATCCATTGTTAAGTATTAAATTGCAAAGTCCATGTTAGTTTTATCATCTTCATACTCGAGGACGAGCATGGATTAAGCTTGGGGATGTTGATGCATGTAAAATGCATACATGAACTTTGCACTTTAATTGCTTATATTCCAATCATATTTGCATCATATAAGGGTTATATCAATGTTTTATCATGATTTTGGGAATACTTCATAGTTTTCCATTTTTTGGAATTAACCCTGCACAGGCAGAAAACCCTAGTTTTGTATTTTAATGTTTCAGGGACCCAAACGTCAACGAAATCACCTGGAAATTTACGGGCGTCAATATTTGGAAGGAAGAAGGACTACGGAAAAAGGAAGCAAGCAAACGGAGGCCCGAGGGCCAAACGGTGGCCCACGCGGCCAGTACTGGCCGCGTGGGACCCACCCGTTTGGGCCTCGTGGCTCCGTTGCCGTCGATCTTCGCTCCACCGCCTTCGTCTTGACCTAAAAACGCCTATAAAAAAGGTCCCCCGACGTTCTCTGGAAGGAGCGCCGCACAAACACAGAAACACCGAAACGGAGATCAGGAGCTGCAGATTGGAGGGGGAAAACTCCGGCGGGGCGCTGCCGGCGTGGTCTCCATCTTCTCCATCGACTTCTCCACCGTCTCCATGATGAAGAGGGAGTAGTCCACCTCTGGACTATGGGTTTGTGGAAGTAACTTATGTATCTCTCCTCTCTTGAGCTTCACTAATTAGCACCGTATGAGCTGCTGAACATGATTACGGTCACCGTTGTAATACCTTTGTGGTGGATCTTTATGAGTTAATATATGTTTGAGATTGCAATGTTTGTTTCAGTTATGAGTATAGATGCATATTATGTACCCCGTTCTTGTCTACTTGTTTTGATCAAGCATGTTTATGAGAGCGTGTGTGGGGGAACGTGTGCATTAGTTGGAGTAACGGGGGGTGGCTAGTGCAGTGAACGTGAGAGAAAGTTCTGCGATCCACTTTGGTATCTTTACCTTACTTTGTTACCTCACTAGGGATAAACTAAAATACCATGCTACCGGGGATGTGGGCGTGACCATTGCCACTACTCCATGACTAGATCTAGCATGTTCTTATTTTCACTTCATGTCATGATACTTAATGCTATACTCTGAGTTATCTTAATTACTGAGGTGTTATGATTTAGTTCGCATCTTGGTGGAGTATAAGAGAGGTTAATAACCAAAAGATCTCTATGTTAGGACGTGATGCCCATATATCTAAGTAACTTGTTATCAAACCCTGTGTTGCAATCTCATATGTTAACTTGTGTGTTCCATTGTCTACCACTTTATAAAGAGAGAGTGCATTTGTGAAACCATGAACCCCAGTCCATTTTTAATCATAAGAAACACCTTTCCAACACCATATACCACTTTTCTATTTTCAGCCATCATTAAATCCGAAAATACAAAAATACTTTTCATCTTGCATACATCATTCAAAAACCCAAAAATATCATTTATCATTGCATCCACCATCATTGCATATTTATTTCTTGTTTGCATTGCATAACTATCCTGATATCATTCTTACACCTTGTGCTTGACAACCACAGGTGAGGTTGAGGACCAAAACATCTAACCTTGTTTTGTAGGTAACCAAAAGAAGGATAAGAAGATAAATCTACCACTTCAGATTCCCCGAGAGTTCGATATTAAACCCTCGAGTCACCCCTCGTGGGGAAAACTGTCTTCCACTATACTATACACTCTGCACTTGGAGTCTCAACCTAAATCCCGTTATTTGTGCAGGCATCAAGACTTGCTCTTCGGATCATCAACGCCATCAGCTGCCTTCATATCAGTGGTCATAATTTCATTATTATGGTAAGAGGCAATTATAGGCATACTCTCAAGCTTGCATTGAAAATTAAGATGCTTAGGATATTGATCTATGCAGCAAGATACATTATACCTATCACATAATCCATGGCCAATTACATTTAATGCTTCCATCATAAACCTTTTTTGATCAACATTAATTGATCCAACCATAGGGGGTTGCATAAGTACGTGACTCATACATTCCACGAATATAACAAATGAACTAAATTTTTTGTGTTTTTCAAATAAGAAAGTATAAACTGCTACATAACTAAAAGTAAAACTAATGAGAAACTCACCACCAAACAAGTTTAAAGGAACCTCCCCAAGCTTAGATGATTGTAAGATATAAAACAAGATAAAATAAATCTAAAGTCTAGTGCACACAAGAATAGAAACTTAAGCGCTACTCCCCGGCAACGGCGCCAGAAAAGTACTTGATAACCCCAAGAGCAGGGGATCACTGTAGCACCTCTCATGTGTAAGTAGGGTATCGATCCGCAGGAGTAAGAAGGAAAAGTTATCTATTCCCTACAACTAAAGTGTCACAAGTTTTAGTTGATTATGCACTAAACAGGTTTAAAGAACAAGATGGTTGATTTAATGGATTAAAGTTTAATGTAACAAAACAAGAATGTAAAAGTGTCCCAATCCTCTTCAATGCAAGAGGACAAGACAAAGGTTTTCTCTTATAGGAACAATGGACATGGGTTCATGGGTTCACTCAATCCTCTCTCCATCTATGGTGATTATCATGTTATAGATAAAAAGTACACACAATTGTCATGCTTTAATGGTAAACTTCTATGACGGCTACATGTCCTAAAACACATAGTTGAAAGAAAATAATCATTTGTGTTGCTAGGTCACCCTCGTAAGGCTAGCGTGGTTTGTTGTCACTCCCACATCATACTTCTTCCTTTTTACCCCCAGATAAAGATGTTGGGCTGTATTGTGTCACTCAATACATATGCCGTTGTCACATCGGACATCCCGTACCTACATACATCATACTTCATAATGGACAATATTCTAAACACTAGTGCAATGATTCATATTTTCGTGTGCATGACCACATCTCTCTCATCTATCTACACTTGGTGGTGTCAATCACCTCATGACATGGATAACAAGGTATTATGCATAAATCGAACCATCACATGCATCATAGAATATCTCCAAAGTATGACAAGTCATAAAAGATCCAACACAACGGTAAATGCATCACAAATATCATCTCATACCACAATATCCACCATAGGAATTACATAGATAGATCCATACTTATGCAAGGCACATCATATGGACTTCAACAATGATCATACATAGAGAGATGGGATCAAGTTACCACCACAAACCCAAAGTCCAGGGGTGGACTACTCCCCTTCATCATGGTGATGATGGTGGAGATGTTGGAGAAGATGGAGACCACCCGGCAGCGCCCCGCGAGAGTTTTCCCCCTCCAATCTGCAGCTCCAGGTCTTCTGTTTCGTGGTTTGTGTTTCTGCGGCGCTCCCTTCCGAAAGCCGTCGGGGGACTATTTTATAGTCGTTTTTAGGTCAAGACGAAGGCACGGGGACGAAGATCGACGGCATCGGAGGCTCGAGGCCCAGGATAGGGGGTCCACGCGGCCAAGGAATCTAGCCGCGTGGGCCCACCTCTTTTGGCCCTCGGGTTTCCATTTTTTCGCTTCCTTCGCTCCTACGCTTTGTTCCTTCCAAAAAAATGATCCCCGCAAATATTAGGTCATTTGACGTCGTTTGGGTCCCTGAAACATCAAAATATAGAAAATAGGGTTTTCTGCCATTGCAGGGTTAATTCCAGAAAAATAAGGAAACTGTGAAATATTCCAAAATCAATATAAAACAATGATAAACCCTTATATGATGCGAATATGATTGAAATATAAGTAATATAATGCAAAGTTCATGTATGCATTTTACATGCATCAGCGGCGGCGGCGGCGGGATGCGGGTGAGACGGGGCGACGACAGACGGGGGCGAATCGAGCTGGGGCGGCGGGATGCGGGCGGCACGGGTGAGGGCGACGGCGGCGGCGGGATGCGGGTGAGGCGGGGCGGGGTGAATCGACCTGGGGCGGCGGCGGGGAGTGATGCATGTAAAATGCATACATGAACTTTACATTTTATTCCATGTTATTTGCATCATATGAGGGTTATATTCATGATTTATATTGAGTTTTGGGATAATTAACAACTTCCCCATTTTTCTGGAATTAACCCTGCGCTGTCAGAAAACCCCTTTTTCTATATTTTGATGTTTCAGGGACCCAAACGACGTCCAAATGACCTGAAACTTTACGGAGATCACTTTTTTGGAAGGAACGAAACGTAGGCGCAAAGGAATCGAAGAAGCGGAGACTAGAAGGCGAAAAGGGGTGGGCCCACGCGGCCAGATTCCCTGACCGCGTGGGGTCCCCCATCCTGGCCCTCGAGCCTCCGCTGCCGTCGATCTTTCTTCCCGAAGCTTCGTCTTGACCTAAAAACGACTATATATAGACCCCCAGGGCTTTCGCGAAAGAGAGCGCCGCCGAAACACAGAAACCACGAAACAGAGACCTGGAGCTGAAGATTGGAGGGGGAAAACTCCGGCGGGGCGCTGCCGGTGTGGTCTCCTTCCCCTCCAACAACATCTCCACCGACACCATGATGAAGAGGGAGTAGTCCACCCCTGGACTATGGGTTTGTGGAAGTAACTTATGTATCTCTCCTCTCTATGAGCTTCACTAATTAGTACCGTATGAGCTGCTGAACATGATTACGGCCATCTATGTAATTCCTTTGTGATGGATCTTTATTATGAGTTAATACATGTTTGAGATTGCAATGGTTTTGTTTCAGTTATGAAAGTAGATGCATATTATGTACCCCGTTCTTATTTACTTGTCATGATCAAGCATGTTTATGAGAGCATGTGAGGGGAACGTGTGCATTAGTTGGAGTAACGGGGGTGGCTAGTGCAGTGAACGTGAGAGAAAGGTCTGCGATCCACTTGAGTTTTCTACCTTACTTTGTTGCCTCACTAGGGATAAACAAAAATACCATGCTACCGGAGAGTGGATGTGACCTTGGCCACTATCTCCATGACTAGATCTAGCATGTTCTTATTTTAACTTCATGTCATTGAACTTATTGCTATGCTCTGATTTATCTTAATTACTAAGGTGTTATGATTTAGTTCGCATCTTGGTGGAGCATAAGAGAGAGAACAACTTATACTTGAGATCTCTATGTTAGGACATGATGCCCATATTATTAATAACTTGTCAAACCATGTCTTGCCATCTTTCATGTTAATTTTAGTGTTCCATTGTCTACCACGTTATCAAGAGAGAGTGCATTTGTGAAACCATGAACCCCGGTCCATTTTTAATCATAAGAAACACCTTTCCAACACTTTTATCACCACTTTTGTTTGCTGCCATTATTAAATCCGAAAATACAAAAACACTTTTACATCTTGCATTCATCATAAAAAACCCAAAAATATCATTTATCATTACTACCATCATCCTTGCATATTTATTTTACCATCATTGCATATTTACTACTGTTTGCATATTTATTTTATTATCATTCTCACACCTTGTGCTTGACAACCACTTGGTGAGGTTGAGGGCACAAAACAATTTATTTTGTTGCAGGTTCTCAAGGAAGGATAAGGAGATAACACCTGAAATACTGGTTCCCCGAGAGTTCGATATTAAACCCTCGAGTCACCCCTCGTGGGGAAAACTGTCTTCCACTACTACATACACTCTGCACTTGGAGTCTCAACCTAACCCATTTACTTTTCATGCAGGTACCACGCGAAGGGGCTAGCAACTGTTTTCTGGCGCCGTTGTGGGGTAACTACGTGAAGGGCCATCAAGACGTTTTCTGGCGCCGTTGCCGGGGAACCATAGCTGAAAGGTTTATCCAAGGATCACTCACATCAAGTCAACTTCATCACCAGCTTGTGTAACAACCTAAGCTTGGGGAAGTTGCACCTACGTGAGCATCATCTTATCCATCTTTACCTACAATCATTTTATTTTGTTTTGTTCTTGTCTTGCATATCATCTTTATATTTCGGTTTGCATATTTATTTTCAGTTTTGCATAAAAATTAAAAACCCATAAAAACTAGTGTTGTTTTTAATATGTATGCTAAGCTATGGAGAAAGGTTATGTCAAAACTATGGGAGCTTACTATGAATACCGATCAACCAAAGAAGGAAATAGAATGCTTGAATTGCTTGAACATCTAATGATATGGCCACTGAGTTTTGTGAATTACATAATATAACTTGCTGCTTTAGAAAAGACTATAAACACTCTCTCTATCAATGTAAGTATAATAGTGATCCTATTATTGCTTCTTATCAAGAGTGTAAATTTGCATGCCATGATATAGAACAAGTTGAGAAATATATTGCTTATGTTGCACCCATGAGATAGACTTTCTTATTGATAAATTTTGCAACTAGTCATGAAGCTCGTGTAATGAAAGGACACATTTCTATTCTTCTCCAACTTTGCAAAAAGGAATTTAGTGATAATGTTTATGTTAAAGAAAGAATTCTTGCTTCCATGGAAAGTACTAATATTTTGCAGGAAGAGAAAGTATGTGAAGAGGAGATTGAAATGGATGTGCTCCAACCTAAGCTTGGGGAAGAGTTGGATCTCCAACTTCACCATCAAATGATAGTAACACTCAAACTCAAAAATCTTTTGTTATTTATGAGAATCCATGTTATGATGAGTGTGAAACTGAAAATGCTATGGTCCTATATGATAACCCATGCTATTATGATGAAACTAAAAATGCTCCTTTACTTTCTATTAATGCTACTAGTGAACTTATTGATGATAATGAGGAGTATTGCTTAAATATGCTATATGATAATGCTTTAGATGATGGTCCTATGCTTATTGATAAACCTCCATGTTTAGTTGTTACTAAATTATGTGAGGATAAAAATGATATACTTGCTGTTTGTGATGTACTCTTACTCATGAGAGTCCTACTTTGTTCTTGAACTCTCCTACTTACACCATAGAGGAAAATTTGCTTATGTTGAGAAATACTTATGTGGTTTGCAATTATCTTTAGTTCCAAATCTTTGTTGCAACCATGATATTAAACTTGATATTGATCTTATTAACTATTTTGAAAGAGGGAAGCATGCTAATGAATTCCAAATAAATTTAATAATCCTCTTTATGTGCCTAAATTATCTAAGTTGAATGATTCTTGTGGTTATATGGTTGAATTTATTTCTACTACTTGCAACTATTATGAAAGAGGAGGTGATAAGAACCCTCTTTATGCTAATAATTATATGCTGCAAGTAAATATTGTTAATATGCATTGGGAAACTTCTATTTATGGTGATTCATTCATATACAAAATGCCAATGCATAGAAAGAAAGTTAGACTTCGTTGTTATTACTTTTGTGTTTTGTTTTTCTCTCAACTAGGGTTCAACTTGACTATTATTTTGATTGGTTTGAGAACACCATGGGATCCTGGTATTATGCATGAACACTTCCCAAGGAAGAGGGACACACCAAGGTTCAAGCTCCCTCATGAGCTACGTCCCCTTTGATTATCAAGTAAGTAAGCCTAGCTATATGGCTATAAAGAAAGCGCTTTACGGGAGGCAACCCGGTTGTTTTTGTTTGAGATTTTCTTTGAGTCCTCTTGCTGTAACAAGAGAGTAGTTTGTTAGTTTTGTTTCTGGGATTTTTAATAAAGAACCAAGTTTTACCTATTTTGGGTTTGAAAAGTTGCTATTCATTTTCGGAGAGTTTTCTGCCTGCACGAAGTCTGTGCACGGTTTGATTTTTCATTTTTTATCTGTAACTCCGATTGAGCTGTAATTTGAACTGTAGCTTCAACTTTTCATCCTCTGTATACGTGATTTTTTCAGATTTTTCTGACGAGTTTAAGTAGGGTAGAAAAATGCGTTTTGCTGCTGCTGTTTTTCTGGACAGATTCTGTCTTGATATTGTTTGATGCATTCTTTGAGCTTTTTGCTTGAATCTTTTTGATTCAATTGAGTTTATGAGTAGGCATACAACATTATATACTCTCTGGACATTCATATGAATTTTTGCCTAAGGATTTTATGCAGCAAGGAACCTATTTGTTTATCACTACTAATATCACCCCACAGAAAAGAAATGGGAGAAACGGTGTTTTGAAGTTTTTTCACAGGGATTAGAGGAGCTGCACCAAGAGCTATCCAAGGATGGTGAAGACCATAAGCTTGGGGATGTCAAGACAACCCCACTAGACCAACACACTCTCGGTTTGCACACGTCTAACTTCTGTTTTTCGATCAAAGCACTTTATCGTATAAACTTGGAGCGTCTGTTTTTTTTGCTTTTGTTATTTCGGTTTGTTTTTATAAGACCACCACTATCATTTATATATGAGAGAGCTACTGGAAGTTTGGGTTGAATTATGTTGGATGCTATTAAATATATTGGGATAGGGATGTTTGAGTTGATTTTAAAAGATACATATAGTTGCATAATTCATGTGCTTTGAATGAATGTTAATTTGCAAGTGTGTTGTCAAGAGCTATCTTACCATGTTTAGATGTTGAATTTTAACTTTACTTGGTTTAACATGGATTGATTAGTTCTATGGACACTTATGCATGCATTTAGATGGTCAACTTTCTCCCTATTGCTAGCCCAAAAATTACAACAAGTAAAAAGCTTGTTTCCCAACACCTTCAACCAAAGTTTTTCCAGTGAGTCCACCATATCTACCTATTAGCTTTATGCTATTCCAAGTATGTTTATCATGTTATATTGTGTTATCTACATTTCTGAATTTAAATGCTTATGTTATTGATTGTCATGGGAAAAATTGGTTAAAAGCTCTCACGAACTTGATGCACAATTTACTTTTATTGCATTTAATAAGCATGAACCATTGTGATTAAAATTATGAAGTTGTGGGCTTGACAATTGTTTTGGTTGGGAGTTAGCCCATATGTGCTGTCACATGGCAAGCTTTCAACATTGCACTTATTTATATTTAGTTGATGTCATGTACTTTTGTTTATGGATGCCTATCATGGGTGAAATGAATGTGGATACTTAGTAAGTTCAAAGAGTTTGTATAAATGGTTAGAGAAATGCCTGGGCCGCTAATCTAAGCCATGCATCATTCATGGTGGAAATTTACAGCATAACCATAATGTTCATTCAGTGATGCACCTCATAATAAAAAGCTATACCCATAGTAAATAAAAGAGTGCTGAGATTGTTCATTGTCTGTTTGTCTTGTTGTTTTGACATGGGCTTGTTCATGTCAAGGGGCAAGAGGTACCCCAGTGCAGTTCTTGATGATACTATTATTACTTGCAATGACCTTTATTTGAATTTACTTTGTGGACCAAAGTGAGTAACACATGGTGTAGGTACTTGTATTCAAGGGACATGAGACATTCAACCAATACATTGTCAAGCACACCACTCATATTTGCTTTCACTTTAAACATTAATCATTCAAGATGCTATGATAGGGGTAATGAGAGCTCCACACCAATGACTACCACATTGCAAGCATTAACTTAAGTAGAAGTGTTTGGAAGTTAGATGAAACTTATTCATGCTTTACCTCTACTTATTTATCTATCCAAAGTGTCCACCTTTTATATTCAGTTTTCATAAGAAGTACTCTATGACCACCATAGGATGTTTTTACTTTTCATTATGCATACATTTGGTCCATAGTACTTTCTTCTATTACACTTTGTGAATTTATCATTGAACATCTTTACATTGAGTATTTGATATCACTTCATAATTTATCTTGCATATTGTTATTCCTTTGAAGAATGAATCATTTGACTCTATGTAGCAATAGTAATCACCTTTGATATCCATTGATAGTATTAAAATGCAAAGTCCATGTTAGTTTTATCACCTTCATACTCGGGACGAGCATGGGTTAAGCTTGGGGATGTTGATGCATGTAAAATGCATACATGAACTTTACATTTTATTACATGTTATTCCATGTTATTTGCATCATATAAGGGTTATATTCATGATTTATATTGAGTTTTGGGGATAATTAACAACTTCCCCATTTTTCTGGAATTAACCCTGCGCTGTCAGAAAACCCCTTTTTCTATATTTTGATGTTTCAGGGACCCAAACGACGTCCAAATGACCTGAAACTTTACGGGGATCACTTTTTTGGAAGGAACGAAACGTAGGCGCAAAGGAATCGAAGAAACGGAGACCAGAAGGCCGAAAGGGGTGGGCCCACGCGGCCAGATTCCCTGACCGCGTGGGTCCCCCATCCTGGCCCTCGGGCCTCCGCTGCCGTCGATCTTTCTTCCCGAAGCTTCGTCTTGACCTAAAAACGACTATATATAGACCCCCCAGGGCTTTCGCGAAAGAGAGCGCCGCCGAAACACAGAAACCACGAAACAGAGACCTGGAGCTGAAGATTGGAGGGGGAAAACTCCGGCGGGGCGCTGCCGGTGTGGTCTCCTTCCCCTCCAACAACATCTCCACCGACACCATGATGAAGAGGGAGTAGTCCACCCCTGGACTATGGGTTTGTGGAAGTAACTTATGTATCTCTCCTCTCTATGAGCTTCACTAATTAGTACCGTATGAGCTGCTGAACATGATTACGGTCATCTATGTAATTCCTTTGTGGTGGATCTTTATTATGAGTTAATACATGTTTGAGATTGCAATGGTTTTGTTTCAGTTATGAAAGTAGATGCATATTATGTACCCCGTTCTTATTTACTTGTCATGATCAAGCATGTTTATGAGAGCATGTGAGGGGGAACGTGTGCATTAGTTGGAGTAACGGGGGGTGGCTAGTGCAGTGAACGTGAGAGAAAGTTCTGCGATCCACTTGGGTTTTCTACCTTACTTTGTTGCCTCACTAGGGATAAACAAAAATACCATGCTACCGGAGAGTGGATGTGACCTTGGCCACTATCTCCATGACTAGATCTAGCATGTTCTTATTTTAACTTCATGTCATTGAACTTATTGCTATGCTCTGATTTATCTTAATTACTAAGGTGTTATGATTTAGTTCGCATCTTGGTGGAGCATAAGAGAGAGAACAACTTATACTTGAGATCTCTATGTTAGGACGTGATGCCCATATTATTAATAACTTGTCAAACCATGTCTTGCCATCTTACATGTTAATTTTAGTGTTCCATTGTCTACCACGTTATCAAGAGAGAGTGCATTTGTGAAACCATGAACCCCGGTCCATTTTTAATCATAAGAAACACCTTTCCAACACTTTTATCACCACTTTTGTTTGCTGCCATTATTAAATCCGAAAATACAAAAACACTTTTACATCTTGCATTCATCATAAAAAACCCAAAAATATCATTTATCATTACTACCATCATCCTTGCATATTTATTTTACCATCATTGCATATTTACTACTGTTTGCATATTTATTTTATTATCATTCTCACACCTTGTGCTTGACAACCACTTGGTGAGGTTGAGGGCACAAAACAATTTATTTTGTTGCAGGTTCTCAAGAGAAGGATAAGGAGATAACACCTGAAATACTGGTTCCCCGAGAGTTCGATATTAAACCCTCGAGTCACCCCTCGTGGGGAAAACTGTCTTCCACTACTACATACACTCTGCACTTGGAGTCTCAACCTAACCCATTTACTTTTCACGCAGGTACCACGCGAAGGGGCTAGCAACTGTTTTCTGGCGCCGTTGTGGGGTAACTACGTGAAGGGCCATCAGCGGGCTATGGGGAAGTGGAGGGGAGGCGGGCGACAGCGGCGGCGGCGAATCGAGTTGGGGCGGGGCGACGAGGAACGAGAGGAGGAGGGGAACGTTCAGCGCGCGAGCAAAACGGCCGAGTAGGGGTCGCCCTCGTTTTCCCCTACCAGCCCTCACAATGAGGGCTGACGAGCCAAGTAGGGTTGGGCCTCTAATTTTTTTTAAGGGTTTAGAGATTTAGGGGTACTGATCTACGCCAATTTTCGTTCCCAACCCGTAAAAAAGGGTTATTATAAGGGTTTGGCTCTTTTTAAGGGCTCTGCTAGTGATGCTCTAAGCATCGGTTAGGCCTTGTTTACTTCTAGCGTATTTTAGGGGATGAGAGGGGATTATCCCGGATCTCGGAAAATCCCCACTAGTCTGTTTACTTCTAGTGTATTTTAGGGGATGGGAGGGGACAATCCCCAAATATCCCCTACCAACCATCTCATTTTTGCCTAACATAAAAACTCTAGTTCATGCTAGTGTATTATAGGGAAGAATATTTGTGGGGATTTGTGGGAATTGAGTGCCCCTTCCATCCCTACTCTTCCCATCCTTAAAAAACTCTTGGGTAAACAAGCCCTTACAGGGTGCGCGCGCATTGTTTATTTTTGGGAGGATTTAACACTTTTAGTCCCACATCTTGCACGGTGTGGATGTTTTAGTCCTACATCTTGCAAGTTGGACATTTTTAGTACCTAAACTTGTTAGGGGTGGACATTTTTAGTCCTGGAGGCCTCTAGTGTCGACACGTGTGTGCCGCGGTGTCAGATAAACTTGCAGAAACACCCCTACCTTTACTAATCTTTGCAGATACATCTGTGCGCTCACTGATTCTATTCAATCCCTTTTTTTTACCTCGAAATTTTCGTTGACCAGTCGGAAGGTAGCGGAACTCTCGGCCGGCTCCTGGCTGGCCTCACCAAGCTGCTTGACCACGCGCAGGGCAAGACACGTTCCGGCGTTCGTAGCAGCGGATATTCAAGCGGTGAGTCAGGGAAGGAGGAGACCAGGACAAGCTCGAGGAGGGAGGCTGACTCGCGGCGGCGCCATGGGCTGGCTGGTCCGAGGGGTCGCGACGGCGGTGCTGGTCCGCGAGCTCCATGCGCGCGACGGTGACGCTGGAGCCGAGCACGAAGGAGGGCACAGCCGACGGCGTAGTGGCAGTGCTCGGCGCGAGCACGGGGGCGGCGTTCAGCAAGAGCACGGGCGACGGGTCACCGCCGTCAGGTGGCTTTCCGAGTGTGCGGCGCGCCCGTAGCAAGTCTAGCTAGTGCCTGATGATTCTTCTATTGCCGATGCTTTTGGCTCTGACGTACAAGCTAGCCTAGTGGTTGAATCGATCAAGTAGTACAGTACGAATCTAGCTCGAGTACTGGCGTTCGCCGGGCACGGCTTCTGGGCAGCGGCAAGGAGGAGCGCTGGCGGTGCATCGGGTCGTCTTTTGGGCCGCCGCCGCCTCTGCCCCTCGGCCGCACCGGACGCCCCCTCGGCAGTTGGCAGGTCGCCGACCATCCCGCTCGGCTGCGGAAGCCTTGCTCTGGTCGCGCCTTGGTTGCGGCGCATGCGCGGCGGCGGCAGCAGCAGCTCGTGGTTAGTAATGGTACGGGGTTTTCTGCAAAGTTTCACCGTGGTGCACACGTGTGGACACCACATGCCTCCAAGATTAAAAAGTCCACTCCTAACAAGTCTAGGTACTAAAAACGTCCAATTTACAAGATGTGGGACTAAAACGTCCAAACCATGCAAGATGTGGGACTAAAAGTGTTAAATCCTCTATTTTTTGTTAGAAAAGAGGTAGGGTTCTGTGACTCGCCCGGAACCCCATCCAGATTCAGTCCTCCGGCCGGCCGCCGCCGCACGAACGACCATGAGTTCCCTCTCGCCGCCGCTGGGAGAGCTGCCCGCCGACGCCATACGCGAGATCCTCATTCGTATCCCCCCGGATGAGCCGGAGAGCCTCGTCCGCGCCTCTCTCGTCCGCAAGTCCTGGCGCAGTGTCCTCTCCGACCCCGCCTTCTGCCGCCACTACCGCGAGTTCCACCGGACACCACCCATGCTCGGCTTCCTCTGCAACGACGTCGACAGATACTTCAACATCAACTCCCGCTTCCTTTCCACAGCAGCGTTCCGGCCGCGCCGTCCCGGGCCCGGCTGGAGCGCGATCAGCGCGCGTCACGGCCGCGCCCTCTTCCAAGATACTACAAGATCCAAGGGCCTCCTCTTCTGGATATGGGACCCCGTGACGGACTGGAAGTTCCGCGTCCCGGAGCTCCCGCGTTCCCGACGGTTTTAGCGCGGCCGTGCTGTGCGGCAAGGCCGGCTGCGACCACCGCGGCTGCCGCGGGGACCCGTTCCTCGTGGCCGTCGTGGGCATCAACGACGACGACGGGGTCACGCGCGCCTGTGTCTACTCCACGGAGTCTGGTGCCTGGAGCGACATGACCTCCATCAAGCATGGAATCCCGGACGCTGGGATGCGGTCGAGCGTCCTCATCGGAGATGCGCTCTACTTCCTCTACGAACCCAGCACCAACATTCTTCGGTACGATTTGGCTGGTCGGGAACTGTCGGTCATCGACCGCCCCAAGGCGTGCATCAGTAACAATGGATTCTGTAACATTGTCCTCATGGCCACTGAGGACGGCGCGCTGGGATTCGCAGGCGTGCATGACTCCACATTTTCCTTGTGGTCGATGAATACTGATGCCAAAGGCACTGTGGCATGGGTGGAGCGCAGAGTCGTCCAGCTCGGGACGGTGCTGCCGCCGCATGCCCTCCTAGCCAGACCCCTTGTGAATGGCTTCGTAGAGGGTGGCTGCGTCATTATCTTGGGGACAAATCATGAGATATTCTCGTTTGAGATCAAGTCTGGCCGAGTGAAGAAGGTATCCAACAGGAGAAGCGACGCCCTTTATATCACTCCCTACACAAGCTTCTACACTCTAGGTACTGCTAAAGCATTTTGACATCTTTGCTTCTTGTGAAATGTGAGTCACATTTGCAACTAGATCACCTGTTAGAAGTATTGATTTCTTATGAAAAATGTGTTAGAAATATTGATGTTGGTACAATGGTCTCAAGACTGACAAGTTCCTGTAAATTTGCAGACCTCGCCAACAGCATAATGTCACTCCCATGAAGAGGGGCTCATCCATCCAACCATCAACGTCTGGGTGCAAAAAGTACTAAGATTGATTTGGTTTCCTGAGTCAGTAGTGTTGTAGCTAGTGATCATCCTAGCTGGCAGCCGTAGCCGTTACAGTAAAACACTCTTGTTTGTAGGTTTGGTCGTGGTTTACAACTAGCCTTCTGCACTGTGTTGCTACTGATACTTGTTATAGTGATATTTGTGTGTAGAAGTACTGCAACATTATGAACTGGTGAAAGCCACATGAGCTGGCTCTTTGCCATGTTTTTTTGGTTCATATGTTTTTCTTGTACGGAATACTTTGGTTTAACTTATCGAGGCTTGAAATTGCCCACCTATAACTAAGGAATAATTGATCTGGTTTCATGATTTCATCCCTGCCACTTTGTCATCATATAGTTTTCTTTTTGGCACAGCAGTTCGCCATCTAAGTTAAGTTCTAAAGGATGACAAAAGGCAAGCAGATAGAATTGAAGGTTCTATGGCAGAGGTAGATTAGCAGATTAGAAACACAAACCCCAACATTTACATTGCTGAAGAGTTTTAAGTTGGACACTCCAGTGAGGGACGTGGTTTATCAAATGTTTGATAAGTATGTAGAGTCCATCTGATCCTCTGGTTAACTAGCTGGAGATCTCAGGTGAATAGATAGAGATGTGTATAGAGTAGATGCCCCCTCTTGAGCTGCTATACTATGTTGATGTCGAGGCAGACGGCAGACCTGGGAGGCAGGAAGCCGATGATTTCCTTAACCATATAGTCTTTGTTTGATGAGTCACAGCACATCAGCACTGCAATTCAATAGCTTCACACTCGTTCATGGTAAAGATGTATTGATCGATAGAACTGAAGTTGAGGCATTAGTGCATAAAGAGATTCATTACAAATAGATAACTACTAATATTCATTTGCAAATTTTGGAGTGTGAAGTTTGTCTAAATCTCTGGGATGTGAGGCCGCCTGAATCTCTGAATGTTCCATGACGTGCACTCTATGAAAATTAGACTCTAGTTTTTTATATTTTTTTTGGGCACGAAAACAAGGTTAGACCCTAGTTGTCACGCCTCCTTTTCCATTTCAGTTTGAGTCGGTCAAATTAGGCAGAGAAAGTGAACTTAAACGCATTTCCCATGTCAGCTGCTGCATAGTTTTATCCTTATCTCTGCCATAACAAAAGAATATGAATGTAGTGTCATAAAAAATTGGTACACATATTTATTTTCTTCACGTTTGTTCTTATTCTCAATTTTTTGTTTACTAAAGGCCTTAGCCAGCTTTATAAATAAAGGTACAAACCGCATAGATAGTAGCATACAGAAGTTATTCCGACCGAATACAGGAGGTCCTAAAGCATAGGCAGCTAGATTTAGATAGTGATAAAAAGATTCAGTTCCACATAGACAGCAAACCCACGCAGTGGTAACACAAAGATAGACCCACGCAGGGTAGGGGTGGTAAAGGATCAGGCTGCAGAGTGGAGTAGATGCCTCTCAGCGTCTCAATCGCCGCGTCCAGACCTTGCCGATCCCCGCTCTTGCTCAGCAGCTTCCATGTCTGAATGAAGATGATCATTTTGAAAAGGCAGTCAGCTGGATGGTTAACAAAGGATAACTCAATCGTCATCTTATTAGGACTAGTTGGAATGTACGTGCAACGCACGTTTTAACAATTAAAGGTTTTAACAATTAAAGGTATAGTTTATAAGTAGGAAATTCCACACTCTATGTGCTCTATGCGGATTTCTTCTTTTTAAATTTTATATTGCAAAGATAATCCTGCATATATAAGCTGCAATGAAGACATGCACTTTCGATGGCATCTCGGCACAAGTTTTGTCATATCCTCAAATTACACACGTATCCTTGAACATATCCTTGTGACGGCACCGCATCGAGCATTATCATCTGCATCATTGCTTCTCACACACGTATACAAAGAAGTAAAAGAAAACATATCTTCAGTGCAATACCTAGCATGGCCAGCTTTAGATTGGCACTGAGCTCCCAGGTTGCGACAGTGTGTTGCTTTTGGTTCCGAGTCTAGCTACAGGCGAACACAGACCTTGAACCCTTGGTGGCGTTGAAGGCCGGCGTGGCCTACCTCAGGCAACCGCCTCACCGGCTACGTGTCTGGCTGGCTGCCACTTGTCATGTTGAAGTCCGGACGGACACGCTCACCGACGCCATGTCGAGGGCTTGCCTGCCTGGCTCGGCAGTCGTCGTGCTGAAGCTCAGACAAAACACGCTACCTCAAGGTGCCCGCCTGACTTGGCGCTGGTCATGCTGAAGCTCGGACAGGGCACGCTCACCGGCGCCATCTTGCCGACGTGCCCACCTGACTCGACGCTCGTCATGCTGAATCTCGGACAAGACATGCTCACCGGCGCAGTCTCGCCGGCGTGCCCGCCTGGCTCGGCACTCGTCGTACTGACTCTGGCTTGGCGCTCGTCATGCTAAAGCTCGTACAGAAAACGCTTACCGGCGCCGTCTCACCGGCGTGCCCGGCTGGCTCGGCGCTCGTCGTCATGAAGCTCGTACAACACACGCTCACCGGCGCCGGCCGGAGTCGCAAGCTAGCTGGATCACTTCATGAAGCCCATGACGTTGGGCGTGCAGGTGTTCTGGACCAGGTCATGCCGTCAATGAACGCCCGCCGTGAAGTACTTGGCCTCGGCCTGTCCGATGACGCGGTATCCCGCCCACGTCACCCTCTTGCTGGTGCCGGCACCGGGCCCGGTATTGGCATACTTGGCGTAGTAGACCGTCTTGAGGCCGAGGTCACCCATCCACTCTGACCACCCCTCCGGCCTGATCAGGTCCCCGGTGGTGGACACGGACGGCCAGACATGCATACAATCCTTTCCCCACATAAAGGTCTAAAGTGGCATGTGTAATGTGTTACGTATCCCAGGAGGAGTCCAACTCTGCATTGCATACTACCGTGTAGGCAAACATGATCGATTAGTGGTCTTTTGTGTACGTATGTGGTTTTCATATCCTCCAATCTTCTGAAGCGTTATGTTTTAATCTAAACCGTTATTTTCTCTCGATCTGGATCAACGACTATGATTTAATGTATCAACACAGCTCAACACAAGTTTGTTCGTTTAATAGTAGTATAGATATAGATAGATTAGTTAGCATAGACATACCACTTTTTAAGCTAAATTTCTATACCACGTTTTTTGAGCGCTCTCTCGAAAAACCCAAATCTCGCTTTGATGACAAATTAACACTCAAACTGATAGTGGGCCCCACTTGTCAGTCCACGTCTTGGCCGCCACGGTCTCGGAAGCTGGGGTTACCCTGGAAAGGATAAAATTTGTGAAAAGGAGGACGCAGAAAGGGAAGGGCCGAACCCCTACGAGAAGAGCCGAGACCTGCAAGCAAAACAATTTATCAGGGCCCGATACAGGGAACATCCCAAAGATCCCGGGAGCTTCTCTTGAACGCGAAGCTTGAAAGGACAAGGATGTCGCCTAGAGGGGGTGAATAGGCGATTAAAACTTTTCTGGTTTAGCCTTGATAATTGCAGGAAATAAAACTAGGTGTTTAAATTAACAAGCCAACAACCTAAATAAACTAGGCTCACCCATGTGCACCAACAACTTATGCTAAGCAAGATAAGAAACAAGGTGATAACAAGATATAATACTTCAAGCACGAAGGCTATCACAAAGTAAAGTGCATAAGTAAAGAGCTCGGGTATAGAAATAACTTGGCAAGCGGAGACGAGGATGTATTCCCGAGTTCCTCCTTTTTAGGGGAGTACGTCTCGTTGGAGAGGTGTGAGGCACCACAAAGGTCGATCTCAACGCCACAAAGGCTCACCCTATTCTCCGATGAACCGCACCACAAAGGATTGGTTCACCTTCCACTATCGGAGTCCTTCAAGGTGGAAACCGGAGCCTTTACAACAACAATCCAGGGTACAACCCACAACGGGATCGGGGGCTCTCGAACGGCTACAAGTGACCACACAAGGTCTCAACCACCACAAAGGCGTCTAGGGTCCAAAGACCCAAGAGTAACAAGTTCACAAGCTTTCAACTTCCACGAATCTTCGTGGAGAGCCCAAACCGATGCACAAAGCAATGGCAAGATCACAAGTGCTCAAATCCTTCACTCTCAAATCCCACCAAAAGCAACTAATGCTTATGGGGGAGAAGAGAGGAAGAACAAAGAAGAACTCAACAAATGAACTCCAAGATCTAGATTCACTAGGTTCCCCTTACTTTGAGGAGGAATGGATTGGTGAAAATGTAGATCTAGATCTCCTCTCACTTTTCCCTCAAAGATATGCAAGAATCATGTGAGGGATTGAGAGGGGCAAGCTTTCAAAGGTCAACAATGGAGGAGAGAGAGGGGAAAAACGTGCTCAAGAGGTTGGAGAACCATTGGGAAGAAAGCCCCTTAAAAAGGTCCCCTAAAAAATCTGCCCGTTGCAGACGAAAAAGGCCGCAGCGGTAGTACCGGGCCTCAGCCGGTACTACCGTCTGGCACAGGATCAGACTTGGTCGACGATGGTCAACGGGCCCTCGCACACCACCCGCAGCGGTAGTACCGGGCCGATCCCGGTAGAACCGAGCCGCGTTGACTCGAAGAAGAAACGAAGACTGCAGGAAGTTTCCCAGCGCTGGTCCGCTTCGGTAGTACCGGACCCCATGGTCCGGTAGTACTTCCTTAGCGGTAGTATCGCACTACTACCGGGACCAGTACCGGCTAAAAATGCATCGATTCCAGAACGCCTTCTGGAGATGCGTACTGGCCCCGGCACCGCCCGCGGTAGTGCCGCACGGCAAGATTCCGGGGTCACCCGGTAGTACCGGGCATGGGTCGGTACTACCGGCCTAAGAAGAAACTGCATAAACAGATAAGAAAACCGCAATAACTTTTTCGTCCAAACTCCAAATCGGGTGAAACCAATTTTGTTGAAAAGGTAGCGACAAGAGCCATAAATAGAGTTAAGTTGACACACATGGGAAGGTGTGGAACTTTCCTCACGGATAAACCAATAATATTTCCAACACGAAAACCCAACAAGTTTTTCATCCGGACTCCGGTTTCTATGATCTTGGCTTGCTCCAAAGATAATCACAAGCACTACAAGATCATGCATATACACATCATAGTCCATCATGTGAGGAGGATAACACAAGAGGAGAGTTTGACCTCTCTACAAGAGACGAACCGGTAAAACCTCCAACATAAAAAACACCACACCACAAGATATTCAAATGAAATCCGTTTTTGATGAACTAGAGCTTGGTATGGAGATGAACACAAGCTCTAAATCTCACATGGATAAAAGCCAAATAAGAACCAAGAAAGATGATATGCCAAATATGCAAAGGTTTGAGCTCTCCACAAAGATGCGATCAAGTTACTCACTTGAGAGCCCCTCTTGAGAGTACGCCGTCTATCCTATAACCCGGTCTCCCACTAACTCCACGAGACCGGTAAAATAGAAACCCTATCAAGATCATATCTTTGCCTTGCGCATTCCACTTGAGCTAGATGATGACGATCTTGATCTCTTCAAGTGGACCACCTTTCTTGATTGCGCTTGCTAGCACATGCTTGATGAAGACTTCCCAAATGCTCCCCCATACTCCATTATGGGAGAGCCTCGCTAAGCTCCGTTTCACAAAGATGATGTCTTGAATCCTTCAAGACATACTTGCAATATGCACAACTCTACACATGACCATTCTTCATATAAACCCTTGAATAGAGCATTGATCATCATGTAAACTTCTAGAGTCCAACACATGAACTCCAATCTTTTCCTATGGACAAGATCTACAAGAATAACTCAATGCAAACATTAGTCCATAGGGATTGTCATTAATTACCAAAACCACGCATGGGGCAACACATGCACTTTCAAAGCTGAAGGCACGTGAGAAGAAATATCTGGAGGAAGAAAACAAAGCACAACATACTCAATCTCAAGGCTCCGATAACCAGGGGTCAGCGACGAAGGCCGTGTATGGCACCTCTTTTCTTAGGGTGCTAAACGCGATAGTGGCCGTATGGTCGGCACCGGAATGGGTTATAAACATGCCTTTTACTACCCCGACACCAAGGAGAAGTGAAAGGAGTGGAACAATATGGAGCAATTGGATCTCCGGCAAGAATTGGTGGCCGTGAAAGCAAACATGAAGGAACAAGTCCAAGACGCGGTGGCACATACGCTCAACTCCCTCCTTCCTACCATCTGTGAGTCCGTCAGGGCTTGCATTGAGGGAGGCAAAAAAGGGCCTCCCCCCATGATCAGCTTAGGCACCAGCAACTCGTTCAATGTGGCGCCTATTGTGCAGAACCCAGCCGCCAACCCTAATTCTGGTAGGTAAGATCATACGCCGGCCGCCAACAATGCAAATGGTAGGGAGGAATCGCCGTCATCACCCCGCCTCGTAACAGCCCTTCCGTCTCATGCACGTCGGCGGTCGTCGCCATTAGCCGAACTCAACGCCCTCACGGTAATTAAGCGTCGCAAAAGTCTCGACAACTTATATATTACTTCATTCTTGGCGCCCTCTCTAACGCCTTACACGTTTTCGCAGGCCGTTGAGACGAGATGCACATTTGCTCCTGCGTGTGAACGTTGAGCTCAAGGACGTGGCAAAGGGTAAGGTCGTGACAACACTCAACCGCGTGTCCCACGGCAGGCCTATGGTTGATGACGTGTCCAGGGTTACACTGTGTCGGGTGTTCCTGGGTTGCGTGCTTTGGATCCTCCGACTCAACCCCCCGAAGGCGATAGCGAGTTAAACCTCGAACAATGCTTAATTTGTCCCATGATATGGCCAAAAGCACTGATTCGTTTGGACCCTCCTGTCACCACCCCATAGCCAACACCGGAAGAGGACGACAATGGTGGTGACCCCGATGACTTCCTCGTTGATGATCCTTACCATGACGGAGCTGGCGAGGGGGTCCTCTTGATTCACCCGACCATGATGACCATGATCTAATGCATACTCTCATGCTAGCTGATCTCTTAGATAAATATCAGTGCACGAAGCATCTATTATGTTCTCAAGAGCTGCCAGAAGCTGCCCCGGATCAAGATGATCTCAGCCAGGACACACTCAAAGATGCGCTTAAAGATGCGATGGCACCGAAGGAGCCTAAGAAGACGGGACGAAAAAGTATAAGAAGAAATGTGATGCCTTTGACTCCAACAGCCAGCCGGTGTCGGGGACTAAGTCGAAGCCACTACACCTGGTAATGGATAGGGTACCAATCCCCGATTGGCATTCGATCCATAATTTGGGTCAACCAATGCTGCCGCCGAGGTGGGTCGAACTCTTGACTAGGGATATGAGGAGCCTCCATGATGGTGTTCATTTTTTTTTTGAGGAGAGGCTTCTCAAATAGAAAGATCCAACATACCCGTTTTTCCTTGCAAAGGTACCAGAGGGCTTGGGCTTTGACACTACAAACTCTGCGGACGTGCTCTTCCTGAGATTTAATGACATCTTCAGAATGTTCCACATGTACGCGCTCCACCCATCGATGGTTCGCCTGGTTGCGCTTAGTATGGCGTACCAACTCGCAAAGGAGAATACTCCAGACGTCGTGATAGTTGACCCCTACTACATGCAAGAAATGTTCATGAACACCCCTAGGGGTAGGGCAAACGTGACGCAGTACATCGAGGATTTCTTCAAGTGGCATATATCCAAGGACATCTTTCTCATGCCTTACTTTCACGAGTAAGTCATTCGCTAGCTGCCATAACATGCTTTTGTATATTTCCATCATTAAATTTGCATGGTACATGGTTAATTTGAGGATGATGGTCTCTATGAATTGTTTTGCGCAGAAACAAATACGACACCCTCATCGTTCTGTACCCGAAGGAATCATATGCCGTGTATCTCAACTCCGGGAGTAATCAGAAGGATAAAGACTACACCTACATCAAGGCTGTTCTGAATGATGCTCTGAACGCTACTACCACAGGGAAGGGATCATTAAAAAGAAAATGCAATGGCGAGGTAAGTATGTATTCAGGCACAAACTTGTGTTCCCCTGCATCAAGCAGGCGCCAGGCAGTAATATGGATGCATGGTACCTCATCCATCACATGCAGGATTACGTGAAGGATGCACAAAAAGTACAATTTCCGTCTTCTCTCGACAGATGGTGACATGGGGGAAGCCACTGATGCTCAAATAAGACAAGAGTTCGGTCGCATCCAGCAGTCGATCGCGGTAATCATCTGCAAGGATGTCTTAGATCGTGGCGAGGCTTCTACTACGGCCGGCGTGGCCCACCAACTAACACTAAGATAGAAGAACATCTAAGAAAGCAGGGTGATGATAGGCCATTCAACTCGTTAGATGGTTTTCTCCCATTCCCGCCGATCAAGAAGCAGAGCAAGAAGTGATCGACGATGTTTAGTCTTTCTTGTACGATCGATGAACTTGTACGTGCTCGTAAACTGTATCACTAGTTTAACCTGCCTAGCTAGATCTAATTTCAAAAGTCGTTGACCTTATGTGTGATCGATGCTATTCAGGGTTATAAATCGATCCAAATCATTCTAGTTTACATAGTTTTGTATTTCTCTTAGAGTGCCGATGATTTTAAATGTTTGTGACACCGTTGATCTAGGGGATGGTGCTAGTGAGCCTTGTGATATGAATGAATAAACATCTAATGCATCATACTTGGCTCACTGGCACCATCCCTAAAATTTCGGTGTGTCCAATCTAAGTGTGAGGCAGAAATCCAAATCATTTTGTTTTGTTTCTTCTTTCCCTTAGAATATCGATGATTAAACTGTTGTGAGACCATGTGATCCACGGATGGTGCTAGCGAGCCTTGTGATATGCACGAGTGGACACATCTCATGCATCTTACTTGGCTCGCTAGCACCATCTCTGTAATTTGTGTGTCCGACCTATATATGAGGTATGCTTTCAATTTGTGTGCACCCATTTAACTATTATTTGATTTGTGTGCATGAACTCTTGCTTTTGTTTGCCTAATGCTTTTATCTTTGACTTGTGTACAGAGAGATGAAGAAGTGGTTTCAGGAGTATATGACGAGTGTGGGAAGACTGTCTAGAGCAAGTGAATAAGTTGAAGGGCAACAACTACAATGGCTACAAGAGTAAAGCGGAGGCGTAAGATAGGAAGAACATCTCCTTGCTCATCGTCTTCGCGATTCTCTTGTATGTGACTGTAGTTTAGATTGATTACTACTTGTTTTCAAAAACTTGCGACCTAAACTCGCGACTCCATCGAGATGTATTCATGCATGTATGAAAACTTTTGGTCACTTGTCTATTTGGTTTGTAATGCATGTGATTAACCACCAAAAAAATAATTCCAAAAAATGCTATCGTTGGTGAATGAGACGAATACAGGAAATATCACTACTGGCGAACCGTATGGGCTACCGCTCGCGAACGGGTCCGGTGTGCCAGTGGTAGAGTGAGCAAGAACTGTTGCGACAACGGTAACATATCACTGGCGAACAAGAACTGTTCACCAGCGGTAACGATTACCACTGGTGCGACAGCGCTGGCGCACGGCTGTTCGCCAGTGGTAAGTGATTTCCGTCGCCAGGAGTATCCATTCTCCTACTAATGTTGGTGTAATGAATTTACAAACCATAATACCAGACAAGCACCCTGAATTCTTATGTCGCCTTGCTCCACTCGATCTAAGCCACTCTTGATGGCTATTGCCGTGACTTACACATGACATTGCAACTGAGAAAAAACATCCAAGCCATTGCACTTGCGTTGTGATTTGTGCTTTTCCGAGAGTTGCATATAAATTGCAATTGATATGTAGTCACCCGACCAAGATTTAGTTAAATCTCTGTCGACTGGGTTCTAGGCGTGCCCTTAGATCTAGCTATATGGGATTAGATGAGGCCTGCACGCTTGGTATATGGAAGGAAAACATCGGGAAAAAATCTCATCAAGATTCAGAGGTAATGACAGCATCTCATCGAGAATTTGCGCACGCAACTCGAGGATCAAAAGGTGTGTAATTTTTGAATCAAAAGGGAAAGGGAATGATTCCTTTTAGACGCATGCCTTTTGATGCAGCGAGTGCCTGCACCCGGCCGTCTAAAAAGCTCACCCAGCCCAAACCCTGAAACCTGACCCGGCCGAGTAGTGGGCTCAAAACTCTCCCCGCACATCGACATTGCCATGGCAGACACTACACCTCTCCTCGATCATACACCACACATGCATAGTTTATTAACCATTGCATGCATGCTTTCCTTCCTCCGCTTTGCTTTGCTTCCCTAGCAAAAACACGACGACCAGAAAGTATGCAATGATGAAGCTATGATTTTTGCCATCTTTTCTTTCCTTCGATCGATCGATCGGTCACTTTTTTGATAGGGTTTTGCATGCACAAAGAAAAGACCTTTCTCTTTCAAAGAGGTTAATTATGCCTTAGAAAGTTGCCATGATGATGTTTCGAGCTGCAGCTGGTACTCCATGGCCATATGGATCGGAACTTAGAAAGCTCACACACGCTCGCTGGAAAAGCTTTGCTTTCACGCATGTACATGCTTGCCACATGAAAAGATGGAGACGACGACGACTTATTAAGCTGATGATCCTAGAAAAAGGAGCCAACTTTCCAATCCCTCCTTTTCTAGCTTGTGCTCTGCTAAAGCGTGTCAACTAATTTCTGAAAGCACGTACACAACATGCATGCAAACATACACATTCAAATGCATGATCAAACAGAAGATGAAGAAAAAGGTTGAGACGACGACATCATGATTAATTCCTTCGATCGATATGATCATCCCTACACTAATCAGTAGCTAATGATGGTGGATCGATCTATCATCTGATTCATGCATCTTAATACATTGGACAAAACACATGAAAATACTTGCGTACGTGCGTGTCTCAAATTATTAATCTATCTAAATCGGCTGCTCATGAGCGCCTCCTCTCCCCCTCCTCCTAGGTTTTCGTTGGCCGTTATTGCTTCTGCCGGGAAGGCGAAGGCAGGCATGTTGGTGTAGCTCAGTGGCGCCATGGCGATGGTGGTGCTACAGTTCAAGATGGCATTAGCGCCGTAATTCCGCCGGTCTAGGGTTTGCAGCTCCCTAATCTGGGACTTGAGGAAGCGGAGGTAGTTGGCGGCCTCGTCCAGCATGGATGCCGTGTCCATCTTGGCGCCCCCCGGGACGAGCTTCTGCAGAACGCGCAGCCGCTCGCTGATACGCTCCCGTCGCTGCCGCGCTGCCACCGTCTGCGGGTCGGAGGAGATGCGCACGTTGCGCCTGCTCGGCCGCTCCCCGGCCTCCTCCTCGTCTGCGCCGAGGCTCACCGGCCGCATCGCAGCGGCGCGGTAGATCATCTCCTTCACCTGCGCCAGCGCTTCCGTGTCCGGCTCGTACCGGGGGACATCGTCGCAGCCGTTGACAGAGCTCCTGCCGTCAAAGCTGATGCTCGACGAGGTGCTGCTCAGAGACGGCTTCGTCCGTTTGGCGGACGGCGCCGTTTGCTGAACGCGATCTGGATGCCGCCGTCTCCGGTCCTGGTGGACGCGAGGAGGCTACAGAGAGGGTTCTCCTGGGCATGCCCGTCCACGGCCGTGCATGGTGGCTCTGTGGCTCTCCGCTTTCTGCTCGACTTGCGTTGTCTTCTCCCAGTAGTGCCGTTGCCTTCTTCCCACTGGCTTTTCGTCGTCGCCGCCAACGCTATCCTCCCGGTCGGCGTGTCGGCTGCGTCCTCGTTGCCGTAGTCGACGACGATGCCGCCACGGTCAACAGCGGCAGCGGCGCCGTTAGTGAAGGAAGGTGCTGCAGGTACAGTAGCCAACGTGACAGCCCGTGCATCATGGTACGAGGTCGTAGTCCGGAGGCATCCCCATCGCGCCCTGATGGCGATGGTGATGCTGCTGTCGCTGCACGACAACCCCGTCCACGTCGGCGTAGGCAGGCGTGGCGGGCCCGATCGCGCCGTATGCGAGGCTGGCCGCCTCGACGCCGCCGGGCATCGGCTTGCCGCCTCCGTAGGGCACCTGGATGCCCTGCAGCTCCATGATGGCCGCCGCGAGCGCCTCGTCCAGCACCAGCCTCTCCAGCACGGTCATGCCGCTCCCGTCGACGGCATTACCACCATCACCTGCCGCAGCACTGCCACCGCTGTTCCACGCGCTCTCGCTTAAGATCATTCGTTGCAGAAGCCATGATCCATCTCGCCACCTAACAGGAAATCGAAAGATACCCCATGCGTGGACGGATTAGAAAGCTATATATCGAAGGAACTAGTTAGCCTCTTAGCTAGGCAGGTGAATCTGATGAAGAAGCACATATATATTGCAATTAGCTACGCAAGAGACAAAGCAAGATACTACTGATTAGCAAGAACATGCATGGAAACGGAGAGATGCATATGAATCGATCCATGGACCAAACTAATGGCGCGCGTGCTTACCCTTAATGCGACGCAAGTAAGATGAGCAAGAGCGCACTCCGCTGCTTCTGGTGATGGTATGCTCGCTAGTGTGGAGCAACAGAAGGAGCATTCAAGCATTAAACACTCGAGGCACGGGCAGGGAGAGGAGGAAGATGCTAATGGCACAATAAGACAAGAAGCCTGCAGTGTTGAAGCTGCTTTTAGGGCCCTGAGCACAGTGTGTCTAGTGTGCGCGCGCTCTCTCACTACCAAAAGGCTGCAGGCCGGAGGGGAAAGCAAGAAGGCTCTTATATAGAGGCAAGCCAAAGAATAGATGCATAGATAGATAATCTGGTTTTTGCATCTACTCTACTATGATGGTGTACTGTGTAAGTATACACTTGTACATATACTTGTTACTAGTACACACTACATCGATGGTCCTAACACTTGACACACTCTAGTGTGCAGTGCAGTGATGCACACATCTATCTATAGCCATGAACAGAACAGCTAGCTCCTGGCTATATTATCACTCACTTTGGTATGCCTATCTAATTAATGCTCTTGATTATGTGGGTTCTGAAAGATAAGCTTGCTAACATCTATAGGGCTTTTGCTTACCAGAGAATAGGGTTACTGGTCTCTCTCATGCCTAGCTTGGGCTCCATCTATAGGTAGGGGCAGGGCTCAGTTATACAAGTACTCCCTACTACTGGTATGTTAATTGTGTATTGTACTTGTGTGCCTGTGCTCCAAACCTATCATGTAGGGTGAGAGATTTATTTGGATATTTTTATAAAAGACACTTCACAAGCATTACACCCGTCTCTGCATAAGAAAGATGCACGTAGCCAGAACCAATCCGCAAGAAATACAAATAAAAAGGAGAAAACCAAGCAATCATGAAGATGAAATTATAAGTCCCCTATGGTGCTGAAGGGCCAATTCGAAAATCAGGCGGCCATCCATATTGGATCAAAAGTTTCTCTCGGTGTGTTTTTCAGTCGTGTAGACACCTACATAAAAAGGTCTTGAGTTTTCACACGTTGTAATGTGTATCACGAACGGAGCAAACTGATGAAGAGGTAGACTAGTAGACTACCTGCATGAGAGATTTATTTGGTTACTTTGGTGACATCTTTTTTTTGTAGAGATACTTTAATTGACATCAAGGAGGGAGAAACTGAAAAAGGCAGCCACTGATTACTTACCTAGCTAGCTCTGCATCTGGGAGCTATATGATTTGATTATGATTAAGTGTAAGAAAGAGATACTATAAGAGATCAAAGACAGGGCTGGCTTTGAGCTCATGAGCACCACTGCCCTTGTCGTCTACACATACATAAACTACACACATGCGTGTGTGCATATGTGTCAATGTGTGTACATGTAGTGCATGCATTACTTACTCCTAGCTATAGCCAGCCTAAAAATGACCTTGCAGCAGTAGCAACTGTCAGGAGTGCAAAAAGATTTTCACTTTTACTGGCAGCTTTAACTTTGGGCACTTTCATGCATTCATGTATTCTAGCTACAGCCTAGTAATGTATGTGGAGTGTATATGTAGCTCTGGGAGAGGAGGGTATGATAGTGCCACAGTACATACCTTTCTGGCCACTACTGGGCAGTACAATCGTACGTACTCACCAGCGTAAATATGAACGGTGCAGAACAGATGTGTGGGAGACACTGACGGCTCAGATCGCGTGTGTAGCTAAGCTAGCGACTAGACGCGCGCTGGCCTTGTGTAAATGTCAGGGGTGGCACTGGCCACACGCATCATCGAGAGCTTTCCAGCCATGATGTCATTCCGCTACAGGAGTCACTACTACTGTGGAGTGTGGAGAAAATCCGTTTTCGAGTAACCGGCCGGCTGTGACTCGGTTATTTCATTATTGGATGTAAAAAAATATTTGTCAGGACATGTAAGTAACATTATCAATCGTTTTCGAGCTTCTTTCAAGTTGAAAATGACACCAACATTTAGAAGTTTTCCAAGTGTTTTCCTCTTAAGAATTTTATTATCGATGACAAATTGGGATATACATATCTCAAAGTGATAAAGGCCAAGGAAACAAAAACCCCTAAGAGCTCTTGGCTTTCTCGCTGGTTTTTTTCTAAGATATGTCCAAGCAGACGTATCGGTTTCAAGGAGAGGCCAAGCGTCCGATTACAACGCGTTTTGGCACATGCTCCAGAAACACTTTTATTGTGTTTATCTCGCTGGTTTGATCCACACTTTCGTTGTGTTTATCTCAACATTAATACGACTTTATTAGCTAGCAATAGTTGTTTCATGATCTTTCGTCTTCTGATGGTTCATCATACCAGATGCTTATAAAGGTTTACCTTGCTAAGCTATCTAACAAATGTGCAGACCTAAAACTATAAAATAATGTTAACAAGTGTCTAACATAATTAACTTGTTTTGCCAATTCAAAAATTAAGTCCAAATACCGAATTCACATTTTAAAGTGGTTTTCAAACGTTTACAACCCGTAATATGTGTCTACGGGTGAATTATATAACTAGAACAAAAGGGCAGAAAAGGTGAACACAACTCACTTGGTTAGGAAACTGGATGTACAACTCGGTCACTCGGTTTCAAGTTTTCACGTAAGCGGATTTTGATTCTTATTTAAAAAAAACATGGTAGGGGCTTCCCTACCACATTTCTTTAAATATATATATATAGAGAGAGAGCATTAACTAATGTTGGGGATTAATGTACGTTTTCTGCATCTGGAAGAGCATCGATCTGCATCTCATCATCTATCACTGTCTAGTAAAGTTTGACCCTGAATGCCAAATCAAAAATGAATGGATGAAAATCACGGGGATGATTCTTTGAAAAAGAAAGGCTCCAAGCTAGAAACCCTGAGTCTTGTTTGCTAGTACTTTGGAGAAGATAAATTTCCTCCACGATAACTCCCATATATTTCCCCTGAATATTGGAACCTCCACTAATATAGTCTATGTATAAGGAGAAGGAATGCACGAACAACAGGACTAACTAAATCTAGATTTGCCTAAGATTGATCATCGATCCTCTTGACTACTGTACCATATATGTACGTCGTCACGTGTGCTTCATTAATTACTTAATAAATTAAATAAGTAAATAATGGGGTGGTATTAGACAATGAGGAGAGGACAACCGTGTGTGCACATCATTGCTTTCCACTGATTGATCGAGTGAGATAACAGGAAAGCAACAACCGAGGAAGAGGCAGCTGCTGGTTTGGAATGTCCTGAACAGTGGCAAGTAAGCAAGACGACGCCTAATGAGCCATCCATAGGACGTGAAAACTCTATCCTCTAGCTGCTGTCATTTTCCTGGAGATGGCAGCAGTAAACCAAGCAGAAACTTGCAAGAGTGAGATTTGTACTACAACCTTTGCAGCATTTTGTTTGTATGTAACTATTCATAGTTTCATACTGCAGAATGTGGTAGGTGACAAGTTTGGGACTTGTGCTGGCTGCTGCATTGGGACACCTACCAGATAAAATTTAGAACAGTTAGAAAGCAGACAAGTTTGTGTGTATGTCTGTAGGCAAAGGTGCCAAGGACTAGGTGCAGTTGCCGTTAAAATGGAAGTGGGTATATAATATTATACTATCTGACATTCTATATAGTCTATCCATATCTGCATATTTTAATGCTGAGCTTTATATAAACATACTATAACCAGTTGGCGTGGCTTGTAGGTAGCTCGACACGGAGCCTCTTTAGCTGTTAAATTGGCTGCTTGATTTTTCTAACGAAGTCGATCGCGATCGATCCACGTCCCCTTCAACGGATCGATCATACATGGATGGACCAGCGTCAAGTTGCAGCGTGCAAACAGGCCTCATAATCCTATACGATCCACGGCAAAGCGGTCCCCGGCCGAGAGACGATTGACACAAGTACAAATGATCCCACAACAATAATGTACTCCCTTCGTTCCATAATATAAAATGTTTTAGGTGTTACACATGTTTTCTACATTCATACAAAAAAGAGTGAACATGTAAACTAAAATGTGTCTAGATACATATGTGTGTGTATGTGAATGTGACAAAAAGCTAAAACATCTTATATTGTGGAACGGAGGGAGTAGATAAGTTCAGAAAAATTGAATGTGGGCACATATCTCAGCGAATTTCAGCATCCAAAACTGGATCATTTTTTTCGTCGCGCTTATTTCTTGTAGACTAATGTAGAGTATGTACAACTGTTGATAGCACACTCTTATCTTATACATTGCATGTTATTTAGAGAATAAAACATTATGACATGCTATATCTTTGCGTTGTCTCCACCAACTAATAATTGTGTGCATGCTACTAAAGTCATGGCACAAATAAAATAACAGCTATGCATATGAATCAAATGTTATTGCAAAACAATTTTAAGTAGCAACGGTAAGATGCAGGACTGGAGCTCAAGCGCGCCCGCGCCGCCCCGCTTCCCGCCGTGGTGCCGGCCGCCCCGGCCGCGGCTTTCCCCTCGCTGCTGCCTCCTCCACCAGCCAGAATCCCGCGGGATTCGTGCCCCAGGTAATAGCCGTTTCTGAAGATCTGGATTTGCCGTCCCCTCCTCCGCGTGCGTCACCGGCCGGCAGTGAGGTGGTTCCCGAGACGCCGCCCGAGCTCCTCTGTCCTGCTGGGCAGCAGACGCCACCTGGGCGGGCTGCGTGCCGCTTCAATGCGCATGGTGGGTGGCTGGGCTGGCGTGATGCCTTCAATGCCGACCGACCCGCTGCTCCCATGCCTCCTCCTTCAATGCATCAGAGGGAGGGGCTCGAGGCTGCTGACCGAGGTCGACGGGATGCGCTGCCGTCCCATCCCCGCGCGGCGCGGCTTTGCCTTCAACGCAGCTGGCCGCCCTCAATGCGCCCCGCCCACCTCCACCTGCCTGGCTCGCGGGCCGGTGTTTCCACTGCCTATACAAAGGGAAGGGAAGATTTGCTCACAGGGCATCTGAGTGCTGAGACCCGGTGAAGTGTCGCCGTTGTTTTCGCTGTGGCCACCACGCTCGCTCCTGCGTCCACCCTCCAGAGCCGCCACCAAGTCCAAGTACTGCATCGCCTGCCCCGCGCGCCTATCGGAAGCTCATCAGGTCTGCTACAGCTCCTGCCCATCCGCCCCGACCCGCGCTGTTGCCCGCCATGGCTCGCGGCGACCCAAGGCCGGACGAGGACTCCGTCGTCATCCACTCCACGCCCGCGATGAACGCGGAGGCCACCACACTCCTCACCTGCGCGGCCTACGCGTGGTTTGACCGGCCGCCGGCGAGGGACGCCATGGGCGCCATGGTGCGCGCTCTGGCTTCCGTTGCGGCCACGGACCTGGACGACTTCAGTGTCACCGAGCACTTCCCCGAGCCCTACTTGGTGCGCTTCATGCATCCTCACCACCGGGACGCCGTCGTGGCTCGCCACAACTTCCCGTTCGGCACGCTCCGCGTGCAGGTCCGTCCTTGGTGGCTCGAGGACCATGCCGAGCAGGTCAATCTCCAGTACCATGTTCGCCTCTGCATCGAGAAGGTTCCTCTCTACGCCTGGAACGACGTGGCGGCGCAGCAGGCTATCGTGCGCGCTTGCTCCATCGACTATATCGAGCCGCGCTGCAAGACCAGAGAGTACACCAAGGCGCTCTGCCTTTGGGCGTGGGTGGAGCACCCCAGCTTGGTGCTGCGAGAGCGCTCGGTCACGCTGCCTGGCCCGAGTGCTGCTCCCGGCATCCGTGAGCGTGGTCGTCGGGGTCTGCAGCGGCGCTGCATCATCCATCTCGACATCGCCGAGGACCAGACCGGCCCCCTGGACGGTCCACAGCCGCCGCCTGCAAGGTACACCTGGCAGTTCGGTCAGAAGGATGGTGCTCGTGTTGTGCGCGACAGGGTGGAGCGTGCCCAGGAGGACCACCATGGGCGTCGGGACCGGGAGCACGACAGGGACGACGATGACGATTGCGACAGGTGAGGTCATGACTCCTCGCGGGGGTGGCGCGACACCATCCGTCGGAGCCTCTCCTGCTCATCTCGCAACCGCGGCAGAGACGAAGATAGGAGGCAGGAGCAGCAGCAGCGCGACAGGGACCGCTCGGGGAACAGGAACAGGACCAGGGGAGCCGAGCACGGGCGGGCCGGTGCGCCGGTCGTTGCTGACCCTCTCCCGGGAGAGGGGCTCACGGTGGTCACGCTGCCGGTTGATGCGAGGCCCAGGCTGCAGCACGCTTTCCCGCCGGCGGACGGGGCCTTCACTGATGTCGAGTCCTCCGACGAGGAAGAGCTGGCCCTTGCACGCCAGAGTCGTGCCATGGCTCGCCACGCATCACCGCGCTCAGACAGGCGAGCCTCCAGAGATGCTCTCACGCCCCCCACGACGCCAACTTCCGTGCTGCCTTCGTCGTCGCGCTCATCCAAGGCACTAGCGACCCGCTACCTCGCCTCCAGCTCGCCGGCCATGCCGGCCCTGCTGCTCTGCGTGCCGAACCGTCTCCAACAGCCACTGCCAGCCCTGTCTTCGTCGCCCTCGCGCCCGCCAGGCTTCGACAGCTCGCCCATGCCCGCCACGCCGCCGTTCGTCTCTGCCTCATCGCCTCGCCGCACCCCGGAGCGCCCTCGTGTGGCGGCGGCAACGCCGCCTGCTGCGGACCCGCTGTTTGTGCCGTGCACCCGCCCACTGCTCCCGTCGCCAACCTCGTCTCCGCCGCTACGCCCCACCAACAGGAGGAAGACCTTGGCAGGCGTGGCCATGACGCGCACGGGCGGGTTCTCGCTTCGCCACATTGCTGACCAGAAGAAGGCCAAGGGCAAGGTGGCTCCAATTGCCGTTGCGGCCGAGGCAATGGTTTGTCGTGGCTTGGGGATCATCTCCGACGGCCAGGTAGTCACGGCCGCGGCGCTTCAGGAGTTCTCCGACCTCTTCAAGGACAAGGTCGACACAGAGGTCATGCAAGCCATCAGGAAGCTCTTCAAGGTGGACACGGCTGCTGATGAAGCCATTGACGATGCTCTGATTGGCCACGGCGGTGCGCAGGGGCTGGACGTTGAAGCAGAGATGGAAGCTGCCGCTGCTTCAGATGTTTGATGTGGTTCTGTTGTCTGTTGGTTTCCTGGGCTCTTTTAGTTTCTGATGTTAGATTTCCTTATCAATTTGCTATGCTGGAATGTTAGAGGGTTAAACGATGATGCTCGTAAAGCTGTTGTGAACGAGACTCTTGCCTCGTCTTCCTGTCAACTAGTCTGTTTGCAAGAAACTAAGTTACAGTCTGTGTCTGCGTCTGATGCTTTTTTCATTGGGGGGAATCGGTTGCGTGGCTTTGCTGAGAGGCCAGCTTTAGGAACCAGAGGGGGTATTTTGTTGCTTTGGGATGACTCGATCATCCAGGTCACAGATATTGTGGCTACTGAGTTTTGTTTGTCGGCCTCCATTCATGTCATCTACGCCGACTGCGATTTCAAGATAACCACCGTCTACGGGCCGACGGTCGCCAACAGAAAAGATGATTTCTTCGCCAAGCTCATCACCCAAAAGCCTCCTCTTGGGGTCCGTTGGTTGGTCCTCGGCGACTTCAACCAAATTCACCGTGCTAGAGATAAGAACAAAGCTAACGTCAACCATCGCCGCATCACTCGCTTCCGCAACGCCTTGCACACTTGTGAGCTCAATGAAATCCACCTTCAAAACCGCCGATTTACTTGGAGTAACGGGAGGCTAAATCCGACCCTTTGCAAGCTTGATGCCGCCTTTTGCAACGCCGAGTGGGATCTCCGCTTTGGAACTCATGTGCTCCACGCACTCTCTTTGTCTCTCTCCGACCATTGCCCTCTTCTCCTCGCCGATGATAGTGGACCGTTCAAGCCGAGGACTTTCCGGTTCGAAAACTTTTGGCTCCGCCTTCCGGGTTTCGATGATATCGTCAAAGCTTCTTGGGATGCGCCCATCTCCCACACCGAGCCATACCACATTTTGTTCCACAAGCTCAAGAGGCTTGGAGTTTGCCTCTCCAAGTGGTGCCTGTCTTTGTTCCCCAAGCCAAAAATCCTCCTTCATGTGATTCTCCTTGTCATTCTCCAACTTGATACGGCCCAAGAGCACCGGCAGCTTTCCTTTGAGGAGCACGCGCTTCATGCTCGCCTCAAACGCAAGGTTCTAAGCTTATCCATCCTTGAGAGGCTCGGAAAAAGCAATGCTCTCGCATCCGGAATGTCAAAGAGGGAGACGCAAACACTAAGTTCTTTCACCTTAAAGTGAATTGGAGACGCCGGAAAAATTTCATGCACCGTCTCAAGCACAACAACGGTTGGGTGACGGAGCACGAGCACAAGGAGGAGATTATTCTTGACCATTTCACTTCGGCCCTAGGGAAGGGGGAGACGAGGACGCATGATTTCAAGTGGGATGAGCTTCACTTCGACAATCCGGACCTAGAGGACTTGGCCGCTCCCATTCGGAGGAGGAGGTCAAGAGTGCTATTCATGCTATGCCTAATGACAAGGCTCCCGGCCCGGATGGTTTCACCGGGGCTTTCTTCAAGAGATGTTGGGAGATTATTAAAGTTTATGTGATGCGGGTTGTTGGATGCTTTGGCAACCTCCACACAAACAATTTGCATTGGCTCAACTCCGCTAATGTGGTGTTTCTCCCAAAAAGAAGGCGCCGAGGAGATCACCGACTATAGGCCTATAAGCCTCATTCATGCCATTGCGAAAATTATTACCAAGGTTCTTGCTCTTCGCCTTGGGCCTCTCATGAACGAGCTTGTCTCCAACGCCCAAAGCGCCTTCATAAAGAAACGGAGCATCCACGACAACTTCCTATACGTCAAGAATTTGGCTAAAAGGCTCCACAAGAACAAAAGGCCGTCGCTTCTCTTCAAGTTGGACATCCGGAAAGCATTTGATTCGGTTAGATGGGATTTTATTCTTGATCTTCTTCACCGAAGGGGTTTTCCGAGTCGCTTTCGGAATTGGATTGCCGCTCTCTTGTACACCTCCACTTCGCGCATCCTCCTCAATGGTGTGGCAGGGCTACCCATCCACCATGGCCGGGGGCTTAGGCAAGGGGACCCCCTCTCGCCGCTCCTCTTCGTCCTCGCCATCGACCCGCTCCAACAACTTCTTGAGAAGGCCACCACTCTTGGGTTGCTTCACAAAATTCGGGGTAGGGGAACCGTTTTGCGAACCTCGCTCTACGCGGACGATGCGGCAATCTTTGTGGCGCCCTTCAAGGAATATATTCAAAATCTCACGAGCATTCTTCGCGGTTTCGGTGTTGTCATGGGCCTTTGCACCAACTTCGAAAAAAGCTCCGTTGTCCCTATTCGTTGTGGCGGTGTCGATCTTGATGATATTCTCGAGGGTCTTCCGGTGTTGCGGGCTTCCTTTCCCATGAGATACCTTGGCTTGCCTCTCTCTATTTGGCAATTACGGATGGTCGACTTCCAACCTCTCGTGGACAAATGTGCGGGGAAGGTTCCCGCTTGGTTTGGGAGGTTCTTCACCATGGCCGGCCGGGGCACGCTTGTCAAGTCGGTTCTAGCTTCCCAAGCTATCTACCACTTGACGCCCTTGATTGTCCCTCCGGGCATCACTACCAAGCTTAACAAGATCTACCGTGCTTTCTTTTGGGGGGCACCGACAAAGTTTCCGGTGGGCAATGCAAGGTTAATTGGGAAGCCATTTGTCGCCCCACCAACATTGGGGGTCTAGGGATTCTTCACACCGACAAGTTTGCGAGGGCCTTGCGGCTAAGGTGGCCATGGCTTATTTGGAAAGACCCAAACAAAATTTGCGCGGGATTGGGTACACCTTGCACTAAGGAGGATATGGACCTCTTCTACGCTTCTACAACAATTACCGTTGGGGATGGGATGAAGACCCACTTTTGGGAGGCGCCGTGGCTTGATGGGCTCAAACCCAAGGAGATTGCGCCGCTTATCTATGTTGCCTCCTCTAGGAAGAATTGGTCCATCCATCAAGCCTTGTTAAATGACGCTTGGATCCACAAGATAAAATTAGATGAAGATTTCTCCATGCAACACTTGCTCGAATTCGTTGACCTATGGACTTTGTTGCAAAACTTCAACTTGGATGCCTCTACCGAAGACTCCATTGTGTGGAACCTCACGGCGGATGGGGAGTACTCCGCCAAGTCGGCCTACCAAGCTCAATTCTTGGGCGCTACCTCCTCCGACATGAGGCGCTTGGTGTGGAAGGTTTGGGCTCCCCTGAAGACCAAGTACTTTGCGTGGCTTGCTCTCCAAAACCGTCTTTGGACGGCGGACCGCCTTGCTCGGAGAGGTTGGCAAAATTGTGGGCTTTGCCTCTTTGCAAAACTACGCCCGAGACGGTCGATCACCTCCTCCTTCATTGCCGCTTCACCACTAGAGTTTGGTCTCTTTTGAAGGCTTGGCTTGGCCTCTCTTTTGACCAAGCCCTTTGGCGACTCTCTCCCTCAAGGAGTGGTGGCAACATATGACCGGAGGTGGCGTCTTCAACCGCAAAGCCTTGGCCTCCCTTGCCCTCTTGACGTCTTGGGAAATTTGGAATGAGAGGAATGCTAGGGTGTTCCGCAACAAATATACATCCTCGCAAGCCATTCTATCGAAGATCAAGAACGAGGCTAAAATTTGGGCCCTTGCAGGAGCGAAACGTTTAGGAGAAATTTTACCGGGAGAGTAATCCGGTTGTATCTTATTTTCGGTCTTGTTAAATTTGTTGTTCCAACTCTCTCTTAATTAATATAAGTTTCTAAAAAAAAATGTTATTGCAAACAGAGAGAGAAATTTTTCGGAAAAAACAGAGATAAAAATAGCACATATGTGTTAAAAGGGAGGGTCTCCGCGCAACATTATTGTTGTTGGCCATGGCGATGAAGAATGAAAGGGAGCAGTCGCGTCAACACGATCCCTAAAATCTTATCGGCCTCCTGTCGGTGCAGGATCTCAATTGACGTGAATTCGGAAACCTGTTGTCCCGGACAACCGTGTATGTAGTGGGGAAGTCTTGAAACAACACGGCAAAAAAAAAAGAACTAGACAAGGGCGACACAGAGAGTGAGATGTGTATCATGGATTCGTTTGTTCTATTCTTTGCTCTATAGCCTGGGTCCATGCACAGGACACAACCGCCACGCAATGGAAGAAACAAGGCATGCGTCAAACATGCACATGTATGTGGACACCAAGTTTATTTTTCCACCAAAACGAATTCTAACTCGATCTCGATTCACACGACGCGATGCGATGCAACGCGCTTGCGATGGGCGAGGCGGGCGGCGGGGGAGGAGCACGTGTGAACTGCTCCTATTATCACTCACTTAGCGGGTGTAGAAGAGCATCCTTTATAAGATGGTTCAACTCTATCCCCGGCCCATAGCAAATATGGACTAAATTTAGTCTCACTCCCACTTCCTATGCACACCTTTGAGATTTCTGGGATTTGTTAGGCTAAATGGGCCAAGGCCGATAAACATCCAACAACCCCCACCAGATCGCACACGCATTTCAGATGCATTCTAATTCCATATCACTTTTTGATATACCCATCGGTGGAGACCGTCAAGTTAAAGTTCCACCTAGACAAGGAGAGACGCTTGATTACAATTGAACAATAGGCTAGGCCTTGATTCGGTGGAATCGATTTTACTGTAGTCGTCGCGAATAGTTCAGCTTTTACAAACAGAAATTATAGTTCAGTTTTCTACTACAATCCACGCCCTAAGCGACACCAGAACATGTCTCATAAATGGTTGTGTACGTCCTCTCGATCCGTGCCGGTGTTGAAACTTGCAGCAGACACAAACCACAGTATTCCACCTAGTACGCATACCATTTGCACAGAATACGGCGTCATAATCAAATCGGCTCGAGTACAACGTCATTTAAAACCACAAGTATACACTATACACTACACTCCATTGCTGAGCACATCATGTGAGCTGATTAATCAAGCCTCCTCCCTCCGGCCGGCAAGCGACACGGAACCTTCTCGAATCGGCGTAACGACGAGACGGCGTCCTTTTCCGGCGAACCGTAGCCATCGCGCGACCGTCGGCCGCTCGACCGTATGCGAGTTACACACGAGCGTGTGAGGGACGACCCACGCCGCCCGGCCCGTCGCCTTCGGTCTCCGTCGTCTCGCGGGCTCTCGTCGGGATCATCCACATCGGCGACGTCCATCCTAGGATCACAGGCAGAATTGGACCGGTCGGCCATGGATTTTTAGCAGCATATATATCCCGACAGCAATATTCATCAGCCTTCCCTGGCGCTGCTGTAGACCCTCGCGTGCAAGTATCATTTTCATCATGATTTGACTGAAAACGTAAGCCATTTCAACGAGTAACACTAGACGAAAGAAGCCGATGCGAGAGAGATGAAAACTCGAGAAAAAAGTGAGGAGAAGCTGCAAAACACACACGCTGAGACGACGAGTATGCAACAGTGATAGGAGGCGTCAGATAGCACGAGGGGCACAAGAGGAGAGGTGGTCCTGAAGAGCCATCGCTGCCTCCTGGGTCAGACTGCAAGCGGGACGTACCGCGGGCGGCCGCGCGTGCGCCGTGTACGCCGCTATTCTTGTGCGGTATGCCGCGTACTGGCTGCGTATGTGCCGCGTTTATTTGCGGCGCCATGCGCGCCGCATAGGCCGCTCGCTAGGCTAGCTAGCTCCTACGAGAATCGATCAGGTTCACGTCTAGCTGCTCATGTACGTGAGCTCCTCCAGGCCATCGCCTGGGCGTAGCTGGGCATCCGCGACCAGCCCGTGGGGCTGCTCAACGTCGACGGCTACTACGACTCGCTGCAGGCCTTCATCGACAGGGGCCGTCGAGGCAAGCTGGACTGCTCTGAACTGTCTTTGGGAACGACGGAGGCGAGCTCCAAGACACGAGATGGCGTCCAGATCCTCCGGCGCTCGTGCTCGTCAGGGGCGTGGCCGCTGGCGTGGAGCTCCTCAGCGCTGCTGCTCCGCTGCCCACGCGCGCCGCCGCGCCTGGCTCAAAATTGCTGTACCTGCGGGGACGGGAACGGCGCTGCTGGCCGAGAGGAAGCCGGGCGGCAGGGGGGGGGGGGGGGGGGGGGGTGCGGGGGCTCGCAACCTCCAGGGAGACGGCGCTGCGGGGTCCTCGACCTCCTTGCGGTGGCGGCTGTGAGGGCCCCGACCTCCTGGTGACGGCGGCGGTGAGGGGGCCCGATCTACCGTGGCGACGGCGGCGCGGCGAGCAGACGGGCGCGAATCCCGGCGGCGCTGCGGCGAACGGAGGTCGCCGGTGGAGGGGAGGAGTGCTCCGGTGGAGGGGAGGGCTGCCGGTGGGAGGAGAGGCATCGATGGAAGTTCACCGAAGTAGAAGACGATTGCGATATGCGGAAGCGATGCGGCAGCCGTGGGCCGGCCCGCATACGCCGCTTTGTTTTTTTCAGTTTCGTGGATGCTCGCGTGCGCAGATAAATGGGCCTATATTTGCGGCGCCGCGGATGACCCGCTCCCGCTTGCACCCTGACTCCTGGGGTCCATCCGATTTGTTGCCCAGTCTGAATTTAGGCTGATGGATCATTTGTGGGCACTGGACGAACCTCCCCGCTTCAATGAGCATTTTTGCAGGCAAAGCATAGCTAGTTTGTTCCAGGACGCCGTGTTGCCATCAGCATTCAAGTCAAAATCTCCAAGCTGTATCTTGGACAACAGACCTAACGGCGGTGGTAGGACACCCCCCGTTCCTTCTGCTCGTCGCGTACTACTGGACCAGGTAACGATAAATGGGCAGCACCAGATTAGCCCAATCCCAATGTTTAATGCACAGGTAGAGCCGTGTCTTAAGAAAACTGAAAAAGCTAACGAGACTCAAGATTCTCATGTACCAACAGGCACAAGCCAGAGAAAGAACCAAGCGTTTCGCATAATGAGGTCCAACACCACTAGTGCAGGTTAAGATACGGGAAGCTGCCTCCAACTCTCGTTTTTATTTTGTCAAAGGATCAGCGATCCAAAGGTAGAGTACCACATGCAATTCAAGTATGTATCCTGTTTGTGTTCAAAACATAAGAGCACTATATCACAAAGGATGTTTCACTAGAACTCCAGCATTCGGCCCCTCAGGATAGCCTCCGCTTTTCTGACTTCATTCACTGGTCCAATGACGAACACCTACATGAAGCGGGCACATAAAATGGGGATTAGTACAGCCAAGAAAATCAATGATATCATCGGCAGAAATAATTCAAGGATATTCATATGGTTCAGTGACTGAGGAGAAACAAAGACGATTATATGCTTCTGCAGGTATTAACTAGGTGTTGGCTTGCATATCTAAACAGCTGGAAATAATTGAAGGGCAATGATTGCGACATGTATAGGCTATCATAGTGTATATCAGGATAGAAAAGTTTCATACACATCCAGGCCTTAGATCAGACCATTCTACTGTGATCATTTTAGATAGAAGTTAGATAAATCTGTCCACGATTGGTTCAAGTCCCATTTGATTACGGTAGACAGCGGAGAAAAGAATATAAAATAAATGATGAAAACCTTAATAGTCAGATTTGTACAAAACCTATAGATCAACAACTACATTTCTGTTAGGGACCATGCATGTGCGTTAAGTCTAAACGTTTGTGATATTAAAAGAGCCATATTCCGAAGTTTCAAATAAACAAAGCACAACATTCTGTTTCAGAAATGGGTTGCCAACATGATGCCCAAAGCTTAATAATGCTTGACATAAGCAGCAAATAAAACCTGTTGGTAAATAAGCAAACCAGAGGACTACATACTGCAGCTACAGCTGTAAACCTATCAAGCCAGGAGGCTGCATCAGTACAGGGGAGAAGTTTTGGTACTCTACATGTCATATCACTAGAAAACTAAAGGTATCGCTCTTAACCTACTCAAACAGGGAGGCTGAATAAATTCAGTAGAGCATGATGGTACAGTACTAAATATATCAGCTATAGAAAATAATGCTCAACCTACCCTATCCGGAGGCCCCTTTGAACCACCGATATGGATTTCAACACTGCAGATAGGAGTGAAATAAACCAAGGGAACGTGAGTTAGGTTTCACGGCACGGATATCATGGGACATATAAAGAATCGAACTTAAGATTTTACTTGCAAGATTCTTTCACAGCCATTATTGATGATCCTTTTCTGCCAATAACACGTCCCATTTTCCCAGGAGGCACATCTAGGAGCGAAAGGATATCCACTTCAGGAACATGAACTTCAGCTTCAATGTCATCTGTACGACAAAACCGTTAATTAGCACAAATGTTCTACGTTGCTAAAAATGCTTTATCAATTTTTTAAGAGTTGAATATCAATTTTGTATTGAATGGATTCACGAATGCAAAGCAAAGACATCTATAACATGTTTAGAAGAAGACTATGCACCTATAACGTTAAAGCATATAGCAACCCCAATCATTATGTCTCAGATTTAAGATTGATCTGAAGAACTACATGTATCAGTAAGCTAAAAGTGATTTGCACATCTGTGAATTAATTTAAGTTTCGGAAAAATATAAATTTAATTTCTTTCCTACTCCCTCCGTCCCTATATAGGTGGCGTATAAACTTAGTTAAAAAGTCAACTATTTCTATGTTTTACCAAATATAATTTAAAATATATCAATAATTACAATGTGAAATAAATATATTATGAAAATATATCTTACGGTGAATATATTGATATTGATTTGGTATTGTAATTCTTCATATTTTTGTATATATATTTGGTCAAATTTAGAAAACATTACTTTTTGACTCAATTTATAAGCCACCTATTTGGGGGCGAAGGGAGTATCACATATAGAACATGTTGGGGACATTGCCATGAGACCATTTAAGGACTCACGACAGTGTGAATAACGCAAGAAATTATAGATAAAGCAGAATAAAAACACTGTTGTGAAGCAGAGGTTGCTCCTGTCACTTCTACAATGGCAACGGAAGTTCCAGAGGGCGTATATCTTATTCCTTGGAGACTGGAGATTAGGAGTATAAATATCCTGGTGGATGGTGGAATATATTTGCCTTTCGGTGTAAGAATCTGGAAACATGATGTGGCAGAATCTAATGAAACCAAGGAGTTGATCCAACGGCTGACAACATTTGGATTCGCAATCTCTACACCGCTAGATTATGCTACATCAACGGCTTGAACACTATATAGTGGTATATCTAGATACATACAATGGATCTGACCATACACTAAGCTTTTCGTTTTTTAACAGGAGGGAAGAAAACACATGCGAACACACTGACCAGGGATAGTAAGAAGAGGTGGCCAATCTGCCTGCTCATTGTCATTTATGCAAAAGCACCTACAGTATAGCTCACTTCGAACTGCCAGACGCCATAAAGATACTTTGCTTAACTTGTCCATCATTTTCTCATGTATATTTAGAAGGAAGCGCACATCATCTGTGGCTGCTCGAATCATCATTTCAGACAAGGGCCTACATTTCCAGAAGTTTGGGTCCTAAAAAACCATTAATTCATCGTCATATTTCAAGAAAATATAATGTCAGTACATGGAAATGATGTGCCCAAGCATTATCCTGAGAAGTTCACAAGGCTACAGGACCAGAGAACAATAATACTCTAAAACAGGAACTCTACAATTTTCATCACATGGCTAACCTGCCTTAGAAGAGTACGGACTTCTTCCTTTTCAGGATATGGCATTCCTACATAAAACAGTACAACAGTATCACAACACACAATCAATCAAATTCAGAACACAAGAGAAAAAGAGCTGTAGTCCTTCATACAGTTAGTAACATATCAAATTCTCAATGGTGTTGAGAGTGGAAGGATTAATTGACATGATGTCCTGATGTTTGACAGAAGGAACGCAATGCTAACAAGAGTGATGGAACCACAATACATTAATTCCATGGTTACTGAATTCACTACAAACCCAGCGAATCTTGTACGCCATACAGTACATTTAAACCAAACCCATTATATGAAGGGGTTCGGCTTCACAGTAACCCAAATAGCAAGTCAGATGAACAACATTTCTGGTAGCTAACTTAGTTCTAGCTAAGCAATACAGAAGATGTAACCAGGTGTCTGTAAGCATCAAGTATGGGATTATGGACAGCTCAAGCAAGATGTCAAAACTGTTAAAATAAAACTAGCAAAATGGTACAAAAGCAGTATTTTAATCTCACTAAACAGTATCTTAATGGCAAACATTATCAGCCACCAGATTTCAACATGTTTTCAAGACAGCTAATAATGGATCAGAAGCACATCCTACCTATGTTACGCCAGATTTCAACATGTTTGCAAACTATTTGCGCACTACTGATGCAACCAATTGAGGATAGACAGATAAAACAAACTGAGTGAAAGCATTTGTTCTAGTTCAAGTGCACAAACAGATCGCAACTTCATCACACCGGCATTAGTTACACAACGTGTATACGATAAGACATGGTATCCACCCAGAAACTAAGATTATAGACTACCTTACAACCATATCATGTAGAACTTATGCTAAAATCTAAAATAAACAAAACCAATACTTTTGTTGCGTAAGACACATACATCAAGGTTAAACACTAGCTGCAGCCCAAGGTGTGTTTCTTTAAATTGTTTTGTAGACAAAAGTGACCCAATCTTTCTTAAGACAAAGCTTTATGATATGGATCAGATTTTACTGTGAAAAGAACAGCAAGGGGATGCATTAGAATATGTATGTGCGAATGTTCCATGTTACAATCCGCAGATAATTCAAGCACTTGGAAGCCAGCACAAGTATAGTACCAACAAGGGCCTTAGGAGAGCCTACAAGTGCTACGCCTATTAGAAGAAAAGGGCAGCAAAAAATAAACAAGCATCATATGCCACGAGAAAACAAAGTACAGATAATAATATAATATGTACGATCATTCTCTCCCATTCACATAAAACTGAACAATTCAATCCAGTGAAGTGTAGTAAGTACCACAATAACGAGGATCAGCAAGAAGGCTCACGAAAGATATGTAAACATCATATGCTCTCTTTTTCCCTTCCTGCTCTTCTATCAGAGCATAGGCGATCTGCACATGGAAGATGATTGAATGCTTCTATTATCATAACAATTCACACATCTATCTCCGGAAAGGTGGAGGATCATTTAATACTTTGAAACTTATACGAGTTTAATGATCCAATGCTCATGATAATGTTTCAGTTCAAGGAAATTTACTGAGAAAGAGCAGACACTATTTAGTCATATACTATATGTAAATTACTGATTTGCTTACACAGGTAGTGACTAAATATGGCACTATATTGTAGTACATATGTACAGTGATTACCTGTGTATCCATCACATTGTGCAATTTAATGCCGAATTGGAAATACAGTGCCTGCAACATAATTAAGCTGTCAATCTTAACAGTTGGTCAGACACATAATTTTCAAACGATTTTTTTAATCCACCAAAAAATTATAACATTTCGTAGTTAGGCACCTCACTGTCCCTTTTACAGTCGTGAATAACTTTGGTGATATAATCTGACTCAAGTGCTGGTTTGCAAGCTTCAACTAGTTCTTTTCCGCCCTCAATAGCATCAACCAAGTAAACAGCATCAGGAAATGCAATCTGAAAAATCAAATGAACCAACAAACAGTCTTGTTTGAGCAGCAGTACAACAGAGACCACATAACCCACTTCTTAAAATCAATAGTCAGTAGAAATACATAAATACGCAATCAATTACAATAAGATTCAGTTCAGCTTACCTGCATGATACAGAGAGCACCATGGCGGCAAAGATCAACACCTTCACAGTCAAATCCAATCACCAACTTATGGGCAGCAGAGGGCTCGAGAAACTCGGCTGGAAGTTGACTAGGTTTTGTAACAACATGAAAGGGCAGAGATGGCAATTCTGCACTATTTCCTGCAAGAGTGTGCGTGGAGTTACAAGGAGAAAAAAATATATAGTACCAGTTCATAGATGCATGTGTACAATCAATACATTAAGTTCTGAACTTCTGACAGAGGTGTTAGCTTAACTAGATGCAGCCTAGATTCAGCACCAATCAGAAATTAAAAGGGTCGTTCACAAACCCAAATTCGGTATCTCACATACAGGAACGTTGCGTCAATACCAGAGTAGGATCTAAGTGGACAGATCAATGCTGTTACGGTCTGAGGACTGGCGGACCAACCAAAGCAGAATCGAACAGAAAGGAAAAAACCACCGTTTAATCATTTCGCATGGACCTAATGCTCTTCTCTTGCTTAAAATCATTGATCAGAGGAAGCGAACTCCCGGTGTGTACATCAACACCCGCGTAACGGCAAGCTGCCAAGAGGAGCAGCCCCATGTCCCACCATTACCCGTCCTAAAACCCTAGCTAGGATTAAATCATGACGCCAAAACAAACACGAACAGAAATGGTGGGGAAACGGAGAGCTAGACCAAGGACCACCGATAACCCTAGGTTCACGGCGACGCGCAGGCGCGGGAGCGGCGCGGAAGCAGCTCTCCACTCAAGCAACCGCGGAGAGAGAGAGAGAGAGAGAGAGAGAGAGAGAGGCGCAACCTGCTGGGTCCCCGCCGTCGGCGGGATTGGGGGGATGTGAAGCCATCCCCGCTCCGCTCCCGATCGATCGCCGGGAGGGACAGCGACGCGGACGCACCGGCAACGGAAGAGGGGAAAAAGGAGGACGGGAAATCGTCTGGCCCCGGCGTTAGGACGGGAAAAAGGAGGACGGGAGTAGTAACTGCCCGGTTCTCCGGCCGACTGTTACCGGTGCTGTGCAGCGTGGACTCTCTTTCTGGGCCTGAACTGCTGAACATGGGCTGGGGCTCAGGATCCACGTGTTGCGTGTTCGCCTGAGGGCCGCCTGCGGAGTTGGGCCACCAGCGAAAACCTCCGTCTTTTTCCTCGTACTGAAAAGAAAAACATCTATACCCTAAAAAAAGGAAAACATCTCCTTGGGAGCTGCGGTGGCGATTATGAAGAATGCGGTTTTCTTTGTCGTAGTTTTGCACGTGTTGTTTTTTCATTGTCTTGGGGAAGCCAATACGACAACTCATGAACTTGCTAAGTTTAACGAGGTTAACCATGTCGTTTGGCACCGTGATCTCCTAGTTTTATAGGAACTGTAATTGTTAACAATGTATCCTTGATTTTAAATGAATAAAGTGCGCCGGATGGCTTTCCCTCAAAAATGAAAACATCTCATTCATGCATCATATTTGATACGACTTAACAAGTAAATAAGATCAAAATATATATAATAAAATAGAGTAAAACATTCACAAATACCAAAGATCATCGAAAACAGTGAAAGTTGCATTGAGGTCTTTCAAATTCTGTCATTTTGTTGCATGAACCAAAATCAACACGCCGCATCAATAAAATCTACAATAACACCAAAGGTTCGTACATTCACATGATATCTTCATCGCAAGAACATTATAATCCAAGATATTGTAATCAATGATACACAGCTTACAAAGCCAACTCGTGTCAAGCCATCGAACCATTGGAAGAGGACCCCATGGGGCAAGTATGGTGGTAGCCCGAGCTAAGAGCATCTCTAGCAGAGCCTGCAAAAGGCCCAAACCCACAAAATAACCGCCCGATACGGATTCGAAACCTTAAAAACGTAGAGAACAGAACCCTCAAAACTCCCCGGCCCGTAAAACTTTTTGAGGGCCCCCGTGAATCCGGCCCTCGGAACGGTTAATTCACAGATTTCGCCGCCGAACCGAGGGGGCCCTGTATATGGTGAAAACGGTTGGCGGGAGGGAATATTCACCACGCGCGACTTTCCCCTCTTCCCCATCTCGCCTCCACCGCCAGCGACGCCGCCTGCGATTCGCCCCTTTTCCCGGACGCATCTGCAGGCGCCCCGCCGCACGCGAGTCGCCCCGGCCGCAGACGTACCCTGCCGCCGATTTTCGGCTCGTCCCGTCCGTGGAGAACCCTTTTCGGCCAAATCTGCTTCGCCGCCGCCGATTTGTCGGTGAGTCCATCTCCGCTCGATTTCGTTTTGTTTTCGGACGGAGTAGCATGTAGTGATTATGCGGTGCCCGTTTCAGATGGAGTTGACCCCAGAAGAAGAGTTCTTGCTCTCCGATTCGTCCTCCTCTGACGACTCTGATGTGGAGACGCTGTTTGAAAGCCGGCGGCAGCAAATGGTGGTCGCCGTCCTCGCCGTCAAGGAGTTCGAGGACCGGTATGCAAAGCAGCGGCAAGGATCCAAGGTTGGCCGCCTTTGCATACCACGAAACCTCTTCTACGGCAACCAGCTGCTCATGCGTGATTACTTCGCCGACATACCGACGTACCCGGCTGGTGAAGACACTACGATCGAGTCCATTCATATGTTTGCCAAAACGATAATAAAACTGTATGGGAAGATTTATCTTCGGGCACCAAATGAAGAAGATACAGTCAGGCTGATGGCGATGAATGAGGCGCGAGGTTGGCCGGACATGCTAGGTAGTCGTGTGAAGCCAGCTAGAGACCCAGATCGCATGCAAGCTTTTCTTCAGACTTACCGTGAGATAGAGGATGCGGACGCACACACCAAGCTCCAGCTAGACCTAGTTGAACACGCCTGGCAGCGGCATGGGCAGTAGCCATTTTTTTAAAATCATTTGAACCATGTTTGATTCAAACAATATTATTATTCTACAACATCTTGTATTGAATTATTGTTTAATTCGTGTGATTCGAACTTTTATTGTAATAAACTATTGGCGAGGATTCATAATGTATTGTTGTTGTAATAAGAATATTTATAATTTAGTTCTTATTTATTTATTATTCCATTTTTATGATATTCATGTCTACTTCATGTTTTGCATTTACAGTTTCTGACCGAGGCGCGGCGGAGCAGCACCCGTAAAGCCGACTCTCAAAACAGAATTTTGTTTTGAGAGTCGGCTTTACGGGTGATGCTCTGCCGCGCCTCGTTTCGAGCCAAAAAACGCGCGTTGCGCGACCTGCAAAACAGTTTTGCGGGTTCGCCTTTTGCGGGCTCTGCTAGAGATGCTCTAACAGATGCAACGACCTACTAGTACGTCTTGGTTGCATGCTATCTAGATCTTTGGATAGTGTCAATGTTGCTAACACGCATGTCTTGCCATCGCCACGATGCAAGTATCGAAGGACGGTCGAAAGATTAGATCAAAGGGCTATGTTTGACCCCGAAATTTACACAGTTAAGACAGATATGTGAAAGGACAACGATGTCGCCTAGAGGAGGGGGGTGAATAGGTGTTACTCCAAATTTTAATCCTTTTTCGATTAAGACTTGACACAAAGGTAAATTCTCTAGGTATGCAACTACGGTAAATTTACCTATATGACAAGTTAACTCTAAGCAAGTAACAAGATACAAGTAAAGACTAAAGGTAAAGGACTAATCGAACAGGAAGCACACAGAGATAAGGATGTATTCCCGAGTTCCTCCTTTTTAGGGGAGTACGTCTCGTTGGAGGGGTGTGAGCTTCACCACAACAGGCTTGCTCAACGCCACAAAGGTCTCACCCTATTCTCCGCTGAACCTCACCACAAAGGCCTAGTTCACCTTCCACTATCGGAATCCTTCAAGCGGAATCCGGATCCTTTACAACAATCTTGGGGCACACACCCACAACTAGGGGTGGGCGTTCGGTCTTTTCGGTTAGTTCGGTTCGGTCTTTTCGGTCTTTAACAATTTCGGTCATCCAGAAATGATACCCGTAATAAATTCGGTCTTTTTGGTTTTCTGTTCTTCGGTCTTCGGTCTATTCGGTTCGGTCTTCGGTCATGACCAAATAGACCAAAATATAGGGCGCGAGAAGGGGAATCGGCGCCCGGGACTGGGAAAGTGGGAAGCGATCGACTGGTCTCTCATGCACGGGAGAATTTACAGTACGCTAGGCTGAGATACCCAGTTGTTGAGCCTAGAGACTAGACGGTATGGTTGGTTTAGTAGTTGGGCATATAGACTAGATGTACACATAAGCTGGGCTGACACACAAATTCGGCTGCTTCCGTACGTAATTCACTCAAAATAAAATAAAATCCGTCTTTCGGTCTATTCGGGTTATCTATAAGTGATACCCGAATTTCTGATTTAATTTCGGTCTTTTCTAATTTGCTACCCAAATTTCTAACGGTCTTTTCGGTCTCGGTCATTTCGGTCTCGGTCTCGGTCCTTTCGGTTTCGGTTTTCGGTCTTCGGTTTTTATGCCCACCCCTACCCACAACTGAATTGGGGGTTCCCAACACACGAATCTGTCACACAAAAGTAACAAGTGAGAACAACAAGATGCCTAGGTTTTCCTAGTGTAAACCCTAGGCTCGAATCCCTCAAGTGAATGAGGGGGAATACAAATCGATTCGGTGAAGATGTAGATCTTGCTCTTCTCTTTCAATCCTCCAAAGATCAACGAGTTTGGGTAGAGGTATTGGTGGATCTCTTTGATTTGGTGGATCAGCTTTAGGTGTTCCATAAGGTCTGGTCGAGATACTCAAGCTTGAAGAAGGAGAGGGGTTTTTATACCCCTCTCCGAATTCTGACCGTTGGAAAACTGTCACACCGGAGACTCCGGTCTAAGCAGACCGGAGACTCCGACCTGGACCGAAAACTCCGGAGACCTTTCTGGTCTGGTATGCAGTAGCTCTCCACCTTGAGCTATGCTTGAGGGAGGAGCTGACTAGCCGGATACTTTTCGTCCTGAGTCCGGAGATTCTGGCTAGGCCGAAGACTCCGGTCTTACTCTGGTGTTCTCCCGGACCAGTATACAACAACTCTCCCCTTCTGTAACTTCAAGGAAAAATAGCTAGGCCGGAGTGAGGCCGAAAACTCCTTGCCCAGAGGCCGGAGACTCCGGTCCAGGGGGGCCGGAGATTCCGGTCTAGGCAGGTCGGAGACTCCGGCCTGGAGTTTCCTGCAACACTCTAGCTTGATCTTTTCCCTCTCTAAGTTTTGATGCATAGTAAATTATCCATTACCTCCTGCATCACTTAGCAACAAGTTAGAGTATCACTAGTGGTGTTGCCTAACACACAAAACAAAATAAGGGATCTATAAAATGTTCTTTTAATATGTGCGTTAACTGGGGTTAGGCTTCACTAGAAATCGTTTATGACTTCTATCAACGAACCCCGACACTTATATGAGCTATTAACATACAGTAAATTTGACAAAATCTTGTACAAGGTTCGTTCTGTGGGGTATTTTCTTTATGTCCTACTTCCATCCTTATATGTCTTTGCATACCTCGTAGTACTTTCTATAATCTGACATCTAATTGTTGTGGACCCCCACTGGAGGATACCCTATCAGCGCAGACCACGAAAGAAAGGGTCTGGCTTAACCCCTGCAACACAAGGAAATCACGAGACCGGGAAGTCTAGGTGTGAGTCTTTTCAGAAGTTACTAGAGGAAAGAATATATTAAGTCCAAATTTGTTAGAGTATGTGTCCTCCTGGGAACCCTATCCTTGGTTTCGCTTTATAAGCCTTATAGTTGTAATGTTACCGTAAGCAATAAGAAAACCCTATCTTCCTTGTGTGCTATCCTGAGCTAGTCTAATGCTTTAATTCCCCAATCTTTGCTGCCAACTAGTGCTGGCCATGGCACCCTCCCATCTCCGGCGGTCTCCGGTGAAGTATTTTTACAACCTCCGAAGTAAAGGACACATCATCTTGTCATCAGCCGACCACCATGGCTTCCAATAGCGACTAGAAAAGGCTTTGATGCCAACGCAACTACAACCTTCAACGCAATGCAAAAAACTTTACCTGCATAGATCTGGATAGCCTATCCAGAATTATCCTTCGGGTGAGATCGCACGAATGCGGCAATATGGCATAGTTCCATATTATGTCACTAATACATACAGAACAACACTAAGTACACCCCGCTATGGCAACGATTAGGCTTACCAGAAATGCGTCGTGGCTAGCCTATGCACATTGGTTACGGACACATTCACTTGTATGTCACTCATTATATTGGAAACGGTCATATTTATAAGCTTGTTCCTGATGACCTAGCTTATGGCAATGGTCTTCTCTAGAAACTCGTCTTAGTAAAAATGTTGTTGCGAACTAGAAAAGTGTGCGCCTGTTTAAAAGAAGTTGAAATTTAGAGGAATTGGAACCGCACACGGCTGCAAATAAAAATCACTACTCTCTCGCTCCTATCTCAATTCGTCATAGTTGTTACACCGACAGATTCTTACGATAAAGACTATGTAGATTATAGGTGAAGCACATTTAAAATAATTGAGCGGGCCATAAGGGTACGTGTTGCGCTCGAAACGTGTCACACGAACATGTCCTTGTGTACCCGCGGTGCCGGGGGAGATACTCCGCAACTCGCCCCGCGGGAGACCTACTTTCAGCGCGATACGCAAGACAGCAAGCAAGTGCTTTTTAGACTAGACGCCCAGCCCCTCGAGAAGCCCCGTCGGAGGAAGCCGGCGATGATTGGTTGAACCCGGCCGGACTTGGCCGCTCCGGAGTTCGGTTGTCGGTATTCGATGAACCTCAAAAGGAGATCGCCGAACAACGGAAGCAGAAACAAGGGTAAAAGGAGTGAAAGTAGGGTTTATATTGATATGTCGATTGTTTGCTTAATTTCAATCGGCCATCACCTCTCACATATATATGAGGCGGCTGGACTTCCCGTACAAGTAAAGGACTTCTACAAAGATTACAATTCGCAGTACAAATCGAATTCGATCTCTAAAACTAGGCAAGTTCTGGCCGGCTTCATACTGAACCTGGACCCAAATATCCTTTTCCGGCTCCTTTAGTAAGTCGCCGTTTTGTCCTTCTGTGTTGAACTCAAACTTGCCTTCCCTTCGTGTTTGAATCGACTTGACTTCTATGTCCTTAGGCGTCTTCGCGATTCTCAATTCAGCTGGCTGCCAGGTCCTTCTTTGATCCGCCATCTCTCAGATTTCTGGGTAGTCAACTTTGCCTACTCCTTTTATTGCCGACTCCTTTTGAGTCGGCTCTTGTGATGACTCCTTTTCTGTCAGGGGAAATGGAGCTGATATTTAGCATAGGAATAAGTGATTCACAAAAAGAGATAACTCCTTTAATGATGACTCCTTTAGTGAGGTCTCCTCGGTGAGGTCTCCTTCAGTAAGGTCTCCTTTAGTGAGGTTTCCTTTGGTGAGGTCTCCTTCGGTGAGGTCTCCTTCAATGAGAACTAGTGAGAACTTCTTTAGCGAGAACTCCTGCAGTGAGAACTCCTTTTAGCGAGATCTCCTTTAGCGAGAACTCATGCAGTGAGAACTCCTTTTAGCGAGACCTCCTTTAGCGGTGACTCCCAGTTTTGCCGGGCTCTATGTCCAGATTCGCAGCATCATGTCCTGCTTCTTGTTGTGGCCATAGAATTTGCATAACAACTCAGATGAAAACGAGCCAAACATCAAACTTGTTCGCCTCGACGAGACAAGCAACCCAACGCGGGCCAATTATAAAAACAAGTCGCCCTTGATGGTTTTCCGGGTTCTTTTCTAGCTCCAGGCCGGATTTTGGCAAATGATAGGCTCGTCTGCTCCTGTCTTGTCGTACTCTGCAAGCCGCATACTATCTAGGATGAAGATGACTCCAAAATCAATAGTGTGCGTCTTGACGGTACGCACAACTTCCGTGTTAAGCATTTTTCCATACGAGGTCATCTTCATGGCGCAATCGTGCTTGTATCTGTATGCTGTAAAGGAGTAGCTCTGGGAAAGACTCGCCCCGAGAGGACTCGCGTAGGGAAGGACTAGCTCATCAACTGGATATAGTGGTGTGCCGGGTAGAACACGACGACTCATCCTCTCCCTGGGACATGACATTGTCGACTTTAGCTGTAGTATGTACACCGGCCTCTAGGACGTAAAATGCATGCTTCTGGGACAATAGCTCCTTGGATAATGTCGGCTCCCAGATGACTCCTTTGGCAATGTCGGCTCCCAAATGACTCCTTTAAGCGCCAGCTCCTGGATGACTCCTTGGGTAACGCCAGCAACTGGACGACTCCTTTTGGGTCCTGGGACTCGCCTTATAGAAGTCGGCGGCAACTCACAGCTTTGGCAAGGTCGCCATTACATGGTGACCTGCAGCCTGATGGCTTGCCGATTGGGACATAGCACTGCTTGCCTCCTTCTTTCGCATGTCTTGGCGTTTCCCTGAGTATGTCTCGCATGAATCAAGGATATCTGGGGTGGGGCTGGCTAGGTGTCAAAAATGGGTGCTAACAGTCCGTACCTGACAGCGGGAAACCTACGCGAGAGGATGGCTCACTGAAAACGGTCGATTTGGCCGTTTATTCAGGACAGACTCAACGTTGTTTTAAAATTCGTGCGGTGCAATTTTTTACTTCTAGTGTTCTTTGTACTGTCTTGATAATTGATAAATACTGCCAAAGAAAAAAATTGCCACCCAACTCAGAAATAAGATCTCGCTTTTCTCTCGCAAGGAGAATAAAAGATCCGGGTGGCTCACAATTGTGCTCATCAAGCAAAACGATCAAGACGATCTGAGCCTACTAATTCTTGCAGGAACACAACTCATAGCAACTCTAGCTGCCCAATTCTTGCTGCAACTTCACATGCGAGCTTGATGGGCTATGTAATCTCAATGTACTATACTTCTGAGCTAAATGAATTCTCCTCGCCGATATACACATTGATGACCACAGATAAGCGGATAGCGGTGTCGCTTTTGTGTCGACACCTGGCGTCTGTCGACGGTGGTGTATAACTGCACAGGGCAGACACGTGGATTTATAGGCAAATTTTTCCAAGACAGTATATCACGTACTCTCGTTTACTTTCAAGCCTTGTGTAAGGAATTCGTCAAAAGTAGGCCATGTGAAAAAAGTCGCGTCTCTCGTCGCCCCCCGCACGGGCGACGGAGGCGCCGAAACCCTAGCGCCGCCAGCCGCCACCCCCCTCCTCCCCGCCGCCGGGCAAAGCCCGTGCGGTGTCGGCGGCGGCGGAACCTCTCTTCCCCCTCGTGGTGGCTCGGGCTCGGGCCGCGGCGGCCATGGCGGGCGACGGGCTTGTCGAGGGGTCCGTCGGCGCGGCTCCTCCTGCGGCGTGGTGGCTTCGCGGCGTTCCAGCGCGTCCGGGCGCGGCGCCGCTTCCCCTGGCGACGGCGGCTGCGGCTCGGGCGGCGCTTCTTCCTCGGGCTTGGCGGGCTGGTGGTGGTGGAGACTCCCTTGGGTGCGGGCAGGGCGGCGCGGCCTTGGCCGTCTCTGGCCGACGGCGGCGCAACTTGCTGCTTCTGGGTCGAAGACTCGGCAGAGGGCTCTGGCCTCTGGGTAGTGTGGCCGCGACGGCGCTCCGGCAACCTCGCGTTCATGGGTCGAGGCAGGAGCCTCGGGCCCTGGTGAGCCCAGTGGAGCCCCTCTCGGATCTGGAGGTTGCAGTCACGGTGGTCCTCCGTTCCCCTTCAGTTTGGCGGCGCGAGGAGGCGGGATGCCGGGGTGGCGGCCCTGGAAGGTGGGGAACCTGTGGGTGGGCGGGCGAGCCCAAGGTTCTGGTGGTGCTGGCCGAGACCATGGCCGTGCGGACGGGTGGTGCTTGGCGAGTTGCGCTCTGTGGCAGTGGTGTGGTCGCCGTCTTGGCGGTGCCCTTGCACTGTGTGGGAGATGGAGAGGTCCAGCCGAGGGGAAACCCTTGCCCAGCTTGGGCCGCGGCGGCGGCGTCCGTGGAAGTCGTTCCCTTCTTGAAGGCGTCGTTGTGGTTGTCCTCTGCCCTCCTACGTGCTCCGGGTGAAAACCCAAGATCTTCGGATCGGGCGGTGGCGGCGCTCTGCGTCGTGTTCTTCCTGAAGACGCCGTCTTGGAGCTCGCGGTGGGTAGCTCCCTGGAGGTTGGGTGGCGGCTTCGGCATGCTTCCTCCGACAAAGCTTGTTGCTTGTTCGGCTCTCTCGGTGTTTCTTTGCTTGGATCTCCTTGGTGTGCCTCAGCGTGCAGCTGTCCTCCTGGTGGCTGTCTCTCTTGACGTTGTGCGGTTCTCGGCGGTGTGCAGTGTGTGTTGGTGCGCCGGCCTGGGCTCTAGGGTGAGCTTCGGCCCGACGACTTTGCCCGTATTGACGGTGTGCAGCGTGTGTCGGTGCGCCGGTCTGACCTCGAGGGCGAGCTTCGGCCCAACACCTTTGCCCGCCAAGCGTGTTCTCAACATCTTCGGAGTAGTTCGTTGGTGGGGTCTGCCCGTCGGAGCTTCTTTGGGTGTCCTGTATCTTGTGTGTGTGAGAGCAGTTCTTTGTTGTAAGCTGGGTTCAGCACTTTGTACCATTGTCGCCGTTCGGGGCGTTATTAATTTAACGTCGAGTTGTGGCCTTTTATCTAAAAAAAAAGTAGGCCATGTCACAAGATAAAATAGCCAACCGATCGATCCAATAATTTCCATTGGCCATTCCACGCAATCTCCGCTAACTCAGTCCACGCACGCAATTACCCGGTAGTTGACTGTCGAAATGAATCATGCAACAGAACAAAACAGCAAACTCCTAGTAAATCATATACCAGCCAATCGAGAAGTAAACAAGAACAAAATGACCGCAGCAACCGCGCATCTGAACACCAATCAGTTGGTTGATTCCTTCATCAATCAAGAACAAAAACAAGAGCAAGAACATAGGGGAAAAGAGAAGAGGAAAACGCATGTATATGTATATCAATCTTTACAGACCAACCACGATCAGGCATCAAAATCGAAATGAAATACAAACAGCAACAGCAATTTTTTATTGCAGCTCGATCGGTCTGCTCTTTTATGTCTCTTGGCTGCTGCTGCTAGATACAGTTAAGAGCGTAGCAGCTAGGACCAGCCGTAGACGATGTGCAGGTAGCGGTCTTTGATCCACCTGAAGCTCTTGCGGAAGGAGCCCTTCACCTTTCCCTCCACCGCGTACGCCTTGTACGCCGCCACGCGCCGCTTCCGCTCCATGTCCGGGTCGCCCAGCGCCAGCCACCGCCGCTTCGACTTGCTCCTCTTCACCTCATCCTCCTCCGCCACCGTCGCCACCGTCCCTGCCCCGGCGCCGTACTCGTACTGGTACTGGTACGACGACGCCCCTCCGCCGCCGTAGGACAAGGACCGGAAGTCCGGCCGCGCGCCGCCGGTGTAGGGCTCGATCTGCATGCGCCCGCCGCCGTACGACTTGGAGCGGTAGCCGCCGTCCATGGCCAGAGGCAGCGGCAGGAGCAGGTGAGGAATTCTCCTCTTCCCTTGCGATGGTTTCTTGGTGACTGAGACAGGGAATAGTAGTAGAAGGAGGCTCAATCAAACAATAGAGGTAGAGGAGAAAGTGAAGGGGTTTTGGTTGTTGGGAATTTGTGGCTGGATGCTGGACGGAAGTGGAGAATTATACTAGCGCGGAATCGCGCGGTTTTGTCAACTGTTGTGGTGGAATACATGGATTGACGAATAAGAATAAACCCCCAATTGCAGTTGTATGACGCGAGGAATTGCCGACCTGCAAGAAAGCAACGTACCTACATGCCGTGTTCTCAATCAGTGGAGCTACACCGGCTGGCCTATGTCTTGCCATCTCAATTTATAATTCGGCTGTGTGTACGCTGACACGGTCTTCCGCCATGTCCATACGCCCGACGTAGACGTATCTAGGAGTATTTTATTTAGTGAGCTCCAAACTTTCTTGCTAACTATTCTCACAAAAACTTGCCTGCTAACTATTCTAAAAAAAAGTCTTGCTAACTGTTCTAAAACACTTTCTTGCTAAATCTTGGTCACCTTATATCTTTTTTTTTTTTGCGAATCTAAAGAGGTAATTCTTGAGACCCCAAGGAGCTCTCAGAGCGCTCAGGGATTTCTGGCTGTCGGATCGAGCAGTTACCGCGCGATCTGGGCCGTGCATTCTCTGGTTTACTTTTTTACTGCCCAACTAGTTCGTTGACGGTGGGGTCAAACATCGCCGGTCCCGTTTAGCAGAGGCACAGCGTGCCGCGTCCACGGTGCCGCTTCGGGAGCGTGCGGTCGCGCGCGCCGCCCGTGGGGTCCAGGACACGTGTCCATCTCGCATTTGCTGCGCTGGGCTGAGAGGTGTGAGCTGCCCATGTTCTACTCGGCTCGGTCGCTGTCTTCTGGGCCCGTCCTTGGGCTGATCCACATTTCAGTCGATGTAGCTTGCTCAAGGTACGGTGAAGGCGTTTGTGTAGCACGGCGATAATATCTCTTTGCAGGGGTACTATCGGGTTTTCACCTTCACAAGTGGACCGAGCGTCTGTACGCTCTCCTCGCTGTCGCCTCATCCATGGTCAGCGGGTACAACTTCTACAGGACGGGGAGGACCTATTCTTGGCTTCGACGAGGGTTGCAGCTCTCTCTGCCTCACTTTTCTTCTCTTTCTCTCTCAAGCCCGTCTCAATACCACATATTTCTGGAACCCTCTCCCCCTCCTCTCTCTCTACAGTACCAGAGGCGACTCGAGGGCGACTTCGGCTCGGCCAGCATTCGCCGGCGTATCCGTGGGATTTCCCACCATCCGTCGGCCGCTCCGGGTCTGCGTTCCGGCGGTGTAGATAGGGCATGGTTTGGGCGGATCGTGGGCGACGTGGCCGAGGCGGGGAGGCCACCGTCGTCGTTTTGTCGGGCCGCAGCTTCCCCTCGTTCCCGACGTCGTCTTCGACGGCGGCGGATGGCTGCTGCCTTGCCCTGCCGGCGTTCTCTCCGGTGTCGGTGGGTGGTTCGCGGCTGGTGTTCAGGAGGGCTGCGGAGGGGTTTGGAGGCTGCCGCTGTGGGGGATCGTGGTTTGCAGGTTGAAGATCTGGCCACCTCCGGTGAGGTGGTGTGGCGCTGGCCCCAGGTCTGGGGCGGCGGGAGCTTGGGGAACCCCCCGGCCGATTGACCATCTTCGGTTTGAGATCCAGCTCGTCGGAGCTGGTGGATGTTGCAGCTCGTCAACGCCTTCGGGCAAGGAGTGCTTCCGTTCCCTTGGTGTGTGGTGCCGGTGGCTGGTTCCTGCGTCGTCATCGACGGTGGAGGTCTGGCGCGCTCGGTGTCCTCGAGGTTGAAGATGGAGTGTTGCAGCAGTGCTGCTCTCTGTATCCTCTCTGTTTTTTCGTTGCTTGTATTTGGGTGTGTAATGTTTTCCTATCCGTATGGATATAAGTTTTAGCTTTCAAAAAAAAAGCCCGTCTCGGTTTCGCCTCCTCAGCTCTCTCCAGCAACCTAGGCTTTCGTCGCCGTGGATCCAGATCGGACGCCGCCTCGGCGACTCCGGCCGGATCGGACGCACTCTGCTTTTTCCCCCCCATTGATTCCAGTAATTATTCGTCAATTTGGCCGGGTCTTGGTGGGAGAAGAAATCCGCATGTTTGATGGAGGCGCAAGAAATTGATCTTTCCAATTGATTTGCTGCAAGTGCTGAGCTGCTCTTTTATGTTTTCTTTTCTACATGTCCGTTGATTGGATCCATCTCCGGCCGGCCGGCGGGCCACGAGCTAGATCTTCAGTACTGGTTTCAGTTGAGGTGATGCCGTGGTTGACCCATGGGGGTTTGATTCCTTTGGTTTTTCTTTTGCCTTCTTTCATCCATGGGGATCTGATTCGTTGGCTTTGTCTTCCTTATCTCTGTTTTCTCTTGGTTATTTGGTCGTTGCTGTGTTTTTCGGTCACAGGTTTTTGTTCGTCTTTACTTTGCTTCTATGTCAGATTTAGTCTTCTTCTTGTTTTTCCAAAATCTTTTGGTATTCGCTTTTGGATCTCTCCCGTATTGGCTTTTCTTACCTGCTTGCTTTTTGTTACTTTCAGATTTGCTTTACTATTCCGTTCTTCGTTCTTATTTTCTCTTTCTGTTTTGCCCGTTCTTGATTTTAAGGTGCTCTTTGTTTACTCTTAGATTTTTCCTCTTGGTTTTATTTTGTTTCTTCGTTTTGGATCTGATCTTCTTTCTTTGTTTTTGATTTCTTCTCTTTCTTTTTTCTCATGGCTCTTTTTGTTCTTTATGTGATCTGTTTTGCCTTGCCTTTTGGTCTCCCCTGGTTCGTGTTGTGTTTGGTATATTTGCTCTTCGTCTGTGTTACCTATTCTTTTTGCCTCCTTTTCTCTTTTATTTGTTTTTCTTTTGGTTATTTAACACTGTTCATCTTGCTTTTTTGTTCATCTTTACTTCTTAGTTCTTATTTGTACTAAAGGTTTGGTTCTGCTCGCTGCTTTGTTTTTCTATCTTTTCTTTTTGAACTCTATGATCTTGCAGCTTGTGGTGTTCAGATTTGTTCGTTTTAACCACACAAGGTTGTGGTGTTCTTTGCTTCTTTTGCAGGTCGTTGCATCATTGGAGTTTGCTACCGAAAGATTGCTGCTGTTGCTGGATTTGGGAATCTGTTTCCTTGCTGGCAAGGTTCAGAATCTGAAAGAAAAATACACTCTTAAAGTTTGATCTGTAGTTTCATGTGCTACATGAGTTGTCGATGTGGATGTTGCAGCCAGTTGTAGCTGATAGCTATATGTGCTTTATTATAATAGAAATCAGTTTGATCTTTATTAAGATAATTTATGTGGTTCGAAGGAGTGTGAGCTGCACGTTTTTTATATTAGAGAAATTAGGTTGGTCTTGATTCCGATGATTTCCGTTTTTGGTGTATGCCTAGACTATGATTTATGGCGGGGCAGGTCCTTCAGAGTGCAAACTATGGCTGATTAGTGCCTAAGTCCGCCTATGTATATCCTTATATTATTTCTTTGTTGATTAGAGAACTGATAGACAGTTACTTGAACACCAAAAATTATGAGGTATAGGCTATTGTTTCATAACTAAATTGGCTTCTATGTTTTGATAATATGGTGTCCCTTTTTGTATGGTTTATTTTTTGCAGCTTTATTTTAGTGGCCCATAGTGGAAATTAATACTGAGTAGTGCATGTATCCACATGTAATTGTTTCTTCTGGTTTTACCCACATGGGATTATCTGACATGGTACCTTTATGGTTCAGTTTAATTTTGGAAACAAAATAGTTTTGTGTGATTATCCTGACATGGTATTCAACGGTTCTAGATGTGTCTATATGTTCGTGCAGGTCATAGGACTAATTTTTAGATGCTTTATGTGAATTAGGATTATTGTAGCTAATAAGATGATTGTTTCATTATTTTCAGCATTAGATCCGAATATTTGTACCATATGGGGCTCCCGACTCATGGGTTTCTCTGTCTCTTTAATAACCCAGGTGCATCTCCAGTGCCATACAGGTCAGTTTTCATGTGCCCACTGCCAATGCTGCTGGTCAATATAAAATTGTAGTTTCATTAGGTGGATTTTCCATCTATGCGTCACAGCAATATTTTTCGCTAGAACGTCTCACATGTCTCATATGCTCCTAGCTGTCAATTGGATAACTGCAAAGATTGCATTGGCTCAAATTATTTGGATATTGATTGTCTTTCTTGCTTCAGTTTTGTAATTGTTTCTCCCATATTGAGTGAACCAATAATCTTCATGTTAATATTGCTGCCATGTTCAGATCTTTCGTGCAAAGGAATTTCTATTTTTCAGTCAGCAAACATCACTTTGAAAATAAGCTAGAGCCATATGTGATATGTGTATGCATATGAACTGAAGTACTTGCATGGACTCAGAAATTGGTGGTCCAACTGTTTGCATGCATGCAAGGATGGATATATGTAGCATTTTGATGACACCTTACTTGGATCGTGCTTGCCATCTATGTTGTACATGAAAATCCCTTCAATGTGGATGAAATAAACGATTTGATCGTTTGATATGGTTAATCTTGCTGTAACTTTTGATTAATTATGTTTGCCACATAGTCATTACTTTAATGTTTATTCTCTGTTTGATGTTGCGTATCAGAATTGGAGAAGCGCAAGATGAAAAACCAATATACATGTAATATCATTTTTTCTACTGTTATGAAGACGTCCATTTCACATCCTTCTCAACAGTCGCTCCTCACAAGGTAAATCTTGCTTGCCTGTTGTTTCCGATATTTTGAGCAGTATTTGAGGTTCTTTAAGGATTGATGCAAAATATCAGGTGCGTGGTATCATTGTACATGCCATATGGTAAAAAAATGGCATTGTTCTTAAAAGCTTGTAGTACATCTGTGCTGCAATTAAGGGCATTTCTCTTTGGAATAAACTACATATGCAAGATCAACAGAGACTGTTCATTAGAGTAGTTAAAGAACCTGCGTATTGTAATATTGACACACTGTTAAAATGTAAGCTTCCAGCGACTATTCTTTAGGGTAGTCAAAGAACCTCGGTATTGTAATATTAAAATATAAGCTTTCACTTGGCTGTGGCGAAATTTGTGCAAGATTAAAAAGGGCTTGTGTTGAAATTTGTGCAAGACAGAAAATTTACCGTATGTATGTTGAAATTTCAGTGGCTTGTGTTGACCAGTTGATAGAAACTATTATGAGCTAAAAAAAGGTTTCTGGTTTGTCTAAGAAACACAGCTATAGAGGGCCAATTCATGATCAGATTTAGTGGATACACGTATGTGCTAGAGATGATCGATACTCTCATTGATTTGGGAACTCTGCTTTGTCTTGGCTTTTCTGGGTTGGCTGCTTCTTCTTTTCTTTTTCTTCTTTGTTCTGGTGTTGTTTTTAGTCTCTCCATCCTTAGTTTTTGTTTTGGTTTTCCTTTGGGTTCATGTACTTGAGTTTGCAACATTCTTTCTTCGCTTTTGTTGTCTGCTATCTTCGTTCTTCTTTTCTTCTTATTTTTCCATGTCCTTAGGGTTTGGTCGTGCTTTCCTTTTGAACTCTATGATCTTGTAGTCTTTGCTTTTCCGTTCTCTTTGTTTTTGTCTCACACGTCTATGGTGTTCTTTCTATTTTCTGCAGGTCGTCGCGTGGTTGCTGGTTGGTGCCTGAAGATTGCTGCTGCAGCTTGATTTGTGATCTATTTTGTTGCTGGTAAGTTCAGGACCTCAAGGACAAATGAGTGCTTTATGTAGTAATGATACAGACAGATGTGAGGAATGTTTGCTTTACATATTAATAGATGTGGGGCTAAGCAATGTCTGCTTTGCATATTAATAGATGTGGATTTGATCTATATGTGTTTTACCTATTAGTAAAATTAGTTCAGGTAGTTTTCATATTTTCTTATACTACTTGCCTCTCTTGCTTAGTCAACTGGTGGTTAGTTAGTCAGTAATTTGATTTTTATGTTCTGATGGCTTTTAGGAACACAAATAATTAGTCAGTCTTGGTTTATGTGGATATTGGTATCTTGGTTATACTTACCTTTGGAAATAGAGTAGCTCTCTTTCAGCTCGACCCAAAAATCAGTTGAGCAGGAAGTTCTTGCTGGTTCCAACCAATTGCTCTGTGCAAAATTTAATTAGTGCATACCAAAATATTGTGGAAACGGTTATTTTAAGATGATTTTTTCATTTTTCAGCATTGGATGCAAAAATTTCACCACATGGGGCTACTGATTCATTGGTTTTTCTGTCCCTTTATACACGAGTGCATCTCCAGAGCCATATAGGCCAGTGTTCATGTCCACTCCAAACAGCTGCTGGTCAAGGTAAAACTGTAGTTTCTGTAAGTGGATTTTCCATCTATATGTGACAGCAATATTCTTTGCTAGAATAACTCACAAATCTCATATGCTCCAAGCAATCAATTGGATAATTACAAAGATCGTAGTGGCTCAAATTATTGGGATACTGAATGGCTTTCTAACGAGACTTCAGGCTATTATTATTTTTGGATTGCCTTGCTTTAGTTTTGTAAATGTCTCTCCATATTGACAGAACAAATAAAATCTTCCTATTAATATTTAGTTCATAATTTACGGGCACAATTAGCTTATCGCTGGGTTTTTCCGTGCTGCGTCAATTCTATCCTGGTTTGCTGCTTCACCGATAAGGATTCTCCTTATGCCGCTGTCACGAGCCCATCTAGGACTGACCATGGAGTCACCGGCTAGATAGACTTGCAGGTACTTGATGATTTGTTCCTATGCAGCTTTCTTGCCTTCGAGTACGGCTAAAGCTAACACAATTTTTTTAATTTCATGTTCTCTATGTTGTACTACTAAACTATTTGATAAATAAAGCATGGCTGTGTCTTTTAGGAGAATTGGTGTTGCAGTTAAGCTCACATTTTTAAACGCCACACATGTTGCTCCTGAACTAGATCGTGTATTTTTCTGTGAATATCTTGCACTATCACATCCCAATTTATTCTCACGAATACCATATGATGCTTCCAAGCTTTTCAGAACTCAAAGAGTATTTGTACCGTACCTCTTTCCATTAAATAAAGAGCATGCCATTTTCTTCCTACCAGATCATTTTTCTTCTTTACATTTATGAACCTTTTTAATTCAGTTTCTTATAATTTGTGCATTTTTCCAATGTATTATAGACTGGCTCATGTACATTAGCATTATATCATGTGTGCAGGTGCAGATTGATCTGAATCAAGAATTAACTTCAATGCCTGAGCTATGGACATGTACCAGATGGTAAGTATTTCTATGTTATGCGCAAAGCTTCATAAAGCATGTAGTTCATTAATAGACATATGTTTTCTTGAAAAAAATTATATATGCCATAACGATTCAGCTTTGGTATCCTTTCAACTGGTGATTCCTTTTTCAGCGATAACTGAAAATTAGGAAGCTGAACAAAAACAACTCATATTTATTTTGATTAAAATTGCAATTGAAAATAAAATTGTTGTAGTTTCTTATTGCCATCGTTGCTAGGTAAACACTGTATTAGTTTCTCATTTGCTGCAATCTCTTGCTCTTTTGTTTGAATCTGCGAGGATTTTGGACAGTTGGTCTTTGATGGCGTCTTACCAATGCTCTTTGATTGATAATTTCAGGACATGCCCTTCTTATCAATATGAGGGTGGTGAAAACAATATATTGGTTCGTTTGTCACTATGAATTTCTGTATAAGGTATTCTCCTCTCAATCCAGCTTACCATAGATAGAAAAATGTAAAAGACTATTGTGAACTTCTCTCTGTTCTCTTGATTAGTCTTAATTAAATCTTCTACATAGTCTTTCCCTAACTCAAAGATCTATCTTGTATCTCATATGGTTTTACATTTGTCTAATGTTTTTTCTTGGAGGGTTAGCTCATATGTTTAGTTCAAAATCCTAGACGCCTGTTGTTTGGACAATGTTGCACCAATTTGGCTTCATGCAGTCCAGCTCTTTCGCTCTTTGCTTGGTTCCAATTATATGACACGCACCACTTCTCTTTTCCATGTTACAGCAGAAGTTAAGTTTTCCTATACATTTTCTATTTACAGGACACATGGACATTTGAGGGCATATTAATGGCCATGTAGTTGCGTTGTCCGGTGTCCTTCCTGATGAACAAGGGCAGAGCACATCTGTCTCATTATCTAACGGCTAAGCAGCTTTTCTATTCAGAATAATACAGCGTATGTGTCCTCATATATTTTTCCTTTTGCACACACAATTATTTATTTGCTTGAGCTACAGTTTCAGATGACCAGTACTTAGTCCATGCTGAGCAAGAAATCTATATCTATTTATTCCCATCCTGTAGTCCATTGAGGATAGGGCAGTAGATAGTTTTCAAGCATCTTATTTTTTTGACTTGGAGCGCTGAACCAATCTGCACTTTGCTAGCTCCTTCTATGTCTGAACCAAATTCAATCCTAGCATGCTTCTCTATAAACCTAGGGCCTCTTTACATATATAATGACATTCCTCTATTCTATCGATTGTCCTTTTAATTGCAACTTTAATTATTTGTATAATGAAGAATAGACTAAGATAAACAGTGAGTTGAACCATTTGAATTATTCCTCCATCTTAGCATTTTGGTAAGATGGGAAACTACAGAGATGACCAGGTTCTCAATCCTGAAATTTGGTTTTGGTCTCTTTGGTACAAAAGAATTTGGTAGGATTCTTTTTTTGGTAGCATCTTCAGTTGACTGTCTTCATATACCTCTGTTCGTTTGTTGTGAAGCATTCACCTACTATGTCTCATGCCATTTTATTCAGAACAAAAGATCTTGCCACTTGGCCTTTTGGTGCCTTGGTCTCCTCTAGCCTGATGGATAGCTCTCTTTTCATGTACCATGCCTGTGATCTATCTATGGGTCAATGCACGTGCTTTGTCGTATTTCTCACATTCAGCGTTTTCATTTCAATACTAAGCTACCCTGATATTCGCTTAAAGTGTTATCTCGGTTGTTTAAGTCGCGTAGACTCTTCGTTTTCTACGAAAGCATATGTTCTCTTATACCAGATATTATCCCAATACTGAGGAACTAATATTGAACATGCTTAGTTATCACATTTCTCTGACACACAGTTAGACGGTCGTCTGATTGTTAATTACAAAGTAATATGCACTGCAGCTTCACTAGATAACTAATTTCTATTTCTTCTGACAGCCCTTCAAATGGAGGTCATCAAGATCCCAACCACTGTCCTGTTTGACGAGATGATAAAGAAGCTAGATCTCCGGCCCAACATACAAGACTCGCATGTCTCAAGATCATCAAAGAGAAGGATCAAAACATAAAGCAACTCAGAAGGTGTTGGGACAACTTCATAAACAGTGTTTCGAACACAAATGACAAGATCACTGACATCGCCAACATGGGGTATACTCCCGGTACAACTGAGCTACACAATGAGATCAACGGCACGCTCTGCGAAATCCAGAAAGGCACGTACTATATTGCCCAGCTTACCTTTGAGGCAACAGATCAGCTACAGCAAGTAGGCAAGTATCCATACGACACGGATACTGATACGAGTGAGCCTGATCAGTTTTCATGTTACTTCCCGAGTCCTCCTCCGTCACCAATGCAAGACACAGACAGCAGCTATGATGATTCTTACCTCTATGACAAGTATGGCCTCTGCGCTATGGACTATCTCCACATGTAGATGATCATGTGTGCCTCTCATCAGCCATCTGAGTTAGCCCTGCCTCTCCATCAGCCATCCCCCGCCACTTATCAGTACCAGCAGTTTACCTATATTGATGTTGCTAATGGAACTACCTACTATATTTATGTACCATCGCCTAAAGCTAACGATCTATGTGATGATTGTGGTGTTGTGATTATTGATCCTACTTATCCTGTAGACTTATGGATGTAGACTCTATGGATGTAAGAGCAATGTGCTTTGCTATAAACCTATAAAGCTTGCATTAGTGTGTCATATTATGAATGTTTGGTATGGCGTTTTGCAAACTGAAAACTGTCAAGCTTCATGCGCTGACCACTATTCCAAAAGACCGATCTGATGGAAAGGGCCAGACAATTCACTTATACACTTCAACACCCCCTCTCACGTGTGACTCGGGAGGGAGAGGCCAACACGTGCAACCGGAAGAGAGCGACGGCGCGCGAGTCTCAGAGGTATGGCTCAAGAAGCCTATACGTGGACAAAGAGGGGGCAGCAACAATTTTAGAACAAATTGCGCAAACCAGGACTCGAACTCGAGACCTTGGCTCTGATACCATGTCAAGCTTCATGCGCTGACCACTATTCCAAAAGACCGATCTGATGGAAAGGGAGGGCAATCCACTTATACACTCAACACCCCTCCTCACATGTGACGGTCACAGACAGGTCAACATGTGTAAACTCAGAGGTAGGCGCATGAAGAGAAAGGGGCCTTGTACGTGGAAGGAGGGGGCATCAGCAATTTTTAGGAAAATTGCGCGCCACACAGGACTCGAACTCGAGACCTTGGCTCTGATACCATGTCAAGCTTCATGCGCTGACCACTATTCCAAAAGACCGATCTAATGGAAAGGGAGGGCAATCCACTTATACACTCAACACCCCTCCTTCCACGTACAAGGCCCCTTTCTCTTCATGCGCCTACCTCTGAATTTACACATGTTGACCTGTCTGTGACCGTCACATGTGAGGAGGGGTGTTGAGTGTATAAGTGGATTGCCCTCCCTTTCCATCAGATCGATCTTTTGGAATAGTGGTCAGCGCATGAAGCTTGACATGGTATCAGAGCCAAGGTCTCGAGTTCGAGTCCTGTGTGGCGCGCAATTTTCCTAAAAATTGCTGATGCCCCCGCGTGGCAAGCCGCGCCTAGGAATCTAGTTACCTTAGATCTTCTTATGTCTATGTCGATATCCCGAGCCTGTGTCCCCATTAAGATACGTGCATGAGAGCATAATCAAAGATTAGACAAGACAACTAACACTATATGAAATATAAGTCAACTAATGTGTTCATGAAAAATATAATTAACCATATGGGAGAAAGGTGTTTTGGCTCCCGAGGTCTAGTGATCTCAGTATTTAAAAACATTTGACAATGGGAAGTTTCTAAATATTTCAAAAAGAATTACATGGATACCTAAACATATTATCTACATATCAGCAAAATTTTGCGAGATAATATGGTCTACTGCAGACTACACAATAATCACAAAATGGTGGCTCTGAAAACGCAGAAACGAACTTTTTCGCTTCCAACAGTTGTCTTCTTTGTGCATATTACATATGAAAGATATTTTCATACAAATTTGTATTTTTCCTTCCTTTAGTAGGCTTAGTATTTATGGCAATTGCAATGGCTTCTATATTTCTTTTGTGCACAAAATAAGATTGTCTAGTATTTTTAGTGTAAGTAATATCATATGGTAGGGTATATGGCTCTTTCTACACACAAATTAAAAAACACTATGGAATAGATGCGGATATAGGCTATGAGTATAAATGCATGAATATGCGGAGCTGGTACAACGAGTTTTCTTTTAATTGAATCAACAAATATTTTTGGAATAGAAAGTGAATGTATATAACCTATTATTTCATAGGAGTACTAGTTGTTGAAGAGGGTTTCAGGAAAAAAAAATGAAGTCAAAATTATTTAGCTCATTCTCTCAATTTCAATCGACCACTACCGAATTCAGCATACTAATATGAATTGGCGATCAGAACACGTATGGTAGAACTTCTAAAAGGTTCTGAAAAGGGGGTATTTTTTATTTATACGGCTATGTTCTACTCGTACGAGTAAAATAGGGATTAGGATATGGAGAGATGGTTGAGTGGTTGATAGCTCTGGTCTTAAAGACCGCTATAGCTATCGAGGGTTCGAATCCCTCTCTATCCTTTTGCCTATTAAATATACTTGTTTCTTTAATTTTATAACCCTTACCTTTCTCATAAAAAGGAATGAATGGCTCGGCTAGATGGAATAACCGAGCTAGAACAGGAAGAAATAAAACATTAGAACATGTATAAATAAGAAAATCTTAATTACGAGGGTTCATGTAAAGAAGACAAGATGACCCGAGAATTCTTGAGATATTCTTCTTCTCCACTTAAGCCAATGATACACGTCATCCGTGAATCGAACTTGTAGTGCCTCACGCCACCTTGTAGAAGAAATAGGGGGTGCTCCGCATACCCGGTGTCCGTGTTCCGACATGCGATTCTTATGTGGCAAGCATACATTGTGCTCCATGTATCGACTACTCTAGTTCATGCTTACGGTGGAAGTGATGTTTTCTTTTCATATTATAGGAAGATGGACCAAATGCTTTGTCTGTGTCCTTGTGGTGCAGTAAGGTGTCAAGTGGGATCCTGCCAAAATCTCACAGATAGTTCATTTGGAATTTAAACTAGAAATTTTGAAATGAATTATAAGTGAGATTTTAGATCCCGCTTACATCTCTATGGTGCAGTTGATAGTACCGTTACCTTGGGCGCAAGAGGAGAATTTCTAGAACTTGCAATCAGCGCAATGAGTGTTAGGGAATAAAGATAGAACAGTCTGGAAATTTACGGCTGTTCTTATACGTACTCCCTCCGATCCATATTAATGGTCTCAACATGTCTAGATACGGATGCATCTAGTCTAAACACTTAACTAGATACATCCGTATCTAGATAAAGTTGAGTCCATTAATATGGATCGGAGGTAGTATGTAGAGTAGACTCTGTGTATGTGACATTGACATTACAGGCTTTTGTACAATTTCAGGTGAACTTTTCAGTTTTTTTTAAGGGAGGTGAGCTTTTCAGTTAATCACTGGCATCTCGAAATGGACCCAACGATCCGTCTTAGAATGGGCTGAAGATAGATATTGTGGGATCTGCCATCTAATGGCCCGTTACCAACCCATTTCGGACACCACACGCATTTTGCGTTAGGAGTCGCTGTGTGTTACCCATTTTCCATTTCTGCTACTAAAACATCCTCCCCTCCCACTAGTAGCTTGGACCTCCCATCGCTTTTTCCAGAACCACCACCAACTCCCTCTCCAAGCCACAACCTGACAACCACAACCAAAACCCCAAACCCCACCCCAGCGCGCCGGCACAACCGCGGCCACCACCGACGGCCGCGATGAGGAGGGGAAAGGCGAAGAGAGAGAAGGCCCCCCACGAGGTCACCCTGCAGAAGGTCAAGACAGTCTCATCCTACCGCTGGTGGTGGGACGACGACTACCTGGAAGACGGCGATGTCGGCGTGGTCCGCGTCGACCCCGGGATAGGGCGCAGCCTCGCCGTCCTCGACACCACCTTCTCCCAGGGCGACTATGCCACCACCGCGTGGCTGAAGGACATCGCCTCCCTCCTCCGCGGTGACCGCCTCCGCGCGCCCCTCGTCGTCGGCCTCGTCGCGCTCCGCGGCCGCCCGCCCACCGACTCGTACAAAGGCGCTCGCGGCAACCCGCAGCACCCCGACAACCCCATCCGCTGCGTCGCGCTCTGCGTCGGCGGATCCCACGCGCTCGTGTACCAGCCCGAGTGCCTCTACTCCAGGCACACCGGCGGCCTGCTCCCCTTCAGGGAAGACAACAAGATGAAGAAGCTCCGCGAGTTCCTGGCCGACAAGCGCGTCGTCGTGGCCTGCCTCGGCGCGGCAAAGGTGGTGAAGAAGCTGGCGGAGGAGTGGGGCGTGCACGTGGCGCGGCCAAGGGAGCTGACGGATCTGTTCGCGCACGCCTACGGGAAGGAGATCGGCGTGAAGCCTGAGGTGCTACCGGGGAAGCCGCCGAAGCCGAGGAGGAACTACTCCGGGATGAGCAAGGAGGCGGCCAAGAAGGCGCGGGCACATGCCGAGGTGCGGCAGCAGTTGTACGAGGAGAAGAGCAAGACAGGGCGGTGGATCCCCAAGGTGATCGAGGTGCCGAGCATGGAGTACATGGCGCGGGTGGCTCTGGGCCAGGACATGCGGCTGGCACCGTGGCCCGCGAAGCTGGCCGACGCGGACTGGGCCCGCCTCGACCTGGGCAACGACGACTGGATGTACGCGACGCGCGACGCCTACCTCTGCTTCGACATCGCCGCCCACTGCCTCCCGAAGATTGGCGAGCCCGTTGGCTGAGATCCTTCGAAGCCGCAACCTGCAATACGTGTACGTGCCGTCTCTCTCGCGATCGACTATGACATGCCCGTTACTAGATGATCCACATACATCTCACATACTCAACGGCCATAAGAAGAAGAAACAGTACTAATTGTATAATGGAATACTAATTGTATAAGAAGAAGAAACAGTACTAGTTGTGTTCCCCAACGCTGCAAGTACTCCTCGCAACGCCGTTGCCACAGACGCGCGTTCGCTCCATCGAACGCCGGTAGTTCCACACGCGGAGCCGATACAGATGCAGATGCAGATGCATCATAAACTGTTGCCCACACGCGGAATTGAGCAGAGACAAAAAGGTTTGGGCCGGGTTCATACCTCCGACCGGAGGTGGCGTGCTCGGAGAGCTCCGAGCACGCCGGGCCCGGTGATCGTTTCTCCAGCTTTGCCCATTAGGGCCGACAGCGCTGTCCCCCGACTGCCTGGTGGGTGGCGTCGGTGCTCCTGCCGCCGCAGCGTTCGGAGCGGCTCGAACAGCACGGTCCACCACCGCCGAGATCTGTGTGATCTCGGCGCTCAGCGTCTTCCTGACGCCTTCGAGGTCCTCCCCGAGCAACTCCTTCATCTCGGACAGGTCGGAGCTCATGGATTCCTTGACGGCTTCGAGAGATGTATCGAGATCCTTGATTTGCTTCTTCGTGCCGTCCACCATGGTCCTCACCGCGTCGAGGATCTCTTTCTTGTGGTTGAGGAAGCGCTCCTCGTACGCCTCCTTGGTGTCTGCTTGCAGCAGATCGTAGATCGCTCGCGCATCTGGAGAGAGATTCTCCATCGCCACCTCCCGCCGCCGTACCGCAAACCTTGTAGAGTGGTGATGGCCGGGAATCTCCAGATCTAGCCCGAGCGGTTAGGCTCTGATACCAGATGTAAGATCACAGCTACTAATCACATAGATCCAACAAGAACACGATCAAGGAATTGGAATTGAATCTAGCTCGTTCCTCCCCACCTCCCCCGAGCTGGTTCACGCATACGGCACGGCACTGCCGCCCGTCCGGTTCAGATGTTTCTTACAGGCCAAGTCTTACAAGAATGGGAGAGCACATAGTTATACTAGCGATTTGCCCACTGCCCGCTTGCCAGCCAGGCAGGAGCGCGACGCGCGTGGCTCGGTCGGTTGGCAGCTTGACTCGTTCCGGCTCGCTCTCCGTCCAGCGCCTCGTGTCTTGTTCGGTTGCCACGGTAGAGTCCTGGGCGTTGCGGCTGTCGTGGCAGAGCTGTAGCGTGTACTGGCAGGTCGTTGACAGAATGGTACATTGGTACACCAGTTAGTATGAACTATGAAGGGATAAAATGCTGTTGGTGATGCTTGATTGAAATGGATCGATATGCAGTTTGATCTGATATGTGGGTAGTCTTTGGTTCGATATACACTATATTTGTTGCAAATATATGTGGGACTCTCTTGCTTAGTCTCACTTGCTCATTTCCTCTCGTTTCGATACTTGCTTCCTGATCCATTTTGTTTTACTGTCAATCGACCTGTGTGGTGTGGAACAGTGAGTTTTACTGATTGTATCATCCATGATGGCATTTAATCCCTGACTGCTTCAGATTTATCATAAAAGGAGACGTGCATTTACCTCTCCTGAGTCCTGATCAATACCCATTTTAGTTTAATTCATGGATGTGATTTCAGTATCGACACCATCAACATTAGGTACTAAATTCGGTAAGCTAGCTGTGTCGATGACTGGTTTTCTTTGTTCCATATGATCAGATATTCAGATTAGTCAATGGTATCAAGTGCTCATGTGTTACCTATGTGCTCTTCAATATGAAGTAGCATTTGTCCTGGTGTGCATAGCTTCTCTGTTGTGCTTGCTATAAGGCTGAGCATGAAGCTAATCAGTCTATGATATGTTATATTTGATTGCTGTTTTCAACCTACATTTGGGCACCTGGAATTCTGCTACTACTAGTTAATGGATGCATGTGTTGGTCCCGTCCAATTTCTGGTCCGATGCTGTCATGATGCCATTATCTGAATTATTGTTGAGCAAATGTATCTAAACTCGTAAAGTGTGATCGGATGCAGTTGTACAATACAAAAATATGATTGAATATGGGTTAAGCTGCATCGGGAATTTTTCTGACGGCTGTTAGAACGGATTTTAGACACGATCTGAACTTGGTCACACTTGTTTGGGTTCAGTTGGGTGTGGGTTTAGCTTGTTCTGTGCTGGTGTTGTGTTCAGTTTGTTTTGTGTTCAGTGTAGTAGACTAGTGGTAGTAAGTGATGGATTGCTGTTGGTGATACTTGGCTGTTATCTTAGTTGCAAAGTATGGTGTATTTGGGTGATTGGTTCTAGTCAGCCATTTCCTTCATTTTCAAAAGATGATTTCATCCCTTATCCAATCATACTTACTGCTAGGCCACTAGCCACGTTGCCAGATGAGGGTATACTCTTGACATCCATTACTTAATGGAAGTAGAACCAATAGAGCCAAGCCTTTTCTGGAGGACACTGACTGCTGAGTTGGTCTATCGACCGTAGCAACGAGTGTGTCGGTGTGGTCGCATTCCCTACTGGCTCAGGCAAACTGCACGATCACAGCCAACAGAATGTATACCCATTTCCCGGTCAAAGAGAATGTATACCAAAGAATTGGCAAGATACCCAGCCAAGCTTTTAGGCTTTGACCTCATTTTAGTTTTAACTCATGGGATATGATTGCAGTATTCATTGATCTTCCTTCTTCCATATGATCAGATATTCAGATTGATGAATGGCAAGTGCTACCTAGATGTGCTCTTGCAATATGTAAGCATTTGTCTTGGTGTGCACAGCTTCTCTGTTGTGCTTGCCTTCAGGCTTAGCATGAAGCTAATTAAGTCTAGGATATGCTGTATTTAGTTGCAGTTTTGAACCTACATCTGTGGCACCTGGAACTGTGCTATTAGTAGTTGATGGATACAGTGTTGGTTCATCTAATTTCTGGTTCTGATGCATGTCATGATGCCATGCTCTGAATTATTGTTTAGCGATTGTATTTTGCACTAAAATGCATCACAAGTCCTATTTTTGTACAAGTGTGATCGGATGCACTTGTGCAATCCAAATATCTGATTGAATATGTGTCAAAGTGTGTCAGGCCCAGGCATTTTGCTGGCGGCTTTGTTAGATCCTGGCATAGAAAGTCTGAACTTGTCCACACCTGTTTGGGTTCAGCTCTTTGTTTGGGTGTGGGCTTAGCTTGTTCTGTGCTGGTGTTGTGCTCAGTTGTTCCGTGTTTAGTGTAGTACAGTAGTGGTTGTAAATACTTGGCTGTTATCTCTGTTGCAAAGTATGGTATGTTGGGTATACTCAGCCATTTCCTCCATTTTTGGGAACATGATTTCATCCCTGATATAATCATACGTAGTAGTACTGGATTGCTGTTGGTGATACTTTTTTCTGTGTTGCAAAATATGGCGTGTTTGGGTCTGCTCAGCTATATCCTCCATTGTCTGGAAGATGATTTCATCCCTGGGATACTAGCTATGTTGAGCCAAATAAAGGTTTACACTTTACTTAATTGATCCAATATTTTCTTGCTAATGAAAATCGACCAAAGCATGGAATGGAAGTAGATTTAAGAGTCCTGAGATATTTCCGGAGGACACCGGCCTCTGAGTTGGTCTATCTACGGGTACTGCAGTAGCACAGCCAACATAATGTATACCCATTTCCCAGTCAAAGAGAATATTACTATATATAAAGGCAGAGGAATCCAGCTCCCGTCATTCGTCCACGTCGCCGGCATTTCTCAGCCGTCCGATCCGCGCGACGGACGGGCAGGATGAAGCCACGCCACCCCTATTCCCGCTCGCGCACTGTTCATCCGATTTTTGGCCAATCGGCGGCCGACACGCGTCCCGGTCACCGGCCGGTCGCGCCGGTTCCAGCCGGTGACCCTCACTTTTGCGGAACCCCCCCCCCCCCCCCCCCCCCCGCGGAAGGACCTATCCGTAAAATGTAAAAATCTCAGGGGTTTCCGTGCAAAATTTCCGGCACAACTCTGCCTTCCTCTCTCTCCCCGCGCGTCCCCGCGGCTCGCCGCCGGCGCCGCCGCACATCGCCGCCGCCACGCCGCTCCCTGCACGCATCCGAGACAGCGGGAGGTGCGCCGCCATGCCCTCTACTCGCTGGCCGCGGATCGGCCGGCGAGACGGCGCACCGTCGCCGGGATGGCCGCTGCCGTCCCCGCCAATGTCCGCCGTGTCCGCACGCCGGCGGCGCCGCTCCGGCGACCATTTAGGGGCGGCGCCGCCACCTCTAGGTCGCCCGCGTCGAGGCGCAGCCTCCGCGGCCCGCACCGCCTCCCGGCTCGCCGTCGAGCGGCTCCGGCGAGCACCCCGTCGCCGCCGACGACCCGGCCGCGGGTGACGTCACCACGGCCGTCAGCTGGCCCGTGGGCCGCCCTGTGGGCTGGGCCGGACGTGGTTTTTTTTTCTTTCCCTTTTCTTTTTATTCCACATTTCTTTTTCTAAGAACTTATATATGTATCTTTTTATTTTACTTTTCTTTACATAATAAATTTTAAATGTTTCCAAACAGTCCAAATAATTTGTAAACTTGCACAATTTGAAAATCTAGACGTTCTCGAATTTCGATTTCACCCCCGAAAAACATTGTACGAATTTGCATATTCAAAATTTCAGCTCTCTTTCGAATAACACTATATCCCAAACTTTTCGAAATCAAACAATTCATAGAAATCAAACAATTTTCGAATAAATGTTGCCTTTTCCATATTTCCGTACATCCAAATTCGAGCACAATTTAAACATGGATATTTTCAAATTACAATTTTCTGGACCACGATATTTAGAAACACAACTCCAAATTAAATTTTCCTCCACCACGATGTCTACAAATGCAACAAAAATATGAACATAAGCACAACACTGTCTATTCACGTACAATCAAAATAATCATTCCATATACTTTGGAGCCTTTTCCAAATTATTGCAAAACTTGAACATTTAAAATACACACAAACAAAATATAAAAAATATGTCAAAATGCTAAGGGAAAAAACTGTCAACTACTTTTCACACAAAACAAAAAAAGTTTCGAAACTCAAATATGTAGCAATCAAAATAATCATTAAATATACTTCGCAACTTTTTCCAAATTATTGCAAAACTTCAAAATTTTAAATTACACACAAACAAAATATAAAAAATGTCTCAACATGCTAAAATTGTCAGCTATTTTCGCACAAAACAAATAAGTTTTCAAAATTCAAATTGGCCTACATTAGACACGAGGAAAACAATCATATTTGAGCATTCACATCCAAATTAAAAACTCAAATATTTCGACGTGTCATACGAATTCCAAACCTGCTCATTTCGTAAACAGTAAAACAAAATTCAAATTTCAATAAATTCCAAATTTTTCAGTTCCTAAAATCTATATTTGAACATTCAACTCGAATTTCAAATTTACATATTCCAGAGTTCCAAATACCTTTCAAATCTGATCATTTTTCGTAAACCTTAAAAGAATACAAATATGAATACATTTCAACACGTCAAATTTTCATAATCTCAACAATCTTCTAAGCGCAAACTTTCCGAATTCAAATAATACTCATATTTCAACATGATTTTTTTTAAAAAAGTATTCGAAAAAAAGTTCAAATCCACGGCGCGGCGAAGCCCGCGCATAGTCCCCTAGTATAGCGTAGAATTAGCAAGATATCCAGGCCAGCACGTAAGGCTTTGAACTCTGCTGAGTGCTGACTACCACTTATTCCTCTTTGAGGCAAACCTTGAAGCCAGTCAAGTTTACGCGTCGGATTACCTCCTCTTCATTATGTCACTGATTATGATTATTAGAGGACAATACGATCAAAATAGTTGCCAACACTAAATAAAGATGTTAAGGAACAGTCTGGAAACTACAGTAGACTATATTCTGGAGTAGAGGTAAGAAATGAACTGCTGCTTGTGGATTTTGAATTTTTGATCCTAAAAGGGGAGCATCGCCAAAGGTAGAAGATAACCCAATTCTCTCCCAGATAACATCAATCACAGCACATAATTCTTAATCATACTGGACACAAGAACTCTGGTTCCTAGCTTTAATGTAAGCCGAGAAACAAAACCGGCCAAGTACTAGCCAATAAGCCAAAGGTACACGAGGACAATGACAGAGACTTAAAGAATAGTAGACTAACTGTAATAAGGAAGCAGTGACCAAACTATATTTGCAAGGATATGACATTAACATCTCAGTATTATAAGGTGTATAAAATTCTATGATAATAACAAAATCTTTTCAGGATCTGACAGCCATTTGCTATGCATTTAGATCACTCTAGGGACTCCTCCGTTCATAGACTGCTCACACATCGAGCCTAGTGGGGGTGCGGTACAGCTTGCCAAAAACATGCAGCACGGCAACAACAGCAATAAACCCAATGCTCATGATCAGAACAGCGTTCGGAGACATCTTGCGCCCAGCAGTTTCATCGGTATAGAACTGAAGCATTGTACTGGCGCCGCCACCACCTCCAGCAGCAGCTGCGCCGCCGGCGGGTCGACGCCTGCGCAAGCTTGCAGCAGCTGCTGCACTCCCTCTCGCGGGTGCATCACCACCATTAGCCACCATCTTGTTTAATCTCCCTGCATGGAAGTAGGAGTTGAGATCAAAAGGCCTGTATCACTTAGTATCATAAAGGACAAAAACATACACAATGTTCCAATGAACAAATGTCAAGTAACAAAAAGGCAGGGTCCCGAAAGTAGAATTTACAAGTGAAGTTTTCACAGTTCATTGCAAAACCATGAAAAACCACCATTTGTGCTGCATACCAATGTTCATATCTAGATTCTATAACGTATACTGTAGTAAGTTAAAAGATAAATTCAGCCACAGAATCAAAAGAATTGTGCAGACTGCAGAGGGACATGGTCAAACAGCCCCTGCCCTGATATGCTGTCTAAGTGATACTGTATAAAAACTAACCATCAAGCCAATTGTGCAGAACAAACTCTTACACACAAAGATTAACCTATAAGTAAGGTGTTACACAACACAGCACAAGAAGATTGTAAGGGCGTCATGATTTCCAATAAAAAAAAGGCGTTAAGTAAATATCTAATCATAAACAGACGGCCGCAAGGATCATGAGGAAGATTACTCGCTATAAATCATCCAACTCACAATCTACGGAGGAAGACGCGCTCGCAATGGAACACGAACATAATCGACGTTAAAATTTCACAAGCAAAAACCATGCAACTACCAGATCAAACATCCAATCTGGAACCTAAAACGCATCCCCAGATCTGAATCCTCAGCGACACGGACCTCAATTCCGCCAAGGCAATCAATCGGAAAATGACCCTCCCTTCTCTCCGGACACACAAAGCGTGGGATCAAGGACGAACGGGTCTGCTCAGAAGAAGAAAAAAGATGAGATACGGAGGAGGATCGCTCGCACCTGATGAATTCGCCGTCGCCGATCTCTGCCCTCGTCTGCAACCAGGCGCCGTAAATCCAAGTGCGGAATGCTCTCTCCCTGCCGTGCGTTGCCCCCCGATATCTATGCACCCTATCGGGTCGGGTCCGGTCTGTTCGGTGCGTGACGTGGTCCGCGCGATCTGATTGGACGGTACACGTCCCATGCCATCAATCTGGGCCGTTCGTTCGGTTATCGGGTCTTATGTTTATCCTGGGCCACCCGACAAGACGTTAACTGAAAAGGTTTGCTTCCTTCTCCTGGAAAGGTAAAAGGTAAAGGTTCCGTGTCATCACCTGTGCCGTGGCACACGTTTGACGTGTCTAAGTAATCCATCCGACGAACTGGAAAACATGGCTTTTCCCGGAGCTCATCCGGTTTCAGAGAAATATCCGATTCCGAACTGAACACCCGGATACAGTATAGGATATGGTATGTAAAATAGCATTAGAATATGGATTATCCGAAAATTAATTAGGATTATCCAATGGTTATAATCCGAATAATCTGATTTTCTACCAAAATATCTAAACTAATAGAGCACAATTTGTAGGTGGTGAGTTCTGTAGTTCATCGGTTCAACAAAAACTCACTTACATGGTTCTTGTAGTACACTTAGTTAGGTTATTAGGTTGTGAAGTGACTTTTTTTGGTTTTTTTGGTTAACAATGTACATATGCGCGTACCAATCCGATTAATTTTATTTCCATCCTGAATCCGTTCTGTTTCCGTTCCAAATCCGTGATCAAATATATCCGTCACCGAATCCGTAACCATTCATTATCCGATCCGATCCGAATCCGAGGAAAAAATGGTAAAGGATATGGTAGAGGCCAAATCCGATCCGATCCGTTTACACCCCTACCTATTTGACACGTTTTGCTTCAGTTAGCATGGTGAATGGCGATGTCCGAAGAAGGAGGTGTGGAGCCGGGCCATGACGTGGCTCCGCTTCTTCATCTACCTCACGCCTTCCTCGTTCTTGTCCCCCAACGACTTCGGTACCCCTGCCACCAGCCGCGGTGTCCCACCCCATCTATCCGCAGCCCACCACCGTAGTGGCGAAGCCCGGACTACAAAGTTGTGTTGTCAACTTAAAATTATTTGTATGAATTTTATATTTTTCGTATAATTAATACATTATGTAAGAAGTTTTTCGACTACACAGTAGAGACGTGGCACGCCACTGCCACCGCCGGTCCACCCCTTTCCCCCGATCTTCCCTCTAATTCTCCCGTTTGTGACGCCGCCTAACCATCTGTGGGGACCCCGGACTAGCTGTCCGAAATACCCTTGTGCCTACAATATCAGCGATCCCATGATCAGTGTGTCGCTGAGCACAATCAAACTGGTATCAAAAGAACATCCATAAATACCGAACGAATTTACTTACTTGATTGAAGCCATAAACTTCAACATGTACTTGCAGCGGAAATCATCAAACAACGTGGAGCCCAAGTCATTTGCCATAACCCTACAGGCAGCTGACTGGGAAGCGCCCTAGTTCGCATCGACGCCATTGAAGTATTCTTCTTTGAACTGTTCCTCTTCAAAATCTGGCTAAGACAATAGCCAGGGACGAAACCAATATGAGTACAATTTGAATTGTACTCGCAAACTACCCAGCATGAACATGCACTAGTTTTATAAGACTTTTATTTTTAGAAAAACATCTCTATATCTTTGTTGAAAAAGAAAAGGATAGACTTTTGTTTAATAGAACTTTGTTTTGAAATCTCTATATCTTTGTTGAAAAAGATAAGAATTCTCTTTTAAAACTTTTCCCGAAAATATAACTTTGTTGAAAAAGGTAAGAAGTCTCTTTTAAAACTTTTCTCGAAAATACAACTTTGTTGAAAAAGGTAAGAAGTCTCTTTTAAAACTTTTTCCCAGAAAATCACCATCATGTTTATTTCTCCAAAACTCCTTTTTTCGACCATAGCCCTTCATGGTCAATCATTTTCCCACAACCTCATACCAGCCCTTTGGTATAGTTGCATAAAACATTTTCCACTCCATTTTTAAAACACAAAACTCTGCCTTCTCGACCATAGCCCTTCATGGTCTTCCTCTTTTCCAGCAACTCATGCCGACCCTTTGGCATAGTTGCAAATATAAAACATCTCCATTTTCTTTTCAAATCTCAAAACTTTGCAAAACTTGCACATGGTCTTAGGACAGCCTTCCAACTGTCCATTACCGAGGACTCGGCTATTCGAATAGTTTAACACTCTGCAGAGGTAGCACGCTTTTCCCACATCCATCCGATAACTCATCGTGTCAGCCACGTTCCGCCATACAAGGTGTATGCGAGTTGAGTCACCGACCATAGCCTCTCATTTGCTCATGCTAGTATAGGACCCTGCCCTTATGACACTTTCCATCGACACTCAGTCCAGCCCTTTGGAACCTAAGTGTGAGGACTCATAGTTTTGCCCGGCGGAGTATAGGGGACAGCCTTCTATCCTCCACCAATGTGCGAGGACCCGGGTCAGGGGTACGTCACCGAACCATCCCCTCATGCATAACGGAGTCATCTCCGTCGATGAGGTATCCCATACTAATATGAGCAAATTACATGACTAAGCCCCGTCCCATATGGGGGTAAATGTGGTCGCACAGGGTATGGTTGGTCGTCATAGTACTAGGACACGATGTGCATTTTTCATAAACACCACCACTCTCCATTCTTCACTTCAACACCGACATCTCGGCATTCCATACCCATACAAGTATTTTCAAAGAAGTTTTGAGCAAACAATATTTTTCCCATCCTATAGTTTGAAAAAGAATTTCCATCTAATATCTCCATATAGGGTGTCAAAATAATATACTGGTATTTTGGAAAAAGGGTTTTCAAAATCATAGCTTTATAAGCAAAACATGTGAACCAAAATAGATGTATATAGATGCAAGCTCAGAGAGTAGCTTGCCTGATTTCAGCATAATGTTCCTGGACTTTTCCTCACTGATCAGAGAAATAAACTCTGATTCTTCTTCAATAAATCCTCTCCAATGGTTACTCTGATGGCGTTGTTTTCTAGCGTCGCAAAAAGGAACAACACTCAATACACAAGCCAATATCACAATGTTGCGCAAACAACTAGCAACAACAAGCAGCTCACTAATCTATAAAGCAACCAAACTAAACGTGCTACTCAAAGCAAGGAGACACTAGTCCTACTACTAGTCAAAGCAAGGAGGAACTTTTATTAACAGAAAGTCTACTTAAACAACAAGCTTGGGACTGGTAATACGGGTCGTCGGGGTATTGCGGTGGAACCCCGACTGCTTGATCTATCGATGCATAAAAACACCGAAAAGTAACAATCAATAACCACACATGCATAACAAGTGTAATGCACAAACACATGATGGCAATGACATTTTAATGCACTGAACTTACTTATAAAACTATAAAGCAATTTAAATGGGTGCAGAATTAATTATTTCAACAAGAGAAAATTATAACTCCACCTTTAAATTAATGATTTTCCTAACTTCTAAAGGTACAGTACTGCAATCTTGTTCAATGGTGCATGCAAATGATGTTACTGGACAGTTCATATTTTCTGAGCATTTTGATATATCAACCACATTTTTCTGATATACCAATAAAAAGTTATTGAATTTATAAAATCCTTTTTCAATCTGCCCTTTTGTTAATTTATTTTAAAAGACATTACAAATATATTATCCATGTTTGGAAACAAGGTGGAACATGAAGTATATCACTTGCTAAACATTTTGATAGGTCAAATATAATTTTTGGATCATTATTTATAAAGTTATGGATTTTTCAAAACTCTTTTCTATTCTGCCATTTTCATTATTTTATTAAAACAGAGAATAAACTAATTTAGTTGGTTAGGTGAATCTTACCAACAGACAGACTTTATTTTTCTGAACATTTTGGTATCTTATTTGTAACTTTTGGACAAATATTCAAAAAGATATTGAATTTACAAGTTTAACCAAATTTTCTGTCAGTTTTAAATATTTACAGAAAAATGCCCGAAACGTTTTTCACTCAGCCGCGGGCTACCCACAGTCACTGACCAGTGGGGCCCGTGGCCACGCTGGCGTCCACGTCAGCGCAGAGGCCCACGGCCTTGTTTGACCGCGACGAAGCCATGACCGGCGTGCACGGTGGCGGTGATCACCGGCGGCGACGCGCGCGGATCCAACGATCTACAACACTAGGGAACGCTCTACGGGCTGCTCTCGACTCGCACGGACACGGCGAACACGAATACGGCGACGCCGCTACTTAATGGTCGCCTGATTACCCCCAAGAGCAAGGGATCACCGTAGCACCTCTCAATGTGGAAGTAAGGTATCGATCCGCAGGAGCAAGAAGGAAAAGTTATCTATTCCCTACAACTAAAGTGTCACGAGTTTTAGTTGATTATGCACTAAACAAGTTTAAAGAACAAGGTGGTTGATTTGATGGATGGAAGTTTAATGTAACCAAGCAAGAATGTAAAAGTGTCCCAATCCTCTTCAATGCAAGAGGACAAGACAAAAGTTTTCACTTATAGGAACAATGGACATGGGTTCATGGGTTCACTTAATCCTCTCTCTCTCATCTATGGTGATTATCATGTTATAGATAAAGTACACATAATTGTCATGTTTTAATGGTAGCTTTTATAACGGCTACATGTCCTAAAACACATAGTTAAAAGAAATACTCATTTGTGTTGCTAGTGTCACCCTCGTAAGGCTAGCGTGGTTGCTGTCACACCCACATCATACTTCTCCCTTTTTACCCCCAGATAAAGGATGTTGGACGGTACTGTGTCACTCAATACCTATGCCTTCTGTCACATTGGCCACCCAGTACCCACATACATCATACTTCATAATGGATAATATTCTAAACACTAGTGCAATGATTTATATTTCGTGTGTGTGACCACATCTCTCTCATCTATCTACACTTGGTGGTGTCAATCACCTCATGATAAAGATAAACAAGACATTATGCATAAATCAAACCATCACATGCATCATAGAATATCTCCAAAGTATGACAAGTCATAAAGATCCAACACAACAGTAAATGCATAACAAATATTATCTCACACCACAATATCCACCATGGGAATTACATAGATGACCGTAATCATGTTCAGCAGCTCATACGGTACTAATTAGTGAAGCTCAAGAGAGGAGAGATACATAAGTTACCACCACAAACCCAAATCCAGGGGGTGGACTACTCCCCCTTCATCATGGAGACGGTGGAGAAGTCGTTGGAGAAGGTGGAGACCACCCCGCAGCGCCCCGCCGGAGTTTTCCCCTCAAATCTGCAGCTCCTGATCTCCGTTTCGTTGTTTCTGTGTTTGTGCGGCGCCGCTTCCAGAGAACGTCGGGGGACAATTTTATAGGCGTTTTTAGGTCACGACTAGGTCGGTGGAGAAAAGATCAACGGCGGCGGAGCTCCGAGGCCCAAAATAGGTAGGCCCACGCGGCCAAGATTTTAGGCCGCATGGGGCCCTCTCATTTTCAGCTGGTTGGGCTTCTGGCCTTCATTTTGAGCCCATTGCGTTCGTCTCGAAAATTCTGAAGCGTGCTCTCTGACCTTGCCCTTTTTGGAGTCCCGAAGCTCCCGGAAAGTCTGAAACACTAAAAAAGACGTTTTCTGGAAAACAGGGTTAATTCCAAATAAATGGGAAAACTATGAAGTATTCCCAAAATCATTATAAAACATTGATATAACCCTTATATGATGCAAATATGATTGGAGTATAAGTAAAATAATGCAAAGTTCATGTATGCATTTTACATGCATCATCGCCGGAGCGACGCGCACGACGGCGACCCGCGGTGGTCGACGGTAAGTGAAAGGACACGGATGTCGCCTAGAGGGGGGTGAATAGGCGATTAAAAATTCTTTACGGTTTAGGCTTGAATAAATGCGGAATAAAACTAGCGGTTAATTTATCAAGCGCAAAACCTAAACAAGCAAGGTTTACCTATGTGCACCAACAACTTATGCTAAACAAGATATACAACTAAGTGATAGCAAGATATATTATTTCAAGCTCGATGGCTATCACAAAGTAAATTGCATAAGTAAGAAGCTCGGGTATAGAAATACCGAGGCACTTGGAGACGATGATTTATCCCGAAGTTCACTTCCCAATGGAAGCTACGTCTCCGTTGGAGCGGTGCGGAGTCACAAAGTGATCCCCGAATAGCCGTCAAATGGCACACCGTAATCTCCTTCGTGCCTCTACCAATGTAGAGTGCCACGAACCACTATGGGACACTCGAGGGTGGTCACCGAACCCGTACAAGGATGAGGCACACTCCACAACTTAATTGGAGGCTCTCACCGAATTCCCGCGGCTCCCAAAGCCACAAGAAACACAAGGTTGGGGCGCGACTCCACAACTAATTGGAGGCTCCCAACTATCCCGCGAGCCACCAAAACTCCGAGATCAACAAGGACCGTCTAGGGCACTCCAAGTACCCAAGAGGACAAGCTCTAGGGCACCCCAAGTACCCAAGAGAAACAAGCTTCTCAACTTCGATTTCCACGTATCACCGTGGAGAACTCAAACCGATGCAACCGATGCAATGAAGGCAAGACCACTAGAGGTGGTCAAATCCTTCACTCCCAAATCCCACCAAAAGCAACTAATGCTTGTGGGGGGAGAGAGAGGAAGAACAAGGAAGAACTCAACAAATGGAACTCCAAGATCTAGATCCAAAGGCTTCCCCTCATTTAGAGGAGAGATGGATTGGTGGAACAATAGATCTAGATCTCCTCTCTCTTTTCCCACTAAATGGAGGCAAGAATCATGGAGGGATTGAGAGATAGCTAAGCTCAAGAAGGTCAACAATGGGGGTCAAATTCGTGCTCAGCAAAGCTAGATGGCTGGAGGTAGGTGGAGGGGTATTTATACCCCTCCCAGAAAAAGAGCCGTTGCAGCCAGGGGAATCGGATATTCCGATATAAGTCAGGATCGGATAATCCGACTGAGTCGGATAATCCGATTCAACATATATCGGATATTCTGAAAATCTCCAGTGCCGATGCAACAAAACTGGCTGCAAGAAGTCCTTAGCCAATATCGAGCAATACTTGAAAATCGGATAATCCGAATCAAGGTGGATCGGATAATCCGAAAAGCTCCAGTATGCATTGCTATTAAAGTCCTTAGCCGAATTCGAGCAAACCTTGAGAATCGGATAATCCGAATCAAGGTTGATCGGATAATCCGATTCCCCTGCTTGAGCAAAACTGACAGAAACAGCAAAACCGGAAATGCAATAACTTTCTCGTTCGAACTCCAAAACAGGTGAAACCAATTCTGTTGGAAATATTAGGAATCATAAAAGAGTTAAGTTGACACACATGGGAAGGTGTGGAACTTTTCTCACGGATAAACCGATAATATTTCCAACCCGAAAACGCAACAAGTTTTCAAACCAAAATTCGTTTTCGAAGAACTTGGGCTTGTCATGAAGATCACGACAAGCACCAAACCCAACTAGGAGAAAAACCAAATAAGAACCAAGAAAGATGATGATGCCAAGTATGCAAAGGTTTGAGCTCTCTCCAACTGATACTCTTAAGCTTTAGTCGAGAGCCCCTCTTGATAGTACGGTATCTATCCTATCACCCGGTCTCCCAACTAGCACCACGAAACCGGTAAAATAGAAACCCTATCATACCTTTGCCTTGCTGATGCATGTAAAATGCATACATGAACTTTGCACTTTAATTGCTTATATTCCAATCATATTTGCATCATATAAGGGTTATATCAATGTTTTATAATGATTTTGGGAATATTCATTTATTTCCTATTTTTATGGAATTAACCCTGCACAGGCAGAAAACCCTAGTTTTTATTTTAATGTTTCAGGGACCCAAACGTCAACGAAATCACCTGGAAATTTACGGGCGTCAATATTTGGAAGGAAGAAGACCTGTGGGCGAAGGAAGCAAGCAAACGGAGGCCCGAGGCCAAAGGGGTGGCCCACGCGGCCAGTACTGGCCGCGTGGGCCCACCTTTGGCCTCGTGGCTCCGTTGCCGTCGATCTTCGCTCCACCGACATCGTCTTGACCTAAAAACGCCTATAAAAAAGGTCCCCCGACGTTCTCTGGAAGGAGCGCCGCACAAACACAGAAACACCGAAACGGAGATCAGGAGCTGCAGATTGGAGGGGGAAAACTCCGGCGGGGCGCTGCCGGCGTGGTCTCCATCTTCTCCATCGACTTCTCCACCGTCTCCATGATGAAGAGGGAGTAGTCCACCTCTGGACTATGGGTTTGTGGAAGTAACTTATGTATCTCTCCTCTCTTGAGCTTCACTAATTAGCACCGTATGAGCTGCTGAACATGATTACGGTCACCGTTGTAATACCTTTGTGGTGGATCTTTATGAGTTAATATATGTTTGAGATTGCAATGTTTGTTTCAGTTATGAGTATAGATGCATATTATGTACCCCGTTCTTGTCTACTTGTTTTGATCAAGCATGTTTATGAGAGCGTGTGTGGGGGAACGTGTGCATTAGTTGGAGTAACGGGGGGTGGCTAGTGCAGTGAACGTGAGAGAAAGTTCTGCGATCCACTTTGGTATCTTTACCTTACTTTGTTACCTCACTAGGGATAAACTAAAATACCATGCTACCGGGGATGTGGGCGTGACCATTGCCACTACTCCATGACTAGATCTAGCATGTTCTTATTTTCACTTCATGTCATGATACTTAATGCTATACTCTGAGTTATCTTAATTACTGAGGTGTTATGATTTAGTTCGCATCTTGGTGGAGTATAAGAGAGGTTAATAACCAAAAGATCTCTATGTTAGGACGTGATGCCCATATATCTAAGTAACTTGTTATCAAACCCTGTGTTGCAATCTCATATGTTAACTGTGTGTGTTCCATTGTCTACCACTTTATAAAGAGAGAGTGCATTTGTGAAACCATGAACCCCAGTCCATTTTTAATCATAAGAAACACCTTTCCAACACCATATACCACTTTTCTATTTTCAGCCATCATTAAATCCGAAAATACAAAAATACTTTTCATCTTGCATACATCATTCAAAAACCCAAAAATATCATTTATCATTGCATCCACCATCATTGCATATTTATTTCTTGTTTGCATTGCATAACTATCCTGATATCATTCTTACACCTTGTGCTTGACAACCACAGGTGAGGTTGAGGACCAAAACATCTAACCTTGTTTTGTAGGTAACCAAAAGAAGGATAAGAAGATAAATCTACCACTTCAGATTCCCCGAGAGTTCGATATTAAACCCTCGAGTCACCCCTCGTGGGGAAAACTGTCTTCCACTTACTATACACTCTGCACTTGGAGTCTCAACCTAATCCCGTTTATTTTGCAGGTATCAAAGCCTTGCTCTTCGGGACATCAAGACGTTTTCTGGCGCCGTTGCCGGGGAATCGTAGCTGAGAGATTTATCCAAGGGTGTGCATCATCGCATTCATCTCACAACAAAGTCAACGTCACCAACTTGTGCTAACACCTAAGCTTGGGGAGGTTGCACCTACGTGAGCACCATCTTATCCATCTTTACTTACAAAGCAATTTATTTGTTTTGTTAGTGTCATTGCATATCATATCATATTTATTTCAGTTTTGCATAAAAAATTAAAAATACCAAAAAAAACTTGCTAAAATGGGAGAAAGAACTAAGTTGTGTGACTACACAAACACTCCTAATGATCAATTTATCACGAGAGCTATTGCCACACCTAAGATAAATGCTGAGAGTTATGAAGTAAGTCCTAGTTTGTTGAACTTGATAACTAGGGAACAATTTGGTGGTAGTGCTATGGAGGATGCCTCTATGCATCTTCATGACTTTGTTGAAATATGTGACATGCAAAAGTTTAAAAATGTGGAAAGTGATATCCTAAAACTGAAGTTATTTCCTTTTTCACTTAGAGGAAAAGCTAAAGAGTGGTTGCATTCCTTGCCATCTGGTAGTATTAATTCTTGGGATGATCTAAAAGAAGCTTTCATTAAGAAATATTATCCCCCTGTTAAAATTTTGCAAAATAGAAACAACATCCTTTCTTTTAGGCAAAATGAAAATGAACATGTTGCTATGGCTTGGGATAGGATAAAACTTATGCTTAGAACTTGTCCCTCACATGGAGTTAATGAATGGACCATATTACACTCTTTCTACAATGGTTTAAACTACATGTCTAGAAACATACTTGATTCTGCTGCTGGAGGTGCTTTTATGAGTAAGACTATAGTAGAAGCTAAAAATATATTGGAAAGCATTTTACAAAACTATAGTCAATGGCATACTGATAGGGCACCTAATCCTTCTAAGAAAGTGAACTCTATTGAAGAAACTAATGATTTGTCATCTAAAATGGATACTATTCTTGCTTTGCTTAATAAACCTAGTGTTGAAAATGTTCCTTTGCAAGAACTAGTTGGAAACAATTCTGAAAATATTGATGTCAACTTCATTAGGAACTATGGTAATAATGGGTATGGTAACAACAATTATAACTCTTATAATAAACCCCCATATGTTCCCAACAATCGTCCTTTTGTTCCATATCCTAATGCTAATGATAATAATTGGAAGCCTATGTTATCACGCAATGATAATTCTGAGGCTAACAAAATTCTCATGGAACAAGTTGCTAGTCATAATACCATGATACAAGAGTTGAATAAGTCTGTTGCTTCTATTAGTTCTGATATTAAAGGCTTACAACTCCAAGCTGCAGGACTAGACAAAGCTTTGTCTAAACTAGCTGATAATCAAGCCACTTTATTGAGTATGTCTGCAGGGAAACCACAAGCATCACCTGTGGTTGGAATGAATTCTGTTAACATTGCTGAAAATGTTCCTCTTACTTTGGAGGAAACTCTTGATGAATTATTGAACTACCCTGAATATTTGTTGCCACTCATGTCTCAACTTGGTAGTTTAAAAGAAGAAGCTAAAGAAACTGAACATGATGAATCTCTTATGCTGATTGAGTTGGAAAAGAAAGTTGAGGAAGTTAAAATGCTTAATGAAGTCAAGGATCCTTTGCTTGACTTAGAAAATTGTAGCTTGCATGAATTAATATCTATCTTACAAAAATTTGCAAGTGATCCTTCCATCAACACTAACCAAGCAGGTTTTGGTTCTTATATTGCTAATCATGTCTTGAAAGAAAAGATTGCTAGGTACAACCAAGAGGCTATGATACCACCTAAGCTTGGGGATATGTGGATACCTAAGGTACTAGTAACTATTGGAAAAGAGACACACCATGCCATACTTGATCTAGGATCTAGTGTCTCTGTTTTATCTAAAGAACTATATGAAGTGCTTGAATTGAAAAATCTTGAAAAATGCTCTATTGAACTAGCACTTGCTGATGACTCTATTAAACATGCTTTGGGAAAAGTAAGTGATGTTATGGTAGAGTTACATATGACTTTTGTGCCTGTGGATTTTCTAATCATGGATATGGGGAATAAAACCTCTAGTCCTATTATTCTTGGAAGACCTTTTCTTCGTACCACAGGTGCTATCATTGATTCAAAGGAAGGGAATGTAAAGTTTCAGTTTCCACACAAGAAGTGCATGGAACACTTTCCAAGGAAGAGGGAACCACCAAAGTTCAAGCTCCCTCATGAGCTTCGTCCACAATAAAACAACAAGTAAGAAGCCTAGCTATATGGCTATAAAGAAAGCGCTTTGCGGGAGGCAACCCGGTTATTTTTGTGTGTGATTTTTCTTTGTGTCCTCTTGCTGTAACAAGAGATTTTGTGTCTAGTTAGGTTCTGGAGTTTTAATAAAGTGCCAAGTTTTACCCTTTTTGGTTTGAAAAAGTTGCTTATAGCGTTCGGAGATTTTATTCCTGCACGAATCAGTGCACGGTATGATTTTTAATTCTTATTCTGTAACTCCGAATGAGCTCATATTTGAACTGTAGTTGCAACTTTTCATCCTCTGTATGCATGAATTTTTTCGGAATTTTTCGAGAAAGTTTGGTAGGGTAGAAAAATACGTTTTGCTGCTGCTGTTTTTCTGGACAGATTCTGTCCCATTTTGTTTGATGCATGCTTTGAGCTTTTAAGTTGAATCTTTTTGATCCAATTGAGTTTATGAGTAGGCATACAACATTATATACTTTCTGGACATTCATATGAATTTTTGTTCAAGGATTATATGCAGCAAGGAACCTATTTGTTTATCACTATTAATGCACCCCACAGAAAAGAGATGGGAGAAACGGTGTTTTGAAGTTTTTTCACAGGGATTGGAGGAGATGCACCAAGAGCTATCCAAGGATGGTGAAGACCATAAGCTTGGGGATGTGAAGACAACCCCGCTGGACCTACACACTCTCGGTTTGCACACGTCCAACTTCTGTTTTTCGATCGAAACACTTTATCGCATAAACTTGGAGCGTCGTTTTTTGTTTTTGTTTGAGTCTTGAGAGACCACCACACTATCAATTATATATGAGAGAGCTACTGGAAATATGGGTTGAAATATGTTGGATGCTTTTATAAGATTGGGAAAAGGGATGTTTGACTTGATTTTTAATGATACATATAGTTGCATGATTCATGAGCTTGTTTATGAGTAATAGTTTGCAAATTCTTTTTGTAGAGCTATCACTTATTCATGTTTTGGTGCTGATTGTTATTTACTTGGTTTAACATGGATTAGTTAGTTCTATGGACACTCATGCATGCATCTAGATGGTCAACTTTCTCCCTTTTGCTAGCCCAAAAACTCCAACAAGCAAAAACTTGTTTCCAACACCTTCAACCAAAGTTATTCCAGTGAGTCCACCATATCTACCTATTGGCTTTATGCTATTCCGAGTATGTTTAACATGTTGTTTGTGTTATCTTACCTCTGAATGAAAATGTTTATGTTATTGATTGCAATGGAAAAAAATTGGTTATATAGCTCTCACGAACTTGATGCACAATGTTCTTTTATTTGCATAATAAAACTTGACCCATTGTGATTAAGATTATGATGTTTGTGGCTTGATGAATGTTTTGGGTTGGAAGTTAGCCCATATGTGCTGTCACATGGCAAGCTTTCAACACGCTCTTCATCTCATTTAGTTGATATCATGTGCTTTTGTCTATGGATGCTTATCATGTTGAAATAAATGTGGAAATAGAGTGAGTTTAAATGAGTTTGTGTAAATGGTTAGAGAGACGCCTGGGCCATGCATCATTCATGGTGGAAATTTACTTACATACTATGGTGAACCTTCTGTGATACACCTTGCAATAAAAAACTATTCCAAATGGTAAATAAAAAGGGTGTTGAGATTGTTCATTTTGTTTGTTTGTCTTGTCATTTTGATATGGGCTTGTTCCATATCTTGGGACAAGAGGTACCCCAGTTGACGCTCTTGATGATACTATTATGCTTACAATGATATTTAATTGAACTTGCTTTGTTTCCCAAGTTGAGTAACACATGGTGTAAGTACTTGTATTCAAGGGGCATGAGACATTCAACCCATTCTTTATCAAGCACACTACTCATATTTGCTTTCACTTTAACCTTAATCATTCAAGATGCTATGATAGGGGCAATGAGAGCTTGACACCAATGAATACCTTATTGCAATCATTAACTTAAGTAGAAGAGTTTGGAAGTTGGATGAAACTTATGCATGCTTTACCTCTACTCACATATACATCTTTCCAAAGTGTACACCTATCATATTCAGATTTTCATCTACACTCTATGACCATTGTAGGATGTTCTACTTATCATTATGCATACATGTGTTCCATATTACTTGCTACCATGTTACACTTTGTGAACTATCAATGAACATCCTTGTCTTGAATACTTGATATCACTTCATAAACTATTTGCATATTGCTACTCCTTTGAAGAATGAATCATTTGACTATATGTAGCAATAGTAATCATCTTTGATATCATTGTTAAGTATTAAATTGCAAAGTCCATGTTAGTTTTATCATCTTCATACTCGAGGACGAGCATGGATTAAGCTTGGGGATGTTGATGCATGTAAAATGCATACATGAACTTTGCACTTTAATTGCTTATATTCCAATCATATTTGCATCATATAAGGGTTATATCAATGTTTTATAATGATTTTGGGAATATTCATTTATTTCCTATTTTTATGGAATTAACCCTGCACAGGCAGAAAACCCGTTTTTATTTTAATGTTTCAGGGACCCAAACGTCAACGAAATCACCTGGAAATTTACGGGCGTCAATATTTGGAAGGAAGAAGACTGTGGGCGAAGGAAGCAAGCAAACGGAGGCCCGAGGCCAAAGGGGTGGCCCACGCGGCCACAGTACTGGCCGCGTGGGGCCCACCTTTGGCCCTCGTGGCTCCGTTGCCGTCGATCTTCGCTCCACCGACATCGTCTTGACCTAAAAACGCCTATAAAAAAGGTCCCCCGACGTTCTCTGGAAGGAGCGCCGCACAAACACAGAAACACCGAAACGGAGATCAGGAGCTGCAGATTGGAGGGGAAAACTCCGGCGGGGCGCTGCCGGCGTGGTCTCCATCTTCTCCATCGACTTCTCCACCGTCTCCATGATGAAGAGGGAGTAGTCCACCTCTGGACTATGGGTTTGTGGAAGTAACTTATGTATCTCTCCTCTCTTGAGCTTCACTAATTAGCACCGTATGAGCTGCTGAACATGATTACGGTCACCGTTGTAATACCTTTGTGGTGGATCTTTATGAGTTAATATATGTTTGAGATTGCAATGTTTGTTTCAGTTATGAGTATAGATGCATATTATGTACCCCGTTCTTGTCTACTTGTTTTGATCAAGCATGTTTATGAGAGCGTGTGTGGGGGAACGTGTGCATTAGTTGGAGTAACGGGGGGTGGCTAGTGCAGTGAACGTGAGAGAAAGTTCTGCGATCCACTTTGGTATCTTTACCTTACTTTGTTACCTCACTAGGGATAAACTAAAATACCATGCTACCGGGATGTGGGCGTGACCATTGCCACTACTCCATGACTAGATCTAGCATGTTCTTATTTTCACTTCATGTCATGATACTTAATGCTATACTCTGAGTTATCTTAATTACTGAGGTGTTATGATTTAGTTCGCATCTTGGTGGAGTATAAGAGAGGTTAATAACCAAAAGATCTCTATGTTAGGACGTGATGCCCATATATCTAAGTAACTTGTTATCAAACCCTGTGTTGCAATCTCATATGTTAACTGTGTGTTCCATTGTCTACCACTTTATAAAGAGAGAGTGCATTTGTGAAACCATGAACCCCAGTCCATTTTTAATCATAAGAAACACCTTTCCAACACCATATACCACTTTTCTATTTTCAGCCATCATTAAATCCGAAAATACAAAAATACTTTTCATCTTGCATACATCATTCAAAAACCCAAAAATATCATTTACATTGCATCCACCATCATTGCATATTTATTTCTTGTTTGCATTGCATAACTATCCTGATATCATTCTTACACCTTGTGCTTGACAACCACAGGTGAGGTTGAGGACCAAAACATCTAACCTTGTTTTGTAGGTAACCAAAAGAAGGATAAGAAGATAAATCTACCACTTCAGATTCCCCGAGAGTTCGATATTAAACCCTCGAGTCACCCCTCGTGGGGAAAACTGTCTTCCACTTACTATACACTCTGCACTTGGAGTCTCAACCTAATCCCGTTTATTTTTGCAGGTATCAAAGCCTTGCTCTTTGGGACCATCACTTGCGCATTCCACTTGAGCTAGATGTTGATGATCTTGATCTTTTCAAGTGGACCACCTTTCTTGATTGCGCTTCGCTTGGTGAGATCCACATCCACATATTTCTCCCCCATACACCACTATGGGAGAGCCTCTTATCGGCATATCTTCACATAACCATTATCTCCAAATGGGTAGCAAGCTTCAAGCCTAGGATTTCTTCGAGATGCTCCTCTTGAACTTGCGCTTCTCAACATTGATGACGATCACCACTTGACGTCATCGTTCATGGGCTATATGAAATCTTCATTTGATGCAAGCCCATAGAAAGATACCTAACCACACATAGAAATGCTACACACATATCATGGGTTAGTTCACAAAGCTATATGGACAATTGCTTACCATACCAAGAGATACATGATCCCACTTGGTACATTTTGTAGCTTTGTGTGTTGATCAATATCTTGATCAACCTTGTATCTTTTCTTCTCTTTGGAATAGATGATGTCTTGAAGATAACCATGAATGATCACATAATCCTTTTCTTCAAGACATACTTGCAATATGCTCAACTCGATGATCTTGATGCCAAATACTTCATTATATCAATATATTCATGGCATCAACCTTGAATCCAACATATGGAGTTCAAGCATGGTCTATGGACAAACACTACAAGTACAACTCAATGCAACCATTAGTCCATAGGGATTGTCATTAATTACCAAAACCACGCATGGGGGCGCCATGCCCTTTCAGTAAGCTACAAGCACTCGTCGATCTACAGAGAGAGGAGAGGAACGGGAATGTCCAGGAGCACGGCGTGCTCACCCTTGATGCGTGCGTGTGCTCGGCGAGGACGGGAAGGTCGAGGGCGGCGGCAATGGCTCGGCGAAGCTTCGTCCGGAGAGGAAGAAGACGCGGACGGCGCGGTCGACTCGCGGCTTCCCTCTTCGATTCCTTTGGCGGAGAAGGAGAAGAGGACGCGGCGAAGATGATGGTGCTCGTCGATCTGCTCGGGGAGTCCTGGAACGGCGGCGATGCGCGACGGCGAGCTCGGCTAGGGTTCGGCCATGGCAGAGAAAAGAGAGAGGGAGAGAGCTGGAAAATATCTGGGGGAGTAAGTGAGGTGAGAGAGAGCAGAGGAGCGGCGTCGTGGCCTCCTTATCCTCTTCGTGCGGCAGGAGGAGCGTGGGCACAGTGGCGAGCTCGCCACTGGCGCCATGCCGTGTTGTGGCTACAGGAGGAAGGAGATGGTCGTTTTGCAGAAAACCCCTGCTCTTCCTTTCTTCCTTTTCTTTTATTCCCTTTTAAAACCCGTAGCTTTTAGGGATTTAATTGGGGCACTTAAATTATTTCAAAAATTATGAAAATATTTGTGTAGCCTCCCCATAACATGTAGAAGCTCCACAAAAATTGGTGTTTCAAAATAAAATGTTTTGAACCACATTTGTTCATAGGGTGTAAATATGTTATTTTTGGTAAAACCAATTTGATACTCCTTTAGTACTTCAAAAGCAAGTGAGAGATATTGTTTTGAACTCTTGGAATTTTCTTGACAAATATATTAACTTCAAATAATTTTTATTTTCATAGAGAAAATATTTGTTTGAAGGAATTAGATAGTTAGGTAGGGAAAATAATTTATTAAGATCATTTCTTTAATTCATGATCTTAATTTCCATTTGTTGAATAATTTGAGGAGTTTGTTTTAAATTTAAGTCACATACCAAATTGTGATCTGTGTGTTTTCAACTTTAAGTTCAATTACATTTGTGTAATTATTCACCAAGCAACAATAAAACAAGGAAATAACAATCAACACAAACATAAGTCAAACAAGCAGACAATACAAGTTTTCAACCAAAATTCAATTATTCAGATAGGTGGTGGGATGGTAATCAGATATCATCATAACAATAATAATGTTGAAACAAGCTTGACTCAATAGGTTTGATATTTTTCAAGAGGGGTTGCTAAAATACATGGGTAGTATATTTCCCACTTTTATGGTTTCCAGAAGAGTGAAAATAGGAGTTTATAAAATAGGAGTTGAAAATATCAAGGTTGAGCAGTATATAGGAGATAGCATATAGATCCTCATATTTTTGGAATCACATAATTTTGGGAAACACTGTTGTTCATAAAATAATTTAATAACCATTTCTAGCCTCTTTTGAAAATAGTTAAAAAACAAATACCAAAGATAATTATTGTTTTGAGAGAGGTGAGAGAGTACAGAATATAGATCACAAAAGTGATTCTTAATAAAATCCTACTTTGAAAATATTTATCATTTCTTGTAAAACCTTGAAATTAGGCTTTTGGTTCATAAATAAGGAAACATAGGCTTCAAGCCTAAGAAAGATAATAAGAGTAATTTTATGCTCTGCCCACACAAGTAATTGCTAACTAGGATGAATTTGCAAGTGTAAACTCACATTGCTTAGGTTCAGATAATAATACACATCAGCAAGCCACTCAAGTCAAAGCATTCAACAAGCTAAAATCAAACAAGCAGTTCAACATCCCAAGCACATCAGAACACTCAAATAGTTGGGGAGATGATGATCAAACACAAACCAAAAGCAATCAATAAATCTCCAAAACCCTTAATATGTTTTAGTGGTATGGTGACCACACATGACAATAAGATGCTGAGAGATCCACAACACAAAATCTTATAGTTTTCAAAAGGCTTAGATGGTAGAGAACATATGGGTTAATATTTACCACATGCATTATTTCTAAAAGAAGTGAAACTAGGGGTTTTAACATAAGTGTTGTAAATACCTCGATAACTAGCCAGATTGAACATAGGTAGGAGATATCATATAGATATTCATAGTTTATAAACATGAGATTTTGGAAATACTTTTCTTTCTTGAATCCTAGGCTTTTGGGTAGTTAATAAAACCAAAGCATCATTGAATAGGAGTTAGCCAAAATAAGATTGGAGAAGATACATGGAATATTTTCTTGTCATGGCCTGATCACGAAGGGTAAATATATTTTTATCTTGATTGGGTCTTTAGGTTAATATTTATTGGCAAAATAACTTAAACATCAAGTCACACAAGGTCAAACAGAGCAATAGGAAGGAAAATACAATCATTAGTGAAGTATTTCAAAAGTTTTTGTTGCCTCTGAATTTTGGGTCTTGTAAAACTAAGTTTTTCTTAGTTCCAAAATTTAGGATGTGACACCATCCCCGCAACCGAAACTCTAAGTTTCTGTTGCGACTTGCGGGCGAGCTCCCGCACCCGACCACCAAGATAAAAGTACGGCCGCAACCTCCATCTGCGCCGCTGCAGCGAGCTGCGCTATCATCGTGTAAGGTGAGACCTATTCCTCACCTGGCCGCCGATGTCATGGCCAGCAGCGCCGTCCCTGTCGACAAGAGTGTGGCGTCATCTCTGCCGCTTCGGTAGTCTTCGCGAATGGCCACCGACGCAAGCGGGCTAGGCCCAAAACAGCGAGAGAATATAATGGGCTGCGTATTCAGTTTGTGAATTCCTGAGGCTAAAGACCCAGCCCAGCCCAGCGCAGGCACCGAGAGCGACGTGTTTGTATTCTTTTCAAATTCTCTCTGAAAAAAAGTTCTGTTAAAATCCTAGTCACCAATCGGGTCCCACGAGGAGGAACCTCTCCGTCCCCTCCCTCGCTCTAAAATTGACCAACGGCGACGAGACCAAAGGTGGAAGACCACATTCTCCCCGTTTCATTTGGACCCGGAGGAACCTGGACAAGATCGATTTCCTCATATTTCTGACCGGCGAAAAGGGAATTTCTGGCCAAAGCAAGACGAGCAGTGCTTTGATCGCACCGAGGAGGTTGGGAATTTACATGCTGAGGGGGACTTGACGGGAGGAGGGATCATGGATCAGGTAATGGGGAAGGTGGGCGGGCTCTGGTTCAGCCAGAACGCCGGCAAGGAGATGAACAACGTCGGCGACGACATCAATGTGAGGCCCTCTCCTATTCTTTTCTTTCGATTTCTTTCAAGTCCATATATCCGAAATCGCTTTACTTTTTCGCGTATCGTGTGATCAGATCGATCGGACAATTTGCTGCTGTCATTTTTTCATTCTAAACCTGCATACACCTTTGGTGTCTCGTTCTCTCCGGCTCGCTCTCGGATTTATTCTCAATGATTATTCTATATCCGGTCCAACTAATGCCTTGGGCATTGCTCTTGTCGAAGGGGAGGCTATCGAGCTAGATGACGTGGATGATCCCTAGATGATTACTTACAACTTATACAAGGCGGTCATGCCGGCCGGCAGCATTTACCTGAATTACAATTACAGATCGTGCCTTTGCACTGGCGGGTAGATTCAGCAGAGTTTACACAACACTTTTAGGTAGAAATTAGACCAGAATCAATTAAATACTGTGGCGTCTTACCTACACTATATTACGAATGGAATGTTATGTCAGTTTTGAAATCATGCTTCCATAATGCCAGCAACAGGAGAATTTCATTTTTCTTCTGTGCTGACTCTGCCAACCTTTTACTGTTTTGCTCAGTCAATCTCGAGCAGCATTGGAGATGGAGCCAAATGGATGGTTAACAAAATCAAAGGTACGGTAGTCGACGGCTAGCTTTGCTGATTTTAGTAGAAGAAAAGCTACAGCATGATGCTTTGCTTTAGGATGAACACGAACCTTTGCTGTTTGTTCGCTATGATATTACGTTCTTCATGAACATGGAGCATTCTTTTGCCTCTTCTCTGTACCCATATGAGTACACCACTTTGGTTTCAGGGAAGATGCAGAAACCACTGCCTGAATTCCTCAAGGACTACGACCTCCCGATGGGCCTCTTCCCGCAGGACGCGACCAACTACGAATTCGACGAGGAGACGAAGAAGCTCACTGTGTACATCGCGTCGGCGTGCGAGGTCGGGTACAAGGACTCGTCGGTGCTCCGGTTCTCCACCGCCGTGACCGGCCACCTCGACAAGGGGAAGCTGTCGGAGGTGGAGGGCATCAAGACCAAGATCCTGATCTGGACCAAGGTGACGGCCGTCAGGACCGAGGACGCCAAGGTGCACTTCTCCGCCGGACTGAACAAGACCCGGAATCGCGACGCCTACGAGGTTGTTAGGGATGGCGTTGCCATAAACAAGTTCTAGATCATATGGTTACTTTTCGACGTAAGGCTTTGCTGTACTTGCCAGCGGTTGCTCCTCTCTCTTGCCATACCAAAAACATGTCTGTGTGTGCAACAACGCTGATGTGTTTTGAATGATCAGGTGTAAATGTCTGTAAAAAACAAACCGAAACAGCTGTTTGGTAGGGAATCATCATGGGATCCCCATCTTTACACTGGATGGCAATTACATTCTCACATTGAGAAATGAACTGAGGATTGTTTGTGTTTGCCCCATGCGTGAAATTTCTGATCAACAAACACATGGAGAGAGATAATAGCGTAAACGTACCACATTTCAAGCAAAATTTACCGATTGGTACCGGTCGTCGTCAAAATCGCATTTACATACCACATTTTTCCGAAGTTTTCTCAAAAAACCCAAATCGCTCGCTAACTCGATTTAGACAGCCATTCTGACAGGTCTGACCCACCTGTAAGATGACGTGGCGAGCTCGATAACAGTTTTCGACCTGGGTCCACATGTCATCCATATTAAACGAATAAAAATCTGAAAAAATAAAAATTCTAAAAAAAACTGAAAATTCCCGTCTTCCCACCCCCCTCCGGCCACCTCCAGCCACAGGGCTCGGTGGAGCAGGCGTCGGGGTCATGCCGGCGAAGAGGAGGCGGGGACGGCGTCGGGGCCACGCCGGCGAAGAGGATACCGCAGACGCTGCGCCCCATCCGCACCACCTTGACCGGAGCAGGATTACAGACGGCCGTCGCCGCCGGCGCGACTCACCACCGTTCTCGACCGCCTCGGCGCATCTGAGACAACCTTAGGATCTGCCTTGGTCTCCTCTCTCTTCTCCTCGATTCACGCAATCCGGGACGGCCGGAATCGTCCTCTCGGTGGTCGTCTTCTCCGCGGTCGACGGATTTCCGCCAGCGTCGATTCGTTCGTCCCCGACCTTCTCCGCCTCCGACAAGCACGCCACGGCGGTCCTTGTGAGCTACCATGTCGACTTCCCTCCTTTCGGCCTCCCTCTCGCTCTATAGCGGCCTAGCGGCGCCGTTCTTCTCCGCCGGCCACCGCTGGACTTCCGCCCCAGCTCAGAGAGGGTGCGCTGCGGCTGGGGTCGTGGTGGTCGTTGAACTCCGCACGGCTGGGCGGCGGGGGCGTCAGCCGCACACTCGTGCAGCATCCGCGTCAGGAACCTCGCCGGCGTCGCCGGGAACATCATTGATTCAATTCGCTATGTCGGGGGGCTACCCCCGGGTAGGGTCATGGTATGGTAAAAGCTGTACCCAGGTGTGGGCCAGGTTACAGTGAAAGCCGACATACCTGGACCTCAGAAGTAACCAGGGTGTGAAGTTGGTGCAAACCGACATAGGAAAACCGAGGTAACCCGGGCCAGAAGGGACCGAAGTACCATGCAGGTGCAAACCGGCATATGTTGACCGAGATAAGGGATCCGAGACATAATGACCGACATATGTATGTCGGTATCTTGTGTGTCTTCTTATGTGCAGGGAAGGTTATTCTGGAAAGGGAATCCGGCATATCCATGCCGGGTTATCAAGACGAGGTACCTTATGTCGGACGGTGGTCAGCGCTGCTGTCACTTCCCGTCTGGCACGGGAGCGCGGCGTGCGGTACGGCGCATGTCTGAGGTGACTGGGCTTACCTCTGCTGACCAAGGACGCGCAGGGGAGCAGGAGAAGGACACCGCTGACCTCAGCTGTACCTAGGAGCAGAGATATGGGACAGGACATGGGCAAGCCACGTCCTGTCCACTGTGCAGAGACAATCATGACGCGCAGGCGTGCGCGTCTGCAGTGCCGGTACGGAGATGTGACCGTTGCTAGTGGAGGGGTACTTCCGTAACTCGGTTTAGCCTATAAATAGGGCTTCACCCCCTCCTGCGTGAGGGACGATGCCTGAGAGACATTTCCCCCCATAGCTTCATCTTCTACCTTGTGTTCATCCCCATTGTTGGGATCATACAGCTCGAGGAGAGCCTTGTACGTGTGACACCGAGATATACAGAGAGGGACAGGCAGGAGTAGGGGTTTTACCTCCTCACGAGGGCCCTGAACCTGGGTAGATCGTGTGTGTTCTTGTGCTTGTGAGTTCATCTGTGTGTGCTCCTTAGCGCGCTAGCCCTCTCCCGGATCCTCCAGCGCCCATCGGCCCCGCTCTTTAGCCATCCTATGGCATCTGCCGTGATACCACCACGACAGTTGGCGGCCACCGTGGGGCCAGCAGCGGCGCTGGCTGGTGTGATCATCCGGACGGGTTCCATCATCGACTCTGGCGAGCGCGTCGTTTGCGGGCTCATCTGCAAGCTCGGCTCGCTGAACTTCATCAGCGACAATGCGGGATGCTTCGGCAGCAGGCCGTTCCCGACGAACGGCTGCCTCATCAGCTTCGGCACCTTCGTGACCTACGTCGCCACCGAGGTTGTCTGCAAGTACCCCGAGCAGGTGCTTGTGGCCGAGGATCCTCCTGCTGTCTGTGCGGCTCGCGGCCGGCGTAGCGCTCCCCGGGAGCTGCGCAGAGGTCATGATGACCGGCACTGCGGGTGGTGCCGGTAAAGGAGAACCCGGCAAAGGAGATGCCGGTAATCCTGCCCCCAAGATCACCAGATCGGCGAAAGTGCCGCTGGAGAGGAGGGAGAACCTCCGAGACCAGGCCGGTACATCCGATGTACCGGTTAGGCCGGCTCATCTCGAGGAGATAATCGAGAAACTGGCTGTGCCGGTAGCTGCCGGTACAGATGCTGCCCAAATGGAGGCAGAGTTGGAGGCACGGCGTCAGAGCTTACATCAGGAGGCTCTCGAGATGGCCGAGGTGAGGAGAGAGTTGGGATAACTCTCCGTGAGTATAACCAAGCACATGGTTTAACCCCGGTAGCTGCTCGCCCTAGTCGCGTAGAGGATGTGCGTAAGAGGGGTAAAAACCTCAATGCCGAGATTGCTAGAGATGGTAGATCTAGTTCCAGTAAGACTCCTAGTAACTTGTCGGTCGAAAAAGCCGAAGTATAGTTCCCCTGCTAAGACTCTTAGAGCTGCCGAGGCAGCAAGAGCCGAGTTGTCAGGCTTATCCGGAGAAGCTCTCCGTAGGCAGCAAGACCGAGTTAATGAGTTGGTAGCTGTGGCTACCCGGCAGAATGAGGCCTATCGCAAGGCTAACACAGTTGCAGGTGGGTCCGAGATTGTTCACTCGGCTAGGGGAGCCAGTGGATCTAAGGGGCAAGCTTCATCACCGCATGTCGGTGGAGATCGGGACCGGAGTGTAAACTCCGGTAAGAGCAAGCAGATACAGGTGTATGATCCGGCATGTGCCGGAAAACAGTTAGTTGGGCGAGGCAGTGCCGGCCGGGGTAAAAGCAATCCCGGTCCGGGCGGTCCAGATGCCGGAGTAGTTAACTCGGCTGGCCGAGGCTATCCACCTCGGTATCCGACACGAAATCTCGCCCAGCAGCAGCAAAATGTAGAGCATGTCCAGCAGCCACAAGGTGTTGACCAGGTGGCTAACCGTTATGATGATGGTTACTCGGCTATGGAGAAAGCCGGGTATCCGAGATATGAAGGTGCACTGGGATCCCGGTTGGGACCTCGCCAGTTGTCACCAAATGATGCACGCTACAAGTTGGACAGGATCTATATGTCCGAGATGCTGGAAGAGCAAGGTCCACCTGGCCCTGCATGTTTTGGACCTCGGATCATGAGGGAGCCACCGGTGCGGCACTTTCAGTTGAACCGAGGCGCAAAGACATATGACGGCAGTACTAAGCCGGAGGACTGGCTGACAGATTATGTGTCGGCAGTGCATATCGCGGGAGGAAACCGCCGATGGGCGGTGAGGTATATCCCGCAAATGTTGGAAGGGCCAGCCCGGATCTGGCTGAACAACCTGCGAGAGGGCAGCGTTGATTGCTGGCTGGACTTTGAAGAAGCATTTGTTAGCAACTTCTCCAGCACATACAAGAGACCGAATCGTCCTCAGCAGCTTGCGATGTGCAAGCAGAGGGATAATGAAACTGACCGGGATTACTTGACCCGGTGGAGTACTATTCGCAATTCCTGTGAAGGAGTTGTGGAGGCGCAGGCCATATCTTGGTTTGCCCAGGGGTGCCGACACGGCTCCATGCTCTGGCAGAAGTTGCAGAGGGAGATGCCGGCCACCCTGGCCGAGACAATCCGGATTGCGGATAGCTATGCACTGGGTGATCCGATGCAACCCTTGCTGAACTCGGTGGAACCGAGTAGAAGATACCCGGTGAATAACAGACCCGGGCCAGTCAGGCAGAACGATCGCCAGGACTTCGGAAACAAGAGGAGAGAGCCGGATTACCGGTATGGCTCAAACCAGGTTGCAGCGGTAAACCAAGACCAGCCAGATGCCGGCAATAGCCAGCGTCCGAAGTACAACGGCCCAGCATGGGGCCAGAATCAAGAAGGGAAGAAGCCATGGGTGACCAGAAGCAGTCCTTCACTTATGAGGCTATGTTGGATGGACCTTGCAGTTTCCACACCCAAGACATCCGCAGGCCGCAAACCATACAACTCGGCAGTGCAGCTGGTATCAGCGCACAAGGGGGGAAGGAGCAGAGCCGGAGGAAATCAGGCGGGGGCACCTCAGAGAATTCCGCCGAGGCAAAACTTACCGCTCACCGGAGCAAATGCTATCCCGGTGAATCCGCCAGTTCCGAGGCAAGCAGATCCGAAACCTGTGAATCAGGTGAATGTCGGAGGGAACAACAACAACATGGTCCCAGCAGGCAGGGAGAGTATCCCCAGGGAGATTACAGAGAAGCTCATCAGAGCTATGTGGTCTTTGTGACCGAGCCAACTGACAAGAAGAGCTTGCATCGGCGTGCACTGGAGGTGAACGCAGTTATGCCGGCAGTGCCGAAGTATTTGCACTGGTCCGAGCAAGAGATCATTGGAGCAGAAGGGATCATCCCCGAGTTATGCCAACTCCGGGAGGTTATGCATTGGTGGTGGATCCGACATTCTTTGGACCCACCATCAATGTTCGGTTCACCCGAGTTCTCATTGATAATGGGAGTGCTATCAATATCATGTACCGAGACACCATGGTGAAGATGGGTATCTCGGCAAATATGCTGCAGCCGAGTTCTACAACCTTTCATGGCATAGTGCCGGGTGTTTCATGTGCACCTATGGGCAAAATTTGGGTTGATGTGTTGTTTGGCACCAAGGAAACTGCCGAACTGAGAGCATCCAGTTTGAGGTAGTGGACCTCGAAAGTCCATACCATGCTTTACTCGGCAGGCCTGCGCTGTCCAAGTTCATGATATCAACCCATGTGGGTTACCTCAAGATGAAAATGCCAGGTCCTAATGGCATCATCACTATCTCGGGTGATTACAAGCGTGCACTGGAGTGTGCCTCGGCTGGATCGTGCTTGGCCGAGTCACTGATTATCGCTGCAGAGAAGAAGAAGATCCATGAAGTGGTGGCATTGGCTCAGTCCGCGCAACTCGGCATGCCGGGTATGGCTAACCCGGAGCAGAATGCAACTTTCGAGGTGCCAAAGGAGACCAAGAAGATCAATGTTGACCCGGCATGTCCGGACCACAACGTCATCATTGGTACCGGGTTAACGGAGAAATAGGAAGGCGAGCTCAGTCACTTCCTCCGTGAGAACCGGGATATCTTTGCATGGTAATCAGGACCTGCCAGGTGTTCCGAGGGAGTTGGCTGAGCACTCTTTGTTCGTCAGACCGGATATGAAACCGGTGAAGCAACCTATGCGACGTCTCTCGGATGAGAGGAGAAAGGTGATAGGTGATGAACTGGCCAGATTACTTGCATCTGGTTTCATCATGGAGGTGCTGCACCCGGACTGGTTGTCTAACCCGGTCCTGGTGGAAAAGAAAAAAGATGACCCGAACGTGGCCATTGTGTGGCGCATGTGTATTGATTACACAAACTTGAACAAGGCATGTCCTAAGGATCCATTCCCGCTGCCTCGGATTGATCAAGTGATCGATTCCACAGGTGTGAGCTGTTATGATGTATTCTGGTTTTCACCAGATACCACTGAACCCTGCTGATCAAATGAAAACTGCTTTTATCACCCCGTATGGGGCTTATTGCTATCGTGTCATGACATTTGGTTTGAGAAATGCTGGTGCTACTTACCAGAGATGTATGCAAAAATGCTTGCATGATCAAATAGGCAAAAATGTGCAGGTGTATGTCGATGACATTGTCATCAAGTCTAAGGAGAAATCCACTCTGATTGATGATCCGAGAAACATTTGCGAATCTAAGGAAATTCCGGATAAAACTTAACCCGGACAAATGTACATTTGGTGTGCCGGCAGGCAAGTTACTCGGTTTCCTCGTGTCAGCCGAGGTATCGAGGTGAACCCGACAAAAATCCGTGCTATTGAAAGCATGAGGTTACCGACATGTCTCAAGGACGTGCAGAAATTCACGGATGTTTGGCATCCTTAAGTCGGTTTGTTAGCAGGTTGGGAGAAAAGGCATTGCCTTTGTATCAGCTCATGAAGAAAACACCCACTTCGTGTGGACCCCGCAAGCAGATGCGGCGTTCACCGAGTTAAAAAAGATGTTGGCAACTGCGCCGATACTGGCCTCACCATTACCCAAAGAGCCGATGTTGCTCTACATTGCAGCCACAAACCGGGTTGTGAGTGTCGTATTGGTAGTGGAGCGAGAAGAAGATGGCAAAACTGTGCAAAGGCCGGTATATTACCTGAGCGAGGTGATCTCGTTGTCCAAGCAGAACTATCCTCACTACCAGAAGATGACATATGGTGTCTATCTGGCTGCTAAGAAGTTGAAACATTACTTCCAAGAGCATTCAATCACTGTGGTATGTGAGGCTCCTATCTCGGAGATCATTGGGTGTAAAGATGCAACTGGCCGAGTAGCCAAGTGGGCATCGAGGTGTCCCCTTACACTCCTCACTATGAAAGAAGAGATGCCATTAAATCTCAGGCACTGCCGGATTTCTTGGTGGATTGGGCTGAAATGCAATATGAGCCACCATTGCCTGACTCCAATTACTGGAGAATGCACTTTGATGGTTCCAGGACGAAAATTGGTTTAGGTGCCGGGGTAGTCCTTACCTCGCCTAAGCAGGATCACTGAGATATGTGTTGCAGATTCATTTTGCGGCATCTAACAATGTGGCCGAGTATGAGGCACTTGTTCATGGGCTCAATGTGGCCAAGAAATTGGTATTCGCCGGATAGAATGCTTCGGAGACTCGGATCTGGTGGTGCAGCAAGTCTCGGGAAATTGGGATGCTTTAGACGCCAACATGGCGTTGTATCGGTTTCATGTCCAGAAGATCTCGGGGTTCTTTGAAGGTTGCGAGCTCACGCATATACCTCGGGCTGAAAATGAAGCCGCCGATGTACTGTCCAAGCTAGGTTCATCCGGGATCCAATTCCACCCGGCATAGCCTTGGAGCATTTGAGGAAGCCATCAATCAAACCATCGCCCGAGTCCGAGTCAATCTTTATCCCGAAACCGGAGTCTGGTGCTGTTCCCATGGACGTCGATGTCGGTGCATTTGGGAAACCCGGGGACTGCTTGGCAGAACCGGGGACTGGTTACTCAATCTCGGAAGAAGCAATGTCGGTTGATCTCATGGAGGTGGATGATCCGGTCTTTCCTGTGCGTCCTGTGCCGGAGTGGGCACAACCAATAATGGCATATGATGGACGGGAGTTTGCCAAGTAATGAAGTTGAGGCAGGCAAGTGCAAAGAAGATCCAAGGCATACACCATCATCAACCAGGAGTTATACAAGAGAAGTGTGACCGAGGTACTGCAGCGCTGTGTCGAGCCGCAGGAAGGGCAAGAGATGCTCCTGGAGATTCATCAGGGAGAGTGTGGTCATCATGCTTCATCAAGAGCCTTGGTGGCTAAGTATTCCGGCATGGGTTTTATTGGCCCAGTGCTTTGAACCAGGCAGAAGATATCGTCCGAAAGTGTGAGGGATGTCAGAGTTTGCTAAAAGATCCACCTGCCAGCCTCGGCACTCAAGACAATTCCAATCACTTGGCCCTTTGCAGTTTGGTGTCTGGATATGGTGGGAGAGTTCAGGCCAGCCCGAGGTAACATGACTCATATGCTGGTGATGGTGGACAAGTTCACCAAATGGATCGAGGTGAAGCCAATCAGGAAGTGTGATGGTCACACAGCTGTGTCCTTTTTGAAGGACATCATTTTGAGATATGGTTACCCCCATAGCATTATCTCGGATAATGGCACAAACTTTGCTGTGGGAGAATTTGCTCGGTTCTGTGCGGAAAAAAGAATTCGGTTGGACATAGCCTCGGTGGCACACCCTGAGGCAAATGGGCAAGTGGAAAGAGCAAATGCATTGGTATTAGCCGGTATCAAAGCCCGGTTGATTGAACCACTGTTGCGAACTCCGGGATGCTGGATAGAGGAGATACCAGCAGTGTTGTGGGGTCTAAGGACCACACCGAATCGTTCAACTGGCTATACGCCATTTTTTCTGGTCTATGGAGCAGAAGCGGTCCTGCCGACCGACATGGAGTATGACTCGCCGAGAGTGGCGCTGTACACTGAAACCGAGGCAAAAGAAGCTCGGGAAAATGATGTTGATTTGCTCGAAGAAGCACGAGAACTGACCTTATCTCGGTCAGCTATATATCAGCAAAATCTCCGACGCTATCATAGCCGGAAGATCAGCCCTCGGGTATTCCGAGAGGGAGATTTGGTGTTGAGGCTAGTGCAACGCAAAGCAGGCCGACTGTGGGGACCCCGGACTAGCTGTCCGAAATACCCGATTATGCTTAACACAACGATCCCGTGATCAGTCTGTCATTGCACATAATCCGAATTGGATACCAAAGTTTACATCCATTACAGTACCGAATAAAAAGTCTTACATAAATGGTCATTTAGACCAAGTTCTTACATAGGTGCCTTCATGGGCCAAACCATATATCAGCGGAAGCTACGGCGTAGTAGACATCAGATTCTAACGATGACAACCCGACAGGCAGCTGACTTGTGGAGATCCTTAGTTCGCATAGAAGTCGCCATACTCCTGCTCGGCGTAGTGCTCCTCCTCGTAGTCTGGCTAGGACAATAGCCAGGGGCGAAACCAATATGAGTACATTTGAATGTACTCGCAAACTACCCCAACATGAGTATGCACTAGTTCTATTTTAACTTACAACTTTTGTTTGTTTAAAACATCTCTATATCTTTATTGAAAAAGGTAAGAAGAGTTTTATAATCACTTTTTAAAGAAACCACCATTTTATCTGTTTCTCCAAAACCCTTCCTTTTCCTGACCATGGCTCACCATAGTCCATTTATTCCAACAACTCATACCACTCCATTTGGTATAGTTGTGTCACAACACCATTTCAATTTCTTTTGACTTAAAAACTTTTCCAAAACTTGCACATGGTCAAAGTAGGGTCTCCCAACTGTCCATATCCGAGGACTCGGCTATTCGAATAGTTTTAACCCTCTGCAGAGGTAGCACGCTTTTATCCCACATCCATCCGGCAGCTCATCGTGTCCGCCACGTCTCGCCATACAGGTGTATGCGAAGTAAGCCGCCGACCATAGCCTGTCCTTTGCTCATGCTAGTATAGGATCCTACCGCTACGAAATTATCATCCTTTCCATCAACACCCAGTCCAGATTCCCCGTCGGGAAACCTAAGTGTGAGGACTCGTAGTTCTGCCCGGCGAGCGAACCCTTCAATCCCCCATCCTCAGATGCCAGGACCCAGGTCAGGGGGTAGGTCGCCATGACCATCCCCTCATGGAACGAGGTCATCCTCGTTGTTGAGGAGTCCCATACTAATATGAGCAAATTATATGACTACGCCCTTTTCCCATATGTGGTGGAGGTGGTCGCACAGGGTATCGGATGGTTGACGTAAGTACAAGGACACACTGTGCATTTTTCATAAACATCACCACTTTTCCACTTTCCATACAACACCGACATCTCGGCATTCATAAACTCACAAGAATTTCAAAGGAGTTTTGAATAAACAACATTGTTTTCCCATCCTAAATTTTATATAAACTACTACATAGGTGGCAAAATAATTTCCATATACTTTTGAAATGGTTTTATAAATCTTGCTTGAGAGTAAAACATGTTATGAAAGTAGATGCATATGTTTGTAGTGCAAGCTCAGAGAATAGCTTGCCTTGCTTGGCAAAGTGATCTTGCTCTTGTTCTTCAACTTCAGCAAACTCTCCTTCCTCGATATATCCGACAACGTTCTCGTCTAATTAATAATCAAACAATGCAACCAATCACTAAGCTATACAAGCAATCATCTCAACACAACAACCATAAACATCACAATTAGCTACTGCACACCCAAACCACACAATTTGGTTTTCAAATAAATTGAATTAAACATTATTTAATTAAGTCCAAATTATGGCAGAAACTAGTTATTCATGTTTAATTCCACAACTTGAGTTCTGTTGGTCACAAAAATACAAACTAAATTTCTATAGAAAGCTACTGATGTGTAGAAGACAACCCAATTTGAATTGGATCATTTGGAGTTACCAAACTCCCTACACATTGGATTGAATCCAGTAGCTTAATAATCAAGTTTTAGCTACCATTTAAATTCTATTGCTCCAAAAATTAAACCCTTTTAGGGGTAACTAAACATGGCTATATGTGAGCTAACAAAATTGGTCCTAACTCATTTGGGTCAACCAATAAACATATTTGTTTGTTTTAGTCCAGAAGGGTTTATCTTAAAGTCAACAATTAATACTGCTTAATTAATTCTACCAAAATTAGGGGAGCTAACACAAGGCAGTACTAAGCTAGCAAAATTGGTTTGGAATTATTTGGACTAACAGAGTATCAGAAACAAACAAGTTTAGATTTTAAACCTTCTGTGGCATTTTCAATAATACTTTTTAACTATTTAATTAAATGACATGAGACCAATTGGGTTGGTTAAAAATTTCATAAGCTTTCCAGAACAATTGAGTTTGATTTATTTGGATTCCTAATTCTCAAGTTATTGAATTTATAAAATGAGTCCAGTACTGAATTTCCAGAGAAACTAAAATTAGAAATCCTAACTGTTCTGGATAATGTTGAAATCCCTGACAGGTGGGGTCCACCAGTCAGTGACTCAGACGAAACGGTGCGCGCGCGGGAAATGTTTAAAGATCTGACTAGCGGGGTCCACCAGTCAGTGGCTAAGCGCGCGAAGCGGTATGCGACCGTGGATCAAAGATCCAACGGCTCACAGAGGCCGCGTTCATCGACGACCTAAAATAGGCGGCGCCGTTGCTCCGGCGGCGGCGAGCAGCTCGATTGGCTCACCTGAGAGGGCTAGGGACGGCGGAGATGATGCAGATCGACGGCGGCGATGTGGGGGAAGCTCCTGGCCGAGTTGCGTTTCCTGGGAAGGAGTGGTTCGTCGGCGGCGAGCTCCGGAACTTCCTCGGCTACGGGCACGGGCTCCGGCGACCTCCTGGCGATGCTCTGGTGCACGAAAGAGAGGGGAACAAGGGGTGAGTGAGTGCGGTGATCGCAGGGATGCAGGGAGAGGCCAGAGGGAAGGAAATGGGAGGCCAGCACGGCGAGGCCGTGGTCGTCGCCTACCTCGGCACGGCGAGGTTGCAGCGCACTGCCACGGGCAGCAGTGGCTTCCCGGCAGAGGCTCCGGCCTCCTGGCGGTGCACGAGAGAGGGTGGTGAGTGAGAGAGACAGTGGGGCGGTGTGGAGAGAGCGCTGGGCTCGGGTGGTTTAAATAGGCGCGACGGCGGCGCACGGTGGTCGCAGTCCAGCTGCGTCCAGAGGGCGAGAGAGGCCAGCGCGCGGTGTCTGGGGGGTCCGGGCGTGGGCTAGGGTTCTCTGCGTAGAGGATTGCGTGGCGAGGTGCGGCGAGCTGGGCCAATTTGGCCGGTCGCCGTCCGTTTAACCACGGCGGAGATGCAGGGGACAGGGGCGGCATCGGGCCGAGCGTGTGCTCGAGCGACTGCGGCGGCTGCAGAGGCACGGAGCGTGGACGGCTGCGAGCAAGGGGGGCCTGGGGGACCCGGGGAAACGGCGAGGCGCGCGGCGTGCGGCGACGACACGGCGACGGAGAGGTAGGCGATGACACTTTTGCCAAAACCCCCTGGCTCCTGTGCACTGCTTCTTTTCCTTCTTCTTTCATCTAATTACGTTTTAGCCCTTCTGTTAAATGCAGCAGCACTTCCTGATTTAATTTGAGGCACTAAATCAATTTATAAAAATTTGTCAAAATTTGTGGGGTCTTCCCATAATGTACAGAAGCTCCACAAAAATTGGCATAAAATAATAAAATGTTTTGAAACATTTTCTTTTATAGTGTTTTAATTAAGGCATTTTAATTTATTTCAATTTGTTTTGATTTTAGAATTTTAAAACTAGTTCAAAAATAATATTTGAGAGGGGAAAGTGGTAGGAACAAAATGGGGAGTGTTTATAAACCCACTCCACTGAATTTTGTTTGAAACCATTTGAAATTCTCACTTGGAGAATTTGTGGGACACAAATGTCACTTTTATTTTTCTTGCTTTATTTGCTATTTCAATTCTTTTCTTTTCTTCTTGCTTTTATTTAGAGCAAACAACAAACCACTAGCAAGAAGGAATAACACAAGCAACAAGGATTAATTACCACAAGCAATATTTTGCAGACAACACATAATAGTTAACAAAAGTTTTTGTTGGCTCTCATTTTTGGAATAATAATATTGATTAATATTTTTGGGATGTTACACCGACACAAGTTGTCACCTCCATGGGAGGGACCATTCATTGTGAGCAAGGCTCTGCACAATGATTCATACTATCTTATAGATGCGCAGGCACCGAGGAAAAATGTGATGGACAAATCCGGAGAGGAGACCAAAAGACCCTGGAATGTAGCTTTACTCTGACCCTTTTACTCATAAGGGCGCAATGTATGTATCTCGGTTTTCCTTTGAATGAAATATCGGCACTCCGAAAAGAAACTCGGGGACTGCCTTTGTCTATATGCTTGTGTTTTATCTCGGTTTTATCTATGTTGTTCATATGTCGGGTGATTTTGAGACCTCGTTTCAAGGTTCAAGTAATGTATGCTATTTTGTTGTGATCTTGTGACTCGACTGACGAACGCCGAAATGGCAGTCAAGAGCAGAGGTTATGGTATATGGTAAACATGAAAATGTACTCGGGGACTAGGTCCTAAAAAGATCCGACATATGTCGTTTACTAACCCGGTTTTCCTTTCCCTTTCTTTGTGTCGGATGACTCTAAACCTTACCTCAAAATTTACAAGTATTGTGTGCTATAATGTTGATCTTGTGACTCGGCTGTCGAACGCCTAAATGGTAGACAAGAGCAGAGATTACTAAGTATAGTAAACAAGAAAGTAAACTCGGGGACTTGGTGCAAAGTGATCCGGCATTGAGCCTGTCTTGTTGAAACTAATATGATAAGAGTAGCACTGCGAAATACTTAAGAGTATATTTACATCTGCACCCGGCATTCCGGGGATTTAATAGTTCATTTGGTAATAAGTTCAGGCAGCCGCAGTAGAGGAACTGGGGTCAGCGGACGCAGTCTCGGCGGCAGGACAAGCTTCGGTTGTTGGAGCAACCTCGGGTGTTGGAGTGGCTGCCGAGGCACCGGCAGTATCGGATACCGGCTTCTCAGAAGTGTCGGTCGCGGTCGACTTAGCAATGTCGGTCGCGGTCGGCTTTGCAATGTCGGTTGCTCCGGCAGCAGCAGTGTCGGGAGCTTCGACCTCGATCTCCTCATCAACATCATCTGCCTCGTCTTCACCTCTTCATCATCCTCGTCATCTTCTTCATCCTCCGAGTAGGCTGGACCAGGAAGGAAGTGTCGGGTGGGAGCATAGCTGGCCATGAAGGAGGCTGCCTCCTTGCGGCTTGCGACAAGTGTCGGATCTGAAGTCCATTTGGAGCCTTGGCGCAGGGACCGCACGGCATCAAGGTTGATGGCCTCATACCAAGAGAGCACAAATGTCAGGGCTTGATCAGCTCCGGCACGAGCTGCAGAAGATCTCCACTCTCGGACCCTGGCCTCGGCCCCGACAGACACTTGGACAATTCTTCAATGCTAACTGGAGTCTGAGATCCTGGCCATAAGGCTCGGTAAGCTCGGATGCCAGCATCAAGAAGATCCATGGCAATGGCCTTCAGAGGAGAAATGCGAGCGTTCAGAGCGGTCAGGTGATCTTCAATGTCCCATTCCTCCAGGATTGGGCCAGCTTCTGCTCTTTTTGCTCGTGCCTTGCGGACAGTGTTGATTGCAGCGGCCTTGGAGTGGGAGAAGTGATCTGAAGATAGAAAAGCTATCACCGAATTGAGTTATATACCGGCATATACTTAATGTCGGTACAAGCAATGGAAACAAAAAGAAAGGATAAAGGAAGCTTACTGTCCATCTCCTTGTTAAGACGGGTGAGCTCGCGCAGCCAGATGTCGCATTTTGCCTTGAGGGCAGCCAGTTCTCCTTGTGCAGAGGTAGCGCGAACCTCGGTCGCCTCGAGAGTTTCCTTGTGCTTCTGCGCAGCTTCCTCCCTCTGCATCAGGGCCTTCTCAATGTCGGTCTTCTCGCCCTGGACCCGAGCAAGTTCCTCCTGGAGCCGAGACACTTCGTGTCGTTCCTTCTGAGGGCAGTGGCGTGCGCGGCTTCCTTGTTCTTCAGCGCCTCCTGAAGCTGCTTGTGGGACCTCTTGAGTTTGTTGTGGTCCAGAAGCAGCTTCTGAAATACTGCGGTCCGGGCGTTGGTACAGTCCTGAAAAGAGCAAAGGGTTAGTATGATTTTTTTGAAGATTCATGCCGGGTAAAGCTGAATGTCGAATTTTTTGAAGATTCGTGCCGAGTAAAACTCGACAAGAATCTCGGGGACTGGATGTCGGATTTTTTGAAGATCCTGAATGTCGGATTTTTTGAGATTAATGATGGAAATTTTGTGGAGATTCGCGCCGAATGATCTTTACTCGGGCGAGCGTCGGTCACTCGACCCGAATATCGGGGACTGGGGATTATATATGTTTTATCATCTATTACAAAGGAAAGAAAGGTCTGGCTGAGGAAAAATACCTCGGCAACCCTGCTGGCTCGAAGGGTCGAGAGTTGCAAGTTGTGCATGGCCTGAGCAAGTGCGCTGGGTCCAGCTGGATGTTGGGTGACCGGATTCGCAGAGGAGACCTCGCTAGTGTCGGCGGCATTCCGGTCCATATGGTACTGCTTCTCCGAGCCAAGCTATGTCCGCTTTGAGTTCGAAGCTGAGGAAAACCCCAGCTGCCAGTGGTAACTCGGGAGACGGAGGCGGTGAGAGCTTGGTGCTCCGGTGTAGTGGTTGGAGTCAACACCACTTGTTTCTCCGGATTGGCAAGTTGTTTCCCGGGGGCCACTTGACTCTGTGCCGGCTTGGGCAGTGGAGTAGCTTTCCGAGTTACTAACTCGGTGGACTTTGTGGTGGGCTTCGCGGTGGATGCTGCTGTTGTTGCTGCTGTTGATGTGGCTGCTGTTGCTGTTGCTGGTGCTGCGGTTGCTGCTGCTGTTGTTGTGGTGGTGGTTGCTGTGGGTCCGGTGTCACCGAAGTGTCGGCCCGCGGAATGTCGGAGTCCGCGCTGGGGGCACCGGAGCCAACATCTTGGTCGAGGACCACGACCTCGGGAGTGCTTTGGCCTCCTCCGAGTGCGGCATCAGAAGCCGGCAGCAGTATGACGGGTGGGGTGGCGTGTACCTCGGAGTCACTTGACCGAAGTTCCGCTGCACTCGGAAGGGGTGAGCGCATGGAGGAGGCACTCTGGTTAATTTCAAGGGCGGCACTGCATCAAGCAAGAAAAAGTGTTATTTCGGGGAATGATTATCCTAGGAGAAGGAAAAAAGGAAAGCGAGCTTGTGTCGGCAAAGGGTATCTTACCCTTGAGTAACTGGCGGTGTCTTCTTGGCCGTTTCGGCTTAACCGCTCCTTTCTTCTGCCGCTTCGCCTTCGGTGCTGCTGGATCTGAGGATGTGGAGGTCCCGGTATTCGAGGTACCGGTCTCTGCACGCTTGCGAGATCCAACTTGTTTGCCCATGGTAGCAGGGCGTGCACTCGGAGCAGGGCCGCCCGGGTTAGCTGATGCCGAGGATAGTGGGTGAGCATATGCGATGGGACGAGCATCAATTATCTCTAACATTTCGCAATCATCGTCGTCCGACCAATCTCGGATTGAGGCTCGGGCTCGAGGCTTACCCGAGGTAGGGGCGCCAGCAGCCGGAATCGGCATTTGATCCTCATCGTCTAGGTCATCTACCTCGGTGACGGCCGGGGCAGGGATATCTTTGCCCCATTTGGCGGAGGGATCCTCTCCATCTTCAGTCTTTTGCCGAGTAAACCTCTGCAAGCCAGAAGCAATAAAACCGAGTTACTTTATGAGCCGAGTATGGGGCCGACATAAGAGTTATCTCGGCAGAAAAAAGTATGTCGGTATAAGTAGCAAGGTTACTTACTTGCTCCGGAAGCCAAGTTCTATCATGAGGTTCTAGACCCCATTCCCATTCCTCGGTCATCGTCGTGCGGGCAATTGCTTGACACGTCTTCTGACCTCGGTGTCGGGGGAATACTTTCTGGATTAACCCGCGGCCCAGTGCGACTTGCATTACTCGCATGGACAAGAGCCCACATGGGATCAAGCCCAACATCTAACCGCTGCAAGGAGAAGAATCTAGAAGGCACGGAGGCGAGCCAGTCTCCGGATAGGTTCCAGTTAATATATTCCTTGAGGGGGAAGTTTCCTTTGTAACCTGACGAGCCTCTGTGTATATAAAGAGGACTCGCAGGACTTAGAGGGGTCAAGCCCTTAAACCCTAGCTCATACGGCGAGTACCAGATCGGATCGCCTCCATTGTAACACCTCGATTATCATATCAATACCAATCTAGGGTAGGCAGGAAGTAGGTCTTTTACCTCACATTGAGGGGGCCGAACCTGGGTAAATCTGTGTTGATCTTTGTTCCTGCGATCCCAAGCTCGAGATGCTTGACTCGCGTAATCCCACACCTACGAAGTCATCTATGACACCTGACGTGACAAACCCACGACACTCGGTTGGGTCAGCTCGTGGGTGCTGGTCCGAGTTGGATCATACTTACCACTCATGTGGCAAATCTTGTGAACTCGGTCTTGGAGGGGTGAGACTCGGCGGCTGATAAAGGTCCTCTGGAGATCATCGCTCGTTAAGCCTGCCCCCACAAGCTCCTCGACGATCTTGTGAATCTGGTTGATCTTGAGGTTCATCTCCTTCGGGTTGAGGGACCAGTTAAACTGCTCAGAGGGGGTGCCGATGCTGAATATCGGCAGGTTCAGAAGGTCGACATTGTCTGGGCTCTTCACGTAGAAGAACGTGCGCTGCCATTTCCGGCATGACTCCAGGCCTTGAATCCGAGGAAAGATGGAACCTCTCCGAGGTATAATTGTAGCGGCTCCGCACAGGGTCATCTCCTTGGGGAAGTTCTTGTTTTCCGGATCCGGGACACTCTGCTTCCGGAGTTGGAAGTACTTGGCCCAAAGCTCCACGGTGGGCCAGAGTCCGAGGTATCCCTCGGAGAAAGAGACGCACGTAGAGAGCGTGGTGATGTCGTTGGCTGGAAGGTGATGGGGTTGAAGATGGAAAGGATCCAAGAAAGATCGGAAGAACTGGCTCGCCGGGAGTCCAAAGCCGCGCTCGAAGTGCGCGACGAAGACCACGCGCTCGCCGGATTTCAGCTTCGGCTCGGCCTCTGTGCCGGGAATCCGGCATATTACTTGTGCCGGGATTCGTTTGGTCCGGATCAGCCAGTCTATCTCGGCTTGGGAGACATCCGAGCCTTCCCATCCGGCGCGCTCGCTTTCCTCGGCGGGAATGTCGGCAGGTTCCGGAGTAGTGCTAGTCGACATCTCGGCAGTGCGGCGAGGAAGTGAGAATCGGGTGCCTGTGTCGGCGGTGGAATCTGCAAAAAAGGACATAAGTTCACCGGCATTGAGCTTTCTAGCATCGACGTGCCGGAGAGAAACAAGAATCCATAACCAAGAAGCTAACCAGAAGATCTACGGAGAAGGATAAATAGAAGATAAATGCAAGAATCTAGGAGTTGAAACTTAGGAAGATCTGCGGAGGAACTATTGCAAGGTTAATAAGAAGCGCAGTGAAGAAAATCTAGAGGGGATCTAAGCATGTGGATGTGAGAGCATCTGCGGAGAGGATGAACAAGTTCATCGGAGGGGATGAACACGTTCATCGGCAATGTCAAGGGCAAGGATCTTACCGGAGTTGCGGCGGCGGTGCAAGGCGAAGAAGCGTAGGGCGTGCGGAGTTGAGCGTGTCCGGTGGCGGCGCGAGGTGCTCCGGTGGGCGGTGGCTCGTGAGATCCGGCGTCGTGCGGTGGCGGAGCGCACTGCGCGGCGGCGGCGGTGGTGCAGGAGAGAGAGAGAAAGGAGAAGAGGGATGCGAAGAAGACGATGAGAGATGCCCGCTCCCCTATTTATGGGCGTGGGGGTGTGCGGTTAGCGTTTTCACCGCGCACATTCCCCGTAACGGCTGCGCGGATTAACCGCGCATGATCTGCGCGGTTGCGGTATTCGCGGCCGCACGATCAGCCACATCGTGGGGCACAAATGGGTAACCGCCCGCGGCGCGATCGCGTGCGGTTACTGGAGCGGAAATCGAGGAGCCACGCTGCTGTCAAACGCACTCAAGTGACCATGCGACGTGACAGCGCGTGACGTAGGCGGCGTGCGTGCAGAGATATGTCTGTCCGTGCACAGGAGCCGAGGCAACGCGCAGCGTCTCTCTGCCACGTGCCGTGGAGAGATCTTTGGAGAGATTGTGGGAATCTTTTTGTGTCGGAGAGACCGGCACAAGAGCAGATCTCGAAGGTTGTGGGAAGTTTGGTCCTTGAAGCTTGAGATGAACCGACATAAAAATGTCGGATGTTTGATCAGGATAAAGCAGTTGCCTTGTGTCGGAGAAACCGACATGTCGAAAGCAGTTGGAGGTTTTATCCTGATGCTTGAGGTGGACCGACACGATTATGTCGGATGATTGGTTTAAGTTGAGTTGGTTGTGAAAGCTTGACTTGCTCCTTCAGCGGAGTTCTTGTGTCAGAGAAACCGACACAGGGGCGGATGTCGGAATCAGTTGGAGAGGTTATTAGTGGCTTTACGGTTGAACCGACATGGTTATGCCGGATGCTTGGTGTGGTTGTTTCGGTTGATTAAACCTGCTGTGACCCTTCATCCAAGGCTGCAGGACCGCACCAGCTTCGGGGACTAATGTCGGGGGGCTACCCCCGGGTAGGGTCATGGTATGGTAAAAGCTGTACCCAGGTGTGGGCCAGGTTACAGTGAAAGCCGACATACCTGGACCTCAGAAGTAACCAGGGTGTGAAGTTGGTGCAAACCGACATAGGAAAACCGAGGTAACCCGGGCCAGAAGGGACCGAGGTACCATGCAGGTGCAAACCGGCATATGTTGACCGAGATAAGGGATCCGAGACATAATGACCGACATATGTATGTCGGTATCTTGTGTGTCTTCTTATGTGCAGGGAAGGTTATTCTGGAAAGGGAATCCGGCATATCCATGCCGGGTTATCAAGACGAGGTACCTTATGTCGGACGGTGGTCAGCGCTGCTGTCACTTCCGTCTGGCACGGAGCGCGGCGTGCGGTACGGCGCATGTCTAAGGTGACTGGGCTTACCTCTGCTGACCAAGGACGCGCAGGGGAGCAGGAGAAGGACACCGCTGACCTCGGCTGTACCTAGGAGCAGAGATATGGGACAGGACATGGGCAAGCCACGTCCTGTCCACTGTGCAGAGACAATCATGACGCGCAGGCGTGCGCGTCTGCAGTGCCGGTACGGAGATGTGACCGTTGCTAGTGGAGGGGTACTTCCGTAACTCGGTTTAGCCTATAAATAGGGCTTCACCCCTCCTGCGTGAGGGACGATGCCCTGAGAGACATTTCCCCCCATAGCTTCATCTTCTACCTTGTGTTCATCCCCATTGTTGGGATCATACAGCTCGAAGAGCAGCCTTGTACGTGTGACACCGAGATATACAGAGAGGGACAGGCAGGAGTAGGGGTTTTACCTCCTCACGAGGGCCCCGAACCTGGGTAGATCGTGTGTGTTCTTGTGCTTGTGAGTTCATCTGTGTGTGCTCCTTAGCGCGCTAGCCCTCTCCCGGATCCTCCAGCGCCCATCGGCCCCGCTCTTTGGCCATCCTATGGCATCTGCCGTGATACCACCACGACACGCTAGCTCCCCAACTTCCAGCGCCACCCCTCACGGATCCAGTTTCTCGCTCGCCGCCACCACCAACCGCCCCAACGTGCTCACCCCAGCACCATGTCCCTCCGTGGCCGGCACCGCCACTCCCCGCGCCCTGCCCCGGCGCCCACGACGCTCGTCGTGCGGGCGGAAGGCACGTCGTGGGCACGTCGGGCGTGGGCTCGCCCCGCTCGCTCGCGCGCGCGGCTCGGCAGCAGACCAGTAGCTCGCCGCGCTCACCGCAGTCGAGCGCCTCTTCCCGGGAACGAATCCCAGCCTCCATACGCGAGGCTCGCCAAGATGGCTCGCCTGCCCGTGGAGCGACGAGGCCGACGCGCACGCCACCGCCGCGCTCAGGCTGGCCCTAAGGGAGAGCTGTTTAGGATGAGATCGAGCTCGACGGCCGGCCGACGCAGGGAGAGGAGTGGCGGAAAAGCTCGACGGCGCCGGCGCCGGCGCCCGACCGACCCGAGGGGCTCGAGACGGCCAGCCGCGAGCCTTCTCCAACGTGGTCAACGGGGGGTGAGAGAGAGGAGAAAAGACAATAGAAACGGACAACTGGGTCCCATGTCCACCTCACCCAAAAAGTTAACATTTCCATATTTTATTTATTTTCTCTGTTTTTATTTTATTTATTTATCTGACAAGTGGGTCCCACTATCAGTTTAAGTGTTAATTAGACCAACGTGTGGGCCCGGGATGTCAGTTTGAGTGTCAATTTGTCATCAGAGCGCGATTTGGGTTTTTTGAGAAAACTTCAGAAAAATGTGGTATGTAAATGCGATTTTGACGACGACCGGTACCAATCGGTAAATTTCGCTTGAAATGTGGTAGGTTTACGCTATTATCTCACATGGAGAGGATGCAAACAAGTAAACAGCTAAATGAACAAATCAAGATGCGCTTGCACGGCCCAAACAGGCCCAACAAAGCTCACCAACACATTGGGGGCTTCGGATCCGGAAGCGAGCGGCACACTGGCGCACATCTCTGGAGTCTGGACTCCTCTAGTCATCTTCCTTCTCCTCCCCGACGACGGCAACCATGTCCATCCCGGGAACGGCCACCTCCCCGCCTCCACCGGCCTACCAGATCACTCCTCCGCCTCAGACTCCGAGGCTGAGGTTGACGCCGAGTACCTCCCTCTCTCCGGCGCATCGGACAGCGACACAGACACCGAGCCGGACCCCGACCTTGCATCTCACCACCGCCTCGATGCGATCGACAACGGCATCTCCGCGCTGGATCTCGCTTCCTACGGAGAAGAAAGCGACGAGGAAGACCAGAGCGTGACGGAGGCCGAGTCCCGGGCTTCATCCGACGACGCGCGCCGGCGACGCGCCCAGCTGCCCGCGGGCGCCGCGGCCCGGATCGTGGACGCGATGCGCGGCGTGGCGTTCCCCGGCGCACCGCCGTCGTGGGCGGGAAGCGTCCCCGACGAGCAGTGGCTCGACCGCCTCCGCTCCCTCCGCGGCGGCTCCAACTAAACAGGACAGATGGATTCTTTTCCCCCCAAATCTCTGTGAGCTTGTGCTTTTGCTTGTACGGATTCAACATTCCTCTATCGCCTTTAGTTTTCCAGTCGAATCGCTGCTGCTTCGGAATTTCGTGGGCAGATCGTCAGCGATATCATCAGTGTGGAGCAATTGTAATCTTTACTCTTTTTTTCACAAGCGTGTCCGACGAATTGCTCTACTGATACGCAAGTAACTATTCTATTTGTGATTTTGCGAGTAGAGATTTGTGGTTCCGGGTTCCATTGCTCTTTATTTAAAAATTCAAAATTCATATTTATAAGTTTTAGAAAAGTTTGTCAATCCCAAAGACGTGTAAAAAACTAAAAACTCTCGATTTAAAATATTTTATCTTCTGAGCTACACAAAAATTACAAATGTGTAGATTGAAATGCACAAACTTTTAAGTCTCCAGAATATACAACATTTGTCATTACATTTGTCATTTTTGTGTAGTTGATAATATACAATATTCAAATGAGACAACATCTCATATTGTCGGTTTCGCGGCCTTCTTTTCAGTTCCCTCCATCCTTGTGAAATCTTGGCGCAACGGAAATTACAGCCAACGACCTCCATCCTGTCGTCAATCGTCGCTTGTTTCCCACCTCTTTGGAGTTCGGAGGTGGTTATTTCCTTCCTCCCCTTTTTGGCCGGAGCTCCCACCATGGATCCGTCGCAGAGCTCCGCGCGGGCCCCGCAACGGTGGGAATGGGCCCCTCCATGCGTGATTGAGCCGCAGATTCGTCGCCGCCCCTGTCAGCCCTGCGGATTGAGCGTCGCCTTACCGCTCGTCGGTAGGGAAGAAGGGCCGCTGATTTGAGGCCTTCGTCTGTCGCTGCAGAAGGTTACTTTCTTTCGATTTGTAGTTTAGAAATCAGTCAATTATTTAGTTTAACGTCCATCGACGCCGACGCCGCATCAGTGGAATTGTATGGGAGATAGTCTCCCATTTTATTTAGTTAATTCTCAGTTGACTTAACAAATAAGCATGGCTCATTTTGCCAACAAAGAAAAACTTGGTGGAAGGTCTAGAACAAATACAAGAGACATCACAATGAAAATAAAACTAAAAAAGAATCATTCCCCTAAGACTAGTCACAATGGGGAGTAACATATAGTAGTAACATGGTGATGTTACTAGTCTATGTTACCACCTTCACAGTGGGAAGTAACATCATTGTGGTGTCATATAAGATCTTATTTATTGCACTATAGACTCATTTTGTCTTGATAAGTGTGATGTTACGGTAACTAGCTAAGTTATTCCAAACACCTCTCTCCTCATTAACTACATGCCACATAAGCAAAATGGTCTTGAGATGTGTGAGTAGCTAAGTTACTCCATTTTGACTAGTCTAAAGAAAAACTCAAAAGAGAATGACCTGCGTGCACGGCAATCCAGGTGCATTTCAGGCCAATTTATTTCGAAGCAGCGTGCAACCCGTCACGCAACTGATACGGCAGAACATATTCCGCTTCCCGTTCCGTTCTACTCCATTCCTAAATCCCGCGGAGCGAAGGCAAAGCGAGCACACAAACCCCACCTGCTCCGCTCCTCCCAGGCCTTCCCTCTCCGCCTTCGTCTGCCGCCCACGCAAGCCCAAAACCCCAACCCTAGCGAGGATTCGAAGGAGCGGCGGCGACCACCACCGGAGGGGAGATGGTGTTCTTCGCGCTGCTCGTTGGGGCGGAGCTCGACGGCCTCACCAACCTGCAGCCAAGCGGCGGCGTCGACGACCGCAGCTACCCGTACTACTTCAAGGTCCGGTTTCCGATTCCGCGCTATCGCGCTCCTGTCCTCTCCATCTCTCCGATTCGCATGATTTTTGTTTTGTTTTGGGAACTCTGATTCGGATGATTCTGATGGAGGTTGTTGTGTCTGTATCGGACCGATCGCAGCTGCGGTGCGAGAACTGCGGGGAAACCAGTGCCAAGACCACCTGCATCTCCCTCGACCAGGTCGTCGAACTGTCCAGCGGCAAAAGCACCGCCAACCTCGTCCAGAAGGTGCCACCTTGTGCCATCGCACGCCTCCTCTCAACTCATATGTGGCTTTAGCTTTCTGTCTGTCTGTGGAAAATATTGTTTGTGCCATTGTGTGGTTGATGATACTGGAAGTGCGTGTTTGTGCGTTGGTAGGATAGATCGGCTTGTTCCTTTGTTGTGTGTACTCTTGGCAGAACTAGTAGGGTTGAGCTTTCCGTGTGGGATTTGGTATCGTGATTTTTCTAGACACGATTTGGTACTGTGTTTTCTGCTTACACCGTTACAATGTCGGGTATTATGAAGGGCCTGGTTTCTCTTTTTGTTAAAAAGGGGGATTAGATTGTGTGGTGGAGGGGTCATATTTGTGTTTGAAGTTAAGAATAGAGGCGTGTTATCTTCTATGATTCGTTTGCTTGGTAAGGAATCTTGTTAACGTGTGAAGTTGGTTAAGCTCTTCGAAATCTGTGCTAATGGGTGGTGATAGTGTGCCTTTCATGTGAATTTGTAAGTGCAGACAAGACAATTGTTGTCTCAGCACTAAATTTTATTGGGAGCACTTTATTTACTGATATTTGAGTTGTTTATATATGATAGAAATATTCCGTTTGCATGTGAAAATAGTGAAAAAATTCTTATGAGGTCTTCAATACCGCATCTAGCATGTAGATGCTTTGATTGCGGCTTAACAAAAGGATGCCTGTCTTTTAGATGAAACAATTCAAGGTGATTCGATGTCGTGAAGCGATTATATTGGCTTATTTTTAGGAGGACCGTTTACATTGTTTAAGTTAGGAGGAACTTTCTGTCTTGTAACTCTTGTTTGTAGTCCTTAATGTTGCACGTGTTGTCTGGGATTTTATTATTGCTGGAACTAGTTCTGCTACTCCCTGTGTTTCACTGATGGGTACTGAACATTGGGTGATCTCATTTTGTTTTTATTTTCTTAATGGAAGTTGAGTTTTCAAGCTGAAAGATCTTTATTTAAACAGCACAAACACAATATATTTGCTTATCTGACAGTATGAGCCCCATACAATTATCTCTTGCTATTTTTCTGAATGTGTCTGGGTTAGATAGATTTACTTGTTTTCTGGGTATCAACATATGTTTTTCGTTTTGTTTGGTAACTGAACCAGTTATTTAGTGGATAGACATGGGTCTATCTTGTTTGGCTAGAATATTTTGAGGTATAAATCAGTAATCATTGGAAGATTTATGAATTTTATTATGTACTTCAGTGTATGGGAACTGAGGTCCGTGTGTACTTTAAAATGGTTTTTTAGCTTTCTTTTATGGAGCATATTATACCCCTAGGAGATTCCGATGGAATCCTGTATGCTCATAGAGTGCAAGGTAACTTTGCCGCTGCCTGCTGCTCATGACGAGATGAGTGCCTCAGTTAATGTTGGTTACCACTATGGTTTCCGTTCTTACATCTGAGTTGTTGCGTTACACATTACATGCTGTTAGTTTTGTGAGTACTTGATATCCATTCTGAAAATTATCAAAATACGTCATAGAAATGCATAAATAATTACTGTTTATGTTTATGCCCCTGATATTTCTTTTATTGGTGCTATGTTATCTTATGTCCATATTATGTTATGCATTTATGGTCATGACAGATAGATCATGTTTGTACTGAGTAGGAGACATTTGTCATGTTTGGTCACAAAAAGAATAATCGCAAGCATGATCCTGTATTAATTCATCTTCTTTGAGTGGTACCGCTTCCTATGTGACGGTAGATCAACTATATTTCCCAGATTCCCCTGTCAATGGTTAATTATTTATTGTGTGCATTCAGCTTTTCTAAAAATGTTAGTTATTTTAACAATGCTGCTGCTGCTGCATGTGTTATGCTAGCTTTTTTAGATGACTGTTTTTGTATGTCCATGGCTGTAAGACACTGAGCTTTGCCAAATAAATGACTTCATATTGTTATTGTTTAATGATCAAACACGGACCAGTAGGTAAAACTCTCGTTTTATGTTATCTTTACACCTGCATCTTTGCTAGAGCAATACATAACTTACACTTATCACTATCAGCATTGCAAAATCTCATTACTCTGTTGTTGTTCCTTGGAATCTTAAGCATTTCTTATTTGGACTTTGAGGGGCTTCAGAAGATCCATAATGCTCCATTTCAAACAGTACTTCTGTTGCAAACCATTTCATGATTTGTGTAATTGAAACATAGTTGTCTTAATACCTGATGGAAGAATATATTGCTGAATTGCGTTTCAAAGGCTCATTGCTGGTCTTTTCCCTTGATCTTTCTAGGGAAGGAGTACACGAGCAAAAAACTTGTTTCAGTAGATAGTTTGTCATACTGCTAGATGTCTTATCTATACCTTGTTTGGTTTTCTTTCAGTGCAAATTCTGTGCAAGAGAGGGATCAATTGTGATGATTCCTGGGCAGGGAACACCACTGACTTCTGAGCTGAGCCAGAAAGGAGAGAAGGCTTGTCTGATGGTCTTTGAATGCAGAGGCTGTGAACCTATTGAGTTTGCTTTTGGTAATGGCTGGAAGGCTGAATCTGTAAGTATTTATGGATCTTCCACCACATCCACATGTAGTAACAACCTGTATGGTTATACTGGTTTATCGCAACTATTAATTAATCTTGGCCAGACAATTCATATGCTAGAATTACGCTCGGTATGTTGTGTTCTGTGTGATCCAAGCTTGACTAGTTGGTTTCACTGCTATGTACTTGTTGCTGAAGTTCCTTCTACATATTTTGTTTGGTTTTGCATCTGTTTCTTATGAATTAGTATCATATATTTCCCGAATAAAACACGAATTGATATCATGTACTATATCAAAGTGATGTCTCTGCCTGTATTGCATCTGAAAGCACATATATTCCTTTAGTTTATGCATTGTCAGTCTTGTTCGACAAATGGAAAACAACAGCCCTTGTTTTTTTCCTTTAACAAATCCATAATTTCTCTATGTTCTTCTGGAGCCATTTCAAAACGTGTGTTTCTTCATACCTCGTAGTATAGAAGAAATGGTAATTCCGTTCTTTAGTGCTATAACCCACATGAAAGGCACAACTTCTAATCAAATTCAGAGCTTGATTTGCAGATCCTCAGTACCACTTCCTTGTGTACTGGAGATATGTTAATTTAATAGTTTACAAGGAGCACAGACGCATTGCTTGATAGCTATATTTGACTATATATATACGTGTCTCACCCTTGCGACGTGTTTATTATGATTTATTGGTGTTCTAACAATTTCCATCTTCTTCAAGGAACATGGGACAACATTTGAGATTGATCTTTCTGAAGGAGAGTTTGATGAGTACGACGAGAACGGAGGGTGCCCTGTCGCCATATCCAAGCTGCAGTCAACATTCAAAGTGGTAAATAACACTCATTTCTTAAATTATCAGACATGGTGTAATTCTCACTTGAGACCACACTGGAAAGTATATCAATCATTTCTTGACATATTTGTACACGATGAAATCGCAGGTGAAGAAACAGGGATCTCATGGGAAGACCAGATATGTCTAGATCCAATATCTCCTGGGCTCTTCATACATTGGAGTCAGAGATGTATAAAGCTTATCTACAAAAACGAAACTCACTCTTGATCTCGTAGTTGAACTAAGTTTGTGCCCGTACCTGACATCGTTCTGTTGATTCCGTGGGTTTCGCTTGCACCTGTTAGGAACCATCGAATATTCTGCCTATCAGTGTTATTAAAACATGGATCCCCTATTGATCTACCAAATCGATCATCAAACGTTTGGATGACGTTATCGGCTTACTCCCTCCGTTTTTTAATATAAGATGTTTTAGGGGTTGTACATGTTGGTTAGATACATACTAAAGTAAGTGGACAAACATACTAAAACATGTCTACATATATTTGTACACATATGAATGTGGACAAATGCTAAAACATCTTATATTAAAAAACGTAGGGAGTACCTTTTACCATATATATTGGATGCTCCTGTTCCCATCGATCTAAACGCTGGGAGGATAAGAACATGTCCGCTGTTCAAATTTTCTCACTAAATCATGAATGCACTAGCACTGTAGTTTGTGATAGTCGAATTTTACAAGAACGAAAGGATTTGTAATGGTTAATTTTGGTGCATATACTTATTTAGTGAGAGATAAGAGCGAGGCACTAGCGTTCGTTTCTGGCGGCAAAATAAGGCTGGCCAGCCTCGAATGAAAGCAGGAAGAGTCCACGCAGCATAAACTAAGTTTGTGGCCAAGCAACGTGTAAAAGCCAACAAATCCAAATATCCAATGACCAAAGAGATCAGAGCAGTTGGATTGTTGGCATGTAATCAGACTATACGAGAAATTCCCTTACAATATCTGTACTTGCATACGCTGTGAGCCCAAGTCAATCTACTCTATCTACTGCTCGTTAGTTGCAGATGGTTCAGATAAGTTTTCAGCAAATAGGCGTGATGAAACAAGGTTCTACTTTGTGCACGACGGTGTGGCAGATGCATGTATATCTACAAATGTGCAAACAAGTCGTGCATATCATTGAAAATTGAGGAAACAGAAGACAGTGTAATGAAGTAAATTACTAAGCAAGTGAATGCTTGTTCTCATCCCAGGCTCCCAGCCAACTGAAAACTTCATTACAAACATAGTACAGTACTAATTAGTTTCTCAGAGGAGAGCAGTAGTTGGAAGAAAAGCCGTGTGTTTCTACAGCATCCTCCCACCTCACCGAGTAGTAGCTGTACTACTACCCCCGTTCACTTTTACAAGGCACGGTGGTCATTTCAATTTGGTTTACATATATGTATGTAAAAGTTAACAGAGGGAGTAACATCTTATACAGCATATGGGATGGAGGGAGTAGATGTCAATGCTGAAAACAAGCAACTACGGAGCAATGTTATACCACACAAACATTACAAAATTGAACTCCATAACTAAAGTTTCTCTACTCAGCCTCCAACATTTCAATATATAACTCTAAATTTCCGTCTCAGAACCCCAAACTTCAAATTCAAATCCAAATTGCGCATGCATTGCATGTCCATTGTAAACACGATATGTTTTATCTACAAAGGTGTATACCATCTCAACATTTCTTTATAAACAATACATTCACCATAGCAAACATGGCCACGTGAAAATCGTTCTTCAAAACCATACAAAAGTTGACATGAAAAGTCTGGAACACACTGGAAAATGTAGCTGTCTTCCTCAGTTGTGATTGGCGTAGAAAACTGATGTCGGACACCGAGAAATCGCTCAATGCACAAACTTGAAATACAGGACTGCCAGGATCGCCAAGACAAGGAGGGTTATGACAAGTCCGATGATCCACTTGTTCCTATCCATCCTCCTCACCATGGCGCCCATGATCTTTCTGCTCTTGCCAATGTTATCATCCACGCTATACAACTGCAATGCCAATCAGGATTGTAGATAACTAGGTTAGAAAACGGAAGACATGAGCAGCATGAGAAATGACATGCTATACACTGTAGTAAAAAATGGTATAATCACAGAGCGTGCTGTCCCACCATCTTATTGCTTTATTCGTTTGACCATCAATTTTGTACGTGACAGTTGATACTGAAGAACAAGTTATACTATGACATAAAGTTGAAAAATCATATAATATGACTGAAGATTATTATCATGACAGTTAAGTATGATCTTACAAACTTGGCGTACTGTATGTGTTTGCTTCTTATGGTTCATGCTACCACACAAGTTAGAGCATCTCCATCAACCTCCATATCCCCCTCCAGCCCTCCTATTTGTTAGCAGAAAGGGAAAAACACAAGCTCCAGCAACCTCCCTTTCCCATCCCGAGGAATCTCTCACCATTTGCGGCCCCTCTCCATCCTCCAACTAACAACCAGCAACGACAAGGGGCAGGACCCTCCATCTTGCCACCGTGGTCGACAGTGGCAGCGTGAAGTCTATTCACAAGCAGCTGGTGCACAGAGAAGCCGGAGAAGATTCTAACAGTGGCGGCACCCTCAGTGCGAGCCCAGCAGAGGCAGTGGGCAGGAGCTCATCATGGCGCAGGGAGAGGAAACCTGGGAGGGACAGGAAGGAGAGCTGGCGCAGAACGGAGGGCGGAGCCAGCGTGGGACGGCAACGGAGGGGCAGAGGATGGAGATGGTGGCAGAGGACGCCGCCATGTGTTGTGATCTGGACAGGCAACTGCCACCTGTCAGCTGGAGACGCAGCCGCCACCTGTCAGCTGGACTGACTGCCACTCGATTTCATGCAGGTTTATTTCTTCCATCATGGGACGGATGGACTGGAAGGGCAATGGCTTGCTTGATTGATTTCTAGTCACCTTCCGTTTTCTGATGATCTCGAACATTTTTGTTTGTTTTTTCCTGAGCTATCACGAATAGGTATGCATGCTCTTCTAAGTAGTTTATGGTTCATCTATTTAACCTCTTGGTGGGTTGATGAACTTCACTGATATTACTAAAGATTCATGTGAAGTCAGTGAAACTAAATTAGCTCTGTAACAAGATTCTGTCTGGGTTTAGTTCATTTTGTGCCTTCATCCATTGTCATTGAATTCCTTGGATTGCACAAGAAATGTGAACCTCAACTAAAGTGACCATTCTTCCTAGTTTCTTAAATTTTTTTTTACCTACTTGAACCGAGATCTAATTCATGTGCAAAAATCAAAATGAAATATGCCAACCTCTTTCTCCATAATTTCACTACATCAATTTGTGTCTGCCATAGATAGCCACAAGCATGAGTAAGGAATGGCAAGACAAGGTTATTTTTAAGGGGACTTTCCTGGCTGTTAATGTTTTCTTCCTTCTATTTGATTTCGTTACTAATTATCACATCTTACAGAGAACACTGCCTCTGGGACAGGAAGCATCTTTCCTGGTTCTTGTCTGAATGATTACATGTATGCCTTCTGTAGTATGGCTTGATGTATGAGCTGTCTTGCATAACATGTTCCCTCCCTTAATTGTACGTTGTTAGGTAGAAATGAGGCACCCTGCTTAGGCTGCGCCTCGGAAGCGGGTGGGTCAGCTCACGGGCGATGCTCTAACCAACCGGACACTGCCCAGTTCTCAGCTCATGTCACTTAAGTTCAATTGAGAACCAATTTAGTCGCTTGCATATGATTCGTACCATACTGTGTGGGGTGATTTCCCTGATGTAGAATGGATGTAATAGGAAGTATAGCATGAAGCACAGATGGAACAAGATGAGAACGGTATTGGAGTGTAATATGGAGTCTGATGGAGCCTGAAGACTGAAGAGACATGGAGGGAATATTTTGGAGAGGATCTCTATATGGAGACATGGGAGTAGGATTTACGGAGGCTGCTGGAGATGATGTTAGGCCTGCTAAGGCACCATGAAAACATAGGGCTTCTAGAAATACAAGGCAAAAAAAGCTACGTTTTTTGACATAAAAAGACTTGCTGATTGGCTGCAAAGAGACTTAGCACTCTAGTACTCTACATCTAGTATACTAGTCTCAAATAAAAACATCAAGACATTTTGTGAAACAGTGCAATAATCCAAAGTTACTTTGAAAACCATGAAGTCAAAATGTTCAGGTTTGCTACCCATAAAAACGTTCAGCTAAACCATTTCCTTTCAACAAGCCATTGGGGGGCGTATATCAGAATTGAGGAAAATTATGGGTAGGCCAACGAAACCTTTTAACTTCTTTATGCATGGAAGTTACAGAGGGGCTCATCAAGCTAGTTTGACTTTGGGATATTTTCTGGACATTTCTATAAAAAAAATGACTTCATAAATTACAAATACAAAAAAAAAAGATGAATCAGTAGAACCCAAGCAACATATATGCTGCAAAGAACCTGTAGCTGTGGTTAACTAGTTAAATAAGGTAGCTTCTGGTTCTGCCACTAGTAAATCAATAGTTTACAGCTATGGAGACGTATAATTATACATACAATCATCTACAAACATATTTTTCTTACAACCAGACTATAACGGAAAACTTCAGCCCGTGTAATATACAATACATTAAGGTAGAGAGGCAACACATGGTTAAGGATTTCAATATGATGTCGTTTTAGCAACCTGCATATACTTTACATTACACTACAGTGTACATATATTTTATGATAGAAAAAATAGTTACATAGAAACAAACCAAATCTTCTTAAATAGAGAAAATTAACTACATTGGTACTGACCGTATCATTAGCATGTAAGAGAGATTGGCGCTGCTGATGCAGGTCATGCATGATGGAGACTCCAAGCTCTTCAGTCTCCAGCATAGTTCTATGGCCATCTCTGATCCTATCAGTTGTCTTATTTTGCCTTTCTGTTGTCCTGAGCAATCTTGACCTTTGATCAGCAGATACCTACAAGATTCGATGTCCAATACATCATTGGATTCTAATGGGATATAAATTACTGATTGACAATGTTGAAGGACAAGCTGTTGTAGCTAAAATGTGAAGTAATGCAAGACTAAAGACAAAACATGCACATGTGGAAGTTCAATAACCTTGCACTTGATCAAAATATGATATTACAAGGTGATACTGATACGCTAGTTGATTGCACTTTACATTCTCAGACTTTTCTGGAAATATCACATAGAATCGTCTGGGTAGAATATACAATAAGATGTGCAGATATTAGCAATTTTAGCACAGCAAAGAAAAAATACCATTCAGTAGACATTCATAACAGATGGACTGGAAAAAAATGTTTTCAAACGAGATTTGTAAATTGCAAAAAAGCTAACATGAAGATACTTTAACAGAATGGCAGATACCAGTTTATGTTATGGAACATATATTAGACGAACACACGTACTAGACGAACAGCATTGGACATTATGCACCTAAACATTCAGAGTCATATCCTTGATGAAAAAACCTACCACTCCTCACAAAATATACAAGGCATCTTGTGACATGCAGGAAAGTACAGAGCAGAGACTAAGTGGTAAGTAAGTGCATCCACTAGAATAGTTGGGTCATGTCCAATGGTCTAATATTATGGGATTAAAGAAAGAGAAACCTCCATCATTGTTTTCATTGACACACTTCGCTGTAGATTGATGATATATCGATAGAGTGAATTCTAATTCTGGGCTACACTTTCGATGTGAATTACGTCAAGTTAGCACTGCCCAAACAAGTATCAGTGTTTACAATTCCAAACATATGTGACACGTAAAATTTGGGTTTCAAAATAGACGGTCCGTGCATCACAGTGTAAGCCAAAACTCGTTTGATCGCCAAATAAGAAAAGCACTCATGAATTAAGAACAACGAACATACCACCAGCGTATCTGCCATTCCAGACTCTAGCAACTCCTCCCTCGCCCCCTGTTGGCCATTGCCAGTGGTGATTCTCTTCAGCGTTCCCTTCAGGTTGTTAAGATCCGACTTGTACTCCCTCAGTTTCGCCAGTAGCCCAGCCCTCACGCTCGGCTGGAGGTTCCTTGCTTCAAGATCCATCTTCCTTATCTTGAAAAGGGGAACGAAATCCAGACATTCTCAGCATATATAGTTACACAAACACTAACCTATCACAACATGACCACAAATTAATGTCTTATACAGCAAATATTTACGCGGTCGGTGCAAAAGTAATGCCTTCCTTGATATACTTATGGGTTAATCAAATTCCTCGGAAATTTTGATTGGATTGCCATAATACTGTTTTACTTGGTTACAGAGAAGAATAGGGTTACCAGTGCCTCAGCGCCATCGATGCCGGACTTGATCTCCGACGCTTTCTGCTTCAGCTTCTCTGCGTGCATACAAACATCAATCAGATTATAGATTTTAGATACGAAGATCGGGAGATGATTGTTGGAGGAAGCATACCTCCCAGCAGGGAAGAGGCGGCGGTACATTTGCGGGAGAGGGAGGCCGAGATCTCGCAGTACTGGCGCTCGTAGCCGTCGAACACCTCACTCATCGTGGATGATTCTGGTCGCCGGCCGGCTGAGAGAACCCTCGAAGTCTTCCTCGTTCCGATCAGGCTGTAGAACAGAAGAGTCGGGACGAAGGAAGGGTGAGAGAAGGGGAATGGGGAAGGGAGGGAGACGGGTAGGAGGAGGAACTGTTTACGTAAATCAGACCTGAAAGCGTATTGTTGAGGAGCCCATCGATAACACGTAGGACACGTTTTAAAATGGCCCCAAATTTCAGAGCGACAATGGGAGTTATGTACTGAAAACTTTTAACCATGTGCTTGGTACGTGCTTTTCTGCATCTCGCACTCCTTGGCAGTGATCTTTCTTTTATCTGTGTCGACACCGCAAGCTCAAAAAAGAGTTTCAGCAGGCTATCAATTTCATGATTAGAACAAGGTTATGCCATGTTCTAATTAATTATGTGTTTGATAAGAGTCCATGGCTTTGGTAAGTTGGTCGACTCGTGTTCAATTCAGTTTGCTTCTTCAGATCATAGATTTCCTACCTACGGATTTTTTTTAGAAACCAGTCATTTCACGGTGAAACTTGACATGTATGTAAAACACTTGTATATGTTTGTCACCAAATTTTTAAAAGAAATTAAAACATTTACTCTTTTTTCAAATTCAATTTTTCTGTTCAAGCAGAAGCATAAAATCTCGGAAGCCATTGTAAATTTCCGATAAACCTCCAGTAAGTGTTACTCCCTCCTCTAAATTACTTGACATGCATTTGTCTAGTAACGAATGTATCTAGACCCTAAACAAGTATAGATACATCCTTATTTGGGCAACCCAAAGTCAACTAATTTGGAACGGAGGGAGTATTTGCTCCCGACCTCCAGTGCTCCCTCCAGTTAAAAAAATTGAAATTTATATTTATGAGTTTCAAAAATTCTGAAAAAAATCACGGGTGTAGGTAATGGTGTATACCATAAACGTGTAAAATTTCAGTTTGAAATACATTATATTATGCTCTATACAAAAATAATAAAATCTGGTAAAACTTAGAGATTTGAAAATAGGCATATTTAGATTCACAATTTGTCATTTTTGTATAGCTAAAAATACAATGTATTTGAAGTTGATATTTTAGACGTTCGTGGAATATACTATTGGCTACTCCTGGAAAAAAATTCAGAATTTTTTGAAACTCATAAATATGATTTTCAAATGTTTTAAATTGAAGGATTCACTGGAGCCCGAGAGCCAAAAAAAAAAAGTCTCTACCGATAAACCCCCAGTATAGAGAAGAACAGCGTCTCCAACTAAAAGAATTATTCACATGAACCCAGATATGGAGAGACGTGAATCTATAAAAAAGATATGGAGAGACAGGACTGTTCAAATATGCATCCGTTATTTTTTAGGCACAGATACAAGGATGATTGATCAAGCTTAACAGTGTGCCCAGCCGACGAGGGTGGCGTGTGCCGTGACGTACGAGCAGAAGAAAAAACGCTTGTGCGTGTGCACTGACGCCTGCGCTGACGCGCCACGTCACTTTTGATCCACCAACTTCAACCGGACACTCCCTTTCCTTTCCTCCTCCTATATCTCGGTGCCAGATTGCGAGGCAGGCAGCAGAGATACCCAAACCCCACCTCCCGCACCCTTCGTGTTCCGATCCTCCAGCCAAAGCACAAGATGAGCTCCGCGGCGGCGGTGGGAGCGGGGAAGGTCGTCTGCGTCACCGGCGCCTCGGGGTACATAGCATCCTGGCTCGTCAAGCTCCTCCTCGGCCGCGGCTACACCGTCCGCGCCACCGTCAGGGACACCGGTGAGCAGTCACCTCTCTCATGTCTCCCCCACCCACTCTGGGGAGGTTCCTGCTCTAGCTGGATCCATGTTTGCTACGCGGTGTATGTAATATTTGGTTATAGGTCCATTTAGTCCCCGTAAGCCAGGGTTCATCGATTGTTAGAGGTAAATATTAGCTCGAAACAGGCTTTCGCCCCGCTTTATAAATAAAGCAATATGCCAAGCAAGTTCATACACAGTTACAAACATAAGAGCGGTAAGAAAACCGCATGCTGGGGGCGCAGCACAAGAAAGCCCACACTGAATAAGCAAGAGAGGGAGGTGGGGTGGTGGGGGGGGGGGAGGGGGCGGTGAGAGAGATACATCAAGGGAGGGGGAGAAAGAGAGAGAGCAAAAAACTAAGCCCCTCCGGTGCTAGCTGGAAGAGGTAGAGGAGATGCGCCGAGCGGTCTCCACTGATGAATTTTCCATAACTTAGGTAAGTGCTTTACTGCCTAGACAACGGGTGCCACTGCTGCAAGAAAGCCAGAAATTTAAACATCGAGTCAGAAGCACGTCGGAGAAAGACCCGCTCGATCACCATCTTATTGCGAATTGTCCACAGGGTCCACATCAACGCGGCAAACACCAACCAGAAGAGGCGCCGCCTCTCACCGGTACGGTTCGCCTGGATTTCTAAGAACTCGCCAAGGTCTGAGGCCTGCCAAGTAGGCCCCAGCGCCTCGTGGACGAAGTTCCATAGAAACCTGGCAGCGGGGCAGGTGAAAAGGATGTGGGTTCCCGTCTCAGGGATCCCACACATGGGGCAAAGCCCATCACCCGGCCCCTGTCGCTTGCGTACCTCCACCCCTGAGGGGAGGCGGTCCCTAAGAAGCTGCCACACGAAGATTTTGATTTTTAGCGGTATGGGGGCCTTCCAGAGTGAAGAGGTCCAAGCTCTAACTAGGTAACTAAAAAGACTCCGATAGGCCGACTTTACAGAGAACGTCCCAGTCGGTGCCAAGTGCCATGACACGAGATCACTACCGCCTGGCAGCGACTCCGGAAGTAAACTCCGTAGCTCTGCCCAGGCTGTAGCCTCAGCAATACCAAATGTTCGTCGGAACGAGATGTTCCAAGTCCCATTTGAGTATCGCTGAGGCCACCAGCTGCATCGGGTCCGCGCAAATAGCAAACAGAGAGGGGAAACTATGTTGTAGCGGGCTCCCGTCGAGCCACGGGTCCAGCCAAAAAAGGGTGTCCTCTCCATTACCAATGGAGAAGCGGACACCCTTCCTAATCTCATGCTTGATGGATTGGATGGATTGCCAAAATCTGATTGGGAATTTGACAACTTGGCTTTATAATCTCAAAACCAAAGGAAAAACAGGGCCTTAATGCAAATGAAGAAGCTGCTGACTGAATTAGTATACTCCTGTGAGAGATAATGTCGTGGAATCATGGGTATACCCGGTACTGCAACTATATATTTAATGTAAAGAGTCAATTTCCACGCACTCTTACTTCTCGATAAGATCTGCATAACTGAGTTCTCATGATAGTGTTGCTGGCGTATTCCCGATATGTCATCCGCGACAGTCTTTTCTTTCATTATGTTTTGGGTGGTAGATCAAAATTAAGATAAACTGAAACTTGACTAGTGGTATTTGGAATGTTTTCCAATGCTTTCTTTATGTAACATGCATGTGCAATGCTTAACTAACTGTTCTTTTCTTCAGCCGACCCAAAGAAAACATTGCACCTACAGGCCCTGGATGGAGCTAAGGATAGACTGCACTTGTTTAAAGCAAGTTTATTAGAGGAAGGCACTTTCGATGCTGCCGTTGGCGGTTGTGAATGTGTGTTCCACACGGCTTCCCCCTTTTACCACAATGTCAAAGATCCCAAGGTTAGTATCATGGTCATTCTGTGACAGAGTACAGACGATGTTTGTTTTAGCTAAGGTGTTGATCTCAAGATACAAAAGCTCGCATCAATATAATTTTCGTTCAGTGTGTTGCATCATGGAAGCATTGATATGCACGGTTTTAGCTAAGGTGTCAACATATTGGGTGGATCCCGCTTGCATCGTAGTATTAGTGCATCACGGGATTAAATGTATTCATATATACCCCCTGGTAAAAAGTGTATATATATGTAACTAAATTACCGCACTATACTTGAACACATGCATTCTTCTTCTGCATGTCACCCTAGAGTTGAACATGTCCTTCGCCTTTTACAATAGGTCATTTTCCTCTGTTTATATGTTGTGGTATTTGTACTTTACAACGCACTATCCTTTCCCATGTATGCTGCAGTTATAGTTCTCTTTTTGTTTGAAAATGTCGACTAACCACCTTAGTGCCTTACCACAATGGCCCCTCCTATTTGTTTGGTTCGTATGCATGCAGACTTATGTTGGCCACAGCTAAAATTTTGTACAATTTTTAGTCTGTAAGTATAACATTTCCAAGCAAGAACAATATTATCAGCTCCATAGGCAAACTAAATGTTCATCAAAGGAGCTCCTTTGCAACCATGTTAGGGATATGTCACATATTGACCTTCCATAGAAGTAATCTTTGCGTCTTCTGTATCGTTCGATCTCACTTAAATGTGAGATCTGGACCGTTCGATCATTGCAACATATAACCTTCCATAGAAGTAAATATAACCTTCCTGTAATCTGTTAAAAGTGTGCAAAAATGCTGGAAAATTCCCTAAACACCCATTCAAAGAAAATCATGCAATAAGTTCCTGTTCATTGCAACAACCTGTTGAGAAAAGGTCTCAACATATGCAATGTGAATATGACTGTAATCAACATTTAGAGGAGGAGCCACGGAGGAGAGACAAGGAGAAGAAGCAGCAACACTGCTTCATGATGCTTCATGAAAGAGTCGATCGTTCGATCGACACGATCGATTGGCTGATCTGAAATCGTTTCCCATCTTTATTTCACTAACTTATGTTTTGTATCCACATGCATGTCTTTCAGGCTGAGTTGCTTGATCCAGCAGTCAATGGAACACTCAATGTTCTGCGTTCCTGCAAGAAAGCTTCTATTAAAAGAGTGATTGTAACGTCATCAATGGCTGCTGTTGCCTTCAATGGGAAACCAAGAACTCCTGATGTAGTAGTTGATGAGACATGGTTTTCAGATGCAGGCTTCTGTGAAAAGAATGAGGTAATGTGCCTTTATATGCTGATAAAACTCCGGTTGTTTTTATATTGGAATGGCAATTCACGTTAAAAAATATATCTGGTAATGTGATGTCTATCACTCACCCTGCACTCAAATGCCCTTGTTTTGTTTACTTGATGGCCTACGTACCAATTCTGCTAAGGCGGCGTGCATATCAATACACATCTACTGAAATCCATTTTTCTTAGGAGATAAGAGGGTGATACCATTGCTTGGTTTTTGTGTTTCCACACAAGGATGTAGGTTGAGTACAACGAAATACATAATGAATAATGAGAACTTTAATAAGAGGAAAGGAACTGTCAGTTGATCTTGTTCCATCTTTATTTGTATCATATTATACTTGGTTAGTGTTCGAAAAAAGTATTATACCTGGTTAAGTCAACACTTATGCCACTATGTGATAGGCAATTTCAGAACAGCTCTGCATCAGCGCATTGGTCAGTCAAGATGTTGCTGGATATAACATAGTGCATTATAGATGTTGAAGCCACATGTATCCATTTCACTACTATTACTATATAACTGACATCTGCACTTGCCCTTATAAATACACATCCCTACTATTGCCATATAACTGACACTTGCGCTTGTCATTAGCATTACATTGTTCTTCTATGGGGTGTGCATTTGATTCCTCATACCGGCTGTAAGTTTTGCTGTAATTGCTGCTTTCAAGAGAGCTATTCCAATATTTGTTACCTGACTTGAAAAGTAGACATTAGTTTTTTTTGCATTTTTAATGAAAATCTCTGAAAATTCTGTTTCCACTTCCTTTTGCATTCCCATTTTTAATACGTACTTTATGGTACAACTTATTCTCATCTGTTCTCATTGATGGTCATCTGCTTCAGCAATGGTATGTGCTATCCAAGACCCTTGCCGAGGAGGCTGCATGGAAGTTCTCAAAAGATAATGGATTTGAAATAGTTACAATAAACCCAGCAATGGTCATCGGTCCCCTGTTGCAGCCTACATTGAATACTAGTGCTGAAGCTATATTAAAGTTAATCAATGGTATGTGGCTTGACGAATTAACTTTTCTGAAGTTAACTCTGTAAGTGTGTAAGGAAGGACTCTGTTATGCGTACACCCATTTTACAGTTGTCATTTGTTTGAGAGAATATCCCTATTTGCCATTAAAACAATCTCAGCAAACAAGCTCAAAATATTCCAAGCAATGTTGAATTCTGTTTCTTTCATTTCCTTTTTTCTTCTGTTTTAGGAACTGACTTAAGCACTGACACATATTGCTATACTGTAATGATTCTACTCTTAATTGTTTATCTAGCGAACAGTTTGTATCATGTCACAAATTACGTGTTGTCATGTACGGTGAATGTTCTGATCAGGTTTTGCCAAAACAAGTCTACTCTGATAAGCATTTCTGTTTGATTGTTGACAAGAAATCCTTCAAATTTTCTTGCAGGATCATCTTCTACATACCCCAATGTAGCCTTTGGGTGGATAAACGTTAAAGATGTTGCCCTGGCACATATTCTTGCATATGAAGTTCCTTCAGCAAATGGAAGATATTGCATGGTTGAAAGAGTTGCTCACCACTCGGAGCTTGTCGAGCTCATACACAAAATGTATCCTGACATCCCCGTGCCAGACAAGTAAGTTAAATTTCTTTGCAAGCATTTCCTCAAGTAACTCCATTGGAATCGAATCGAGAAACAATATAGTGTTCGGTGTTATTTCTTCCTTAGTTTATTTCCAAAATATAATGCGTATAAACTTCAAAAGTTGACATTTTCTAAGTTTGACCAAATTTATAGACAAAAAGTTTCATCATCTACGAACTACGATACCAAATCAATATAGATCCACCATAAAATATATTTTCATATTGTATTTATTCAATATTTTTATGTTGAAATTTTCTTTTATATATTTGGTCAAACTTAGTAATATTTGCCTTTTGGTTAAATTTATGCACCTTATGTGTTTATATGGACGCAATAATACATGTTCTACTGCCATGTCTCATCATTGTAGTGAACGCTGCGTAAGCTGTTCATTTGCACCATACGGGACAGGCCTACAGTTTGGGAATGTTTTCCTTTTTCTCTTAACAAAATTTTCTCCTGATGTTTTCCTTTTTCTCTTTTCTGCAGGTGTGCTGATGACAAGCCATTTGCCCCAACCTACCAGGTATCAAAGGACAAGATAAGAAGTTTAGGAATGGAGCTGATTCCCTTGGATGCAAGCATCAAGGAGACTATTGAGAGCCTGAAAGACAAAGGATTTTTCACTTTTGAGTCGAGCCATCTGTGAAACAGCAAAAGCAGCCTCTTTGCTTTGGCAATCACCAGTAGCAGGCGCCATGCTATGCGTGCTCAACATGCATACCACAAAATAATAATAAAAAAACATGCATACCACATGCGTGTTTTGTGGGTTGTGCCGTGACCTGTAATAAATAGAGGCATATTGTGGTTTGTGGACCCGCTATGATTCGAGTTGAGACATTTATAATTGGTACACATAATGCTTTTAAAATTCTACACGTCCTGTATTATTTCCTGACGGCGAACATGAACTTTTTTTTTAGATAAAGGGTTTATTACTTAAAGTTTAAGCATTACACCCACTCTGTATAACAATGCACACAGCCGCAATCCCGGACTCTGCATAACAATGCACACAGCCGCAATCTAAAGTGACGAAAAAATAACAAGAGTGACTAGCACTAGGAAATTACAATCATGAAGTGAATACAGTAACTCGCCAGCGCTGAAGATGAACGCAACCGTCGCCTATGGAGGACCAATCCGGCGATCCAGCGGCCATCCATGTTGTGAAAAAATGTCCCTCGCCACCTCTTCCAGTCGTGCACACGCCTCCGTAAAGAGGTCCCGATGTCCCACTCGTTGTAAGGTGGACCACAAACGGAGAATACTTGTGCAACGGTAGAGTACCTGCATATGAGACACATTTTTATCGTTGAAAACCTTGTCATTTCTACTAAGCCAAAGCGACCAAATAACGGCAATCGCTCCCACCCTAATAACCGTTCTAAACTTCTTATCTATCCCATGTAGTCAGTTGCCAAAAACATTTGCAACAGACTTGGGTGGATATAAGTTAGACGCTATTTGGATAGATGACCATATAGAACGTGCGAAACTACACTCGAAGAATAAGTGTTTTATTGTCTCTTGTTGTGGACAAAACACACACTTAGTACTTCCATGCCAATTCCGTTTGACAAGGTTATCCTTGGTTAAAATGACACCCCTACGAAGATACCACGAAAATACTTTTATTTTTAGTGGAATCTTCATATGCCATATTTTTTTATTATCATCGACTGGAATATCAGAATGCACAAGCGCCCTATACATAGAATCTACTGAGAATTTTCCATTCCCGCATAAATTTCACCGAAATTCATCGGGACCTTGTGTAAGTTGGACTGAGTCCAACCGTGCCAGCAAGGCATTCCAAGAAGTTAATCTGGACCAAATAAATCTCGTCTGAACGTCACATTGGGTGGTGAGCACTGCATAACAGTGGCTATAGTATCCCCTTTGTGTCGAACAATATTGTATAGAGCCGGATATTGCTCCCGGAGGGTGGTGTTTCCTAACCATTTGTCCTCCCAGAATCTAATCTCCGTGCCATCCTTAATATTAAATACGCCAAAGCGAAAGAAATGTTTCTTAGTCGCCATTAGGCCGTCCCAAAAGTGGGAGTCACCAGGTTTCCAATACACCTGTGATACCGCCTTCGTGCCGATGTATTTTCTTTTAAGAAGTGTTTGCCAAATTCCATCTTCGGTTAGCAATTTAAACAACCACTTCCCTAGGAGGGCTGAATTCTTGATACAGAGATCATGAATACCTAGCCCTCCTTGATCTTTTGGTCGACAAACAACATCCCATTTAGCCAGTCGATACTTCTTTTTCTCACCATCCCCTTGCCAGAAGAATCTTGATCGGTAGTAATCCAATTTATTCAAGACACCTTTTGGTAACTGGAAGAAGGATATCATATACAGTACCATGTTTGTAAGTACCGAATTAATGAGAACCAACCTTCCACCAAGGGACAGTGATTTGCCTTTCCAGCTAGACAATCGAGCTTGTAGACGCTCCTCGACATGTCTCCATTCCGCATTAGTCAGTTTCCGATAATGTATGGTATGCCCAAGTACATTATAGGAAATTGACCCTGCTCACAACCGAATATTTCGGCGTACTGAGCAGCTGCGTCCTGTGCATCGCCGAAGCAAAACAATTCACTTTTATGGAAATTAATTTTTAATCCTGATAATTGCTCGAATGCTGACAATATCAATTTCAGATTCGTCGCCTTATCAAGATCGTGTTCCATAAAAAGAATCGTATCGTCCGCATATTGAAGTATAGAAAGTCCCCCATCGACAAGATGTGGAACTACCCCTTCAATCTGGCCATCTGCTTTTGCCCGTTCAATCATGGTGGTCAACATATCAGCCACTATATTAAATAGTATAGGCGATAAAGGATCACCTTGCCTTAAACCCTTTTTTTTGGAAGTAGCGACCGACGTCATCATTGACTTTAATCGCCACACTACCCCCATAAACAAAATTCTGGATCAAAGCACACCACTCGTCCGAGAAGCCTTTCATTCTCAGAGTCTGTAGGAGGAACGGCCATTTGACCTTATCATAGGCCTTTTCGAAGTCAATTTTGAATATCACCCCATTTAGTTTTTTCGTATGCATCTCATGGACGGTCTCGTGGAGGACCACGACCCCATCTAGGATATTCCTCCCTTGCATAAAAGCTGTTTGGGTAGGTTTTACCACATGATCAGCCACATAATTTAACCTAATGGTCGCTACTTTTGTAAAGATTTTGAAACTAACATTCAGAAGACATATCGGCCGATACTGTTGTATCCTTTCGGCATTCTGAATCTTAGGTAACAAAACGATTTCCCCAAAGTTAAGACGAAATAGCTCCAATTGTCCGGCGTGTAGACAGCCAAACAACTCAAGCAAGTCGGACTTGATGATTTCCCAGAAATGCTGGTAGAACTCAGCCGGAATCCATCAGGTCCAGGCGCCTTGTTGTGCTCCATCTGGAAAACCGCTTTGCTTATCTCCTCTTCAGAGAAGGGAGCGGTAAGAAAGTTGTTTTCCTCTGGAGTTACTTGGGTAATATCATCCGTTCGAGACTCGTCAAGATAAAGTTTCCTTCCTCGGGAGCCCCGAACAAACCTTTATAGTAGTTCGTGATGTATTCCTTGAGCTGATCCTGTCCTTCGATCAAACCCTCATCCTGATGAAGAGAATGGATACTTTTCTTCCTATGTCTGCCATTAGCAACATTATGGAAGTACCTCGTATTCGAATCCCCTTGCAGAATAAATTGGGCCTTAGATCTTTGGTACCATTTGAGCTCTTCTTCCCGCAACATACGACCCACCTGCTCATTCGAATGCCGTTTTAGGTCATTCTCACTTGCTGATAAGGGTCGTGTTTCTGCTAGTTTATCGAGCTCATCAATAATGGTGCACAGCGCTCCTTTTCTTTTTTAAGCATACCAGTTGTGTGCCTCGCCCACCCACGAAGGAATTTACGCATATTGCGCATCTTATGATTCCACCGTTGGATAGCACTATCACCCACAACCGGTTGAGACCATATCCTTTTAACCAAATCATCAAAACCATCCCGCAACAGCCACCCTAATTCAAATTTGAATTGAGGCTTAACGGGCGATGTCGACGATCCAGTAGATAGGAGTATGGGGGCATGATCCGAGAAAGCCTCAATACGCTCCAAAGCACGTACCGTTACCAATGGATATTTATCCTCCCAACGGGAGTCCATCAGAACCCGGTCCAGCTTCTCGTATGTCGGCTCAGGGAGACTATTAGCCCAAGTAAATTGTCTCCCCGTCATGCCAACCTCCCTTAAGGACAAGCTATCAATAACAGCATTGAACAAGGTAGGGCAATGACCGTCGAATCTACCCCTGCTTTTCTCGTGACGGTACCTTAGCATATTGAAATCCCCTCCTATAATAAGGCGAACATGAATGAACCTGAAAACACATAGAAAGAAATTATAATGGCTAATTTCGGTTGTCATGACAAAAACATTGGCAGTACATTTTGAGTATAAGCCAGCCATACCCTGATAACCATGATTGGATTGGAGGAAGTTTTTCGTAGAAGAAATACTGGGGGAAATTAAGAGATCAAAATGCGCTCGCTACCGCTAGGAGAGGCTAAACCTTGAATTGAGAGCATGCAGGAGTCCCCTTTGGCCTAGGAAAGCTCCGACAAAAACTAGAATAGGGGAAATTGCTTTTGGCTCCCGAGTTTTAGTGCTCCCTCCGTTTAAAAAAATTCGAAAATCATATTTGTGAGTTTTTAAAATTCTGGAAAAAAATACAGGTGTAGCCAATAGTATATCCCACCAGCGTGTAAAATTTCAACTTCAAATACTTTGTTCCGAGCTACACAAAATTAACAAAATATGATAAACTTGGGGATTTGAAAATATGCATACTTTAGATCCACACATTTTTTATTTCTGTGTAGCCCAGAATACAAAGTTTTTGAAGTTGATATTTTGCACGTTCGTAGGAAATAGTATTAGCTACACATGGATTTTTTTTCAGAATTTTGTAAAACTCCCAAATAAGATTTTCAATTTTTGTAAACCGGAGGGAGCACTGGAGCTCGGGAGCCACAAATCTCCTCTCCTAGAATAGACCCTACCTTCTTCCTCCAGCCCTCTTCTCTCACTCACATTGCTCTACCTAAGCTTTCTTTTTCTCGAGCTCTCTCACCATGAGGTTGCAGTTGAGGGATCTTGTGGCCGACGCAATGGCACTGGCAGCTAGAGCGTCCTCCGTCACTGGTGCCCCACCGTCCTTGCCCCGCAGTTTAGACCGGCCGGTGCTGCGCCCGAGGAGCCCCTCTCCGGCTATATCTACTTTTTCAGCCAAACCCTAGCCACACATCTTCTCCCCTCTCCATCTGCGCCGCCATAATCTTGCGTCCTCCCCTCCTCGTCCCCATCCTCATTGATACGCACCGCCTTGGAGAAAAGTGGTGCTTGATAGATTTGGCCCGATCTTCACGGCGTAGGAACAAGGATACAAGGGGATAACTAGCTGCAAGCAGCCAAAATGAAAAATAAGAGATTATGACCCAGCGAAGTGGAGCACGAACGAGGTGCAATCCGCAAGGGAATCACGACCTCTAACCCACACAACCACGCTCAAGTCGTGGAGCACAAATTAGGTGCAAATCCGCGAGGAATCACTAGAATAAAGGTAGCAAGATCTCTCCAATCTCAGGATGAGCCTACAGGTCTTTGTCAAGATGTCAAATGGCTAAAAGTCCCGTACTAGGGGAAGAGCTAGGCTACTTATACTATGGACAACCCCCCTTCCTTAGGTGAGAAGAACCAGCTAAGCACCGTAGTCAACTTGGTAGGTAGGCAGCTCAAGGATTAATGAGGTAGCTTCTCGAATTTTCCCGTAAGATGCAGTTTGCTGTTTCCGTGCAGAAACATTGTTTTCGTCGGAGTAGAACATTGTTTTGCTTCAGCAGAAACTTGTTTCTTCAGGAACTCTGTTGCTTTGTGTTGTTGGCGTAAAACATTGTTTTCGCACGGCATAAAACATTGTTCTTGCACGGACTAAAAGATCTCTAGTTTTCTTCTGCTTCGTTCCTGAGTACAACCAACAACAAAGGAGTTGAAAGCACAACCAGGTTTTCAAGATTACTTGGGAAACTCAAGTTAGCATTCACCTGATCATATATTTGTTTAGCACGGATTCTTGTGATTGGTCCACCCATGGTTGGTGTTGTGTTGATGGCTGGTATGTCCTCATCATCCTCCCCCTCTTGAAAAGGATTCGTCCTCGAATCTAGCTTTGTTCGACTCAACAGCTCCTTCCAACTAATATCTTTGTGGAGTGCAAACTTGTAACAAGCCATGACCATGTTCATTTCATTTGAAAACTTGTAATCAGCAATGGCCATGTTCATATCATACTCCCTTGCCATGTTCTTATCATCCTTCCTCTCTTGAGGACAAGTCGTCCTCAACTTTCTTCTATCTACAAAATCGACACAAGAGGACATAACCAAATAATAACTAGGGAAGGAGAAATTTAGGTACTTATATGCAACCTTTAATTTTGTTAGCTCCCTTGTGATGTTCTCAAGTTTTACAAACATGTGTTGTTGGGTTGATGAAGCTCGATGCAATTTTTCTCTAATCATCTCGCCATTGTCTCAAAAGTTCATAAGTACATACCTCTGGATGCTTCAAAAAGAACAACCTTTTCTGTCTAATCTCATTTAGTACCTCACATCCTCCATGTGTGGTGGTGTTCCATGTGCCCCATAATTTCTCTTTGATCTCATCTTCCCATTGCTGCAGAAGGGCAGCAAGGTATGACCTTTGAATCTGCACATGTTGCAAAGAAAGAGAGCTATGTGTAATGTTAGTAAGTGAATAATCCTCTCTCTTCTCATTTGGTGGAGCTCTCGACTCTCTACTATGTTGTGGAATCATAGTGGCCTCAAATTTGGTGTAGTCACTCAACTCTCTACTATTATGTTGAACCAACTTGGCCTCACATTTGATGGACTCTCCAAACTCTCTTAGATTGTGTGGACTCATCTCAGCCTCACATTTGGTGGATTCACACAACTCGCTACTCTCACTAGTCACGTTGCTCAAAACTTGTGGAATTTGAGGTTGTGGGTCACTCATCTCTCTAATATTGTGGTCGATGATCTCATTCTCATGTTTGGTGGACTCACACAACTCACACCTCTGCTCACTATGATTGTTTGGCATGGTATATGGTGATTCACTCCTCTCTCTAATCTTATGTGGAACTCTCCATTCCTCACGTTTGGTGGAATCTCTCAACTCACTTTTTCGGTCACTCTTAATATGTGGAGTTTTGGGCTGTGGACACTCTTTCTCAGATAGGTTTGGAACTAATTTGTTCTTCACCGAACGAGGAGCAGCCATGGTAATCGAGGTGGCACAATAATATTCTTCACCATGATGAGAAGGCTTGCTATGGAAAGCGTCAACATCACCATGTGCACCTCTCACGCGGGGGACATAGCCTCGTCCACAAGCTTTTTCTTCATGTAACCCACCAACATGGTGCACCACAAAGTCGCCTCGCATGCGTGCAGCAGCGGTAGCATGAACGCTGCTGATTGGAGAGGCAACTACAGAGCGGATAGAGTTCCTGTGTGTTCTCCAGTTGCCGACAAGCGGCGAGGAAGGCGGTCGGAATTTAGGAGCTCATCATCGTACATCTCATCATCATCATCGTATGCAGGGCGCCGCCGGTGACCAGCAGAAAACCCACGGGGGTCGTGGCCTCGCCTGTGAGCTCCTCCTCCATGTTGCACACCCACATGAGGTGCAGCAACTTCACCACGCCTTCGCCTAGCACGATCAACATGGGCACCGCTGATACGGGCACCACAGCTTGTACGCGGCCGCCGCTGAGTTTGTTGTTGATGGAGTTTTGCCCATTGTCAGCGACCAGTGGGCTAGCAGGGCAAGGTTGGTGTTGAGCCCCATTACCCGCTGCAGGTAATCGATCACCGAAAAATCTTTGGAAAGCTGCATCGAGCCGCGCATCAATCTCAGCAAAGGCCTCCGCACGAGTCAGCGGAACGTTGTCTTCCATGATGTCTTCTCAATGCACACTCAAGTTAAATCCTGCCATGTTATCATCACAAGAATTGGGCAAAGATGTATATGTGTGGAAGCACTCAACTCACCTCTTGCTTACCCAAATTCTAGTGTTCCCTCGGCAGGTGTGTGGCAGTAACAAACGGAAGTGGACAAGCGATTGAAAAGGAAGAAACCAACGGTTTTGATGGTGGAATTTGGTCGGAAAAAAAATAGGAGGGGAATAGTACTGAAAATATATTGAGGCCCACCCGTGACAAACAAGGATATTTGTAGAACTTTTATACCACGTTTGGGCTGCACACTTGCCACTGCAACTTCTGAAATTTTACACCAAACTGAAACCGATAGATGACTTTCAACAACTTCTCTTCTTCTTCCTTTTTTTTTTTTTGACTTTTTTATAACAGTAGATCTAACAACCAACTCTTCAAGAACATAGCAGCAGCTTTGGATCTATTTAGTGCAAACGTGAACAACGAAAACACAATAGTAGAAACAAGACTAGATCTCAGCACACAAGGGTTTGGATTTTTTTTTTGGGTGGTTTTTGGGCGGTGGGATGGGTGAAGATGAAACAACAAGGGTAGATCTAAAAGAAAGGGGAAAAAAATATGAGGATTTGGTGGATAAAACGAGGGGAAAACAGATCCTACCGTGTCAACGAAAGCTCTGATACCACATGATACGCACCACCTTGGAGAAAAGTGGTGCTTGATAGATTTGGCCCGATCTTCACGGCGTAGGAACAAGGATACAAGGGGATAACTAGCTGCAAGCAGCCAAAAGGAAAAATAAGAGATTATGACCCAGCGAAGAGGATGCTCACCGTAGCTTGCAATCCGAAACAATCGCCTATCCACAATCCGCGAACTAGCCCACACAGCCACGCTCGAGTCGTGGAGCACGAACTAGGTGCAATCCGCAAGGGAATCACGAACTCTAACCCACACAACCACGCTCAAGTCGTGGATCACGAATTAGGTGCAAATCCACGAGGAATCACTAGAATAAAGGTAGAAAGGTCTCTCAGGATGAGCCTACAGGTCTTTGTCAAGATGTCAAATGGCTAAAAGTCCCGTACTAGGGGAAGAGCTAGGCTACTTATACTACGGGACAACCCCCTTCCTTAGGTGAGAAGAACTAGCTAAGCACCGTAGTCAACTTGGTAGGTAGGCAGCTCAAGGATTTAATGAGGTAGCTTCTCGAATTCTCCCGTAAGATGCAGTTTGCTGTTTCCGTGCAGAAACATTGTTTTCGTCGGAGTAGAACATTGTTTTGCTTCAGCAGAAACTTGTTTCTTCAGGAACTCTGTTGCTTTGTGTTGTTGGCGTAAAACATTGTTTTCGCACGGGCATAAAACATTGTTCTTGCACAGACTGAAAGATCTCTAGTTTTCTTCTGCTTCGTTCCTGAGTACAACCAACAACAAAGGAGTTGAAAGCACAACCAGGTTTTCAAGATTACTTGGGAAACTCAAGTTAGCATTCACCTGATCATATATTTGTTTAGCACGGATTCTTGTGATTGGTCCACCCATGGTTGGTGTTGTGTTGATGGCTGGTATGTCCTCATCACTCATCCACCAGCACTGGCACCATGCCTCACCGTCTGGCCACCACTTACGCGAACCTCACACCGAAGCGCGCCATGGAGTTCCGCCCCCGCGAGGAGGAGGCTCTTGCCTGTCTTGCGGCGGAGTGGTACGGCCACAGTAACGGCACTGGAAGGGGCGCTGCCAAGGCTTCAGGCGGGGCGTTGGAGAGGCCGTCTCCCTTGCTGCCGGAGGTGGAGCTGGCGAGGCCGTGCCCTCGTACGTGTAAATAACCCTCGACGAGGCGCAGGAGGAGCTCCTCTCCCACTTGGAGGCCAAGCACCGCGTTGCGGAGCGGCAGCTCACGGATGAGGCTGCGGACCACGCATTGGTCGCTCAATTCGCCGGGCCCGTCCTCCTCGATGAGTGGGTTGCCGCCCAGATCGAGGAGGAGGAGGACTCCGGTCGACTTTGACTTCACATCCGACGAGGAGATGGCCCCGCCGCTGCCAAAGGACACGAGTCTGGCTGCCTGACAACCCCGCCACCAACGACCACGAGGCCGGCGGCTCTGACGCCCCAGCGTCATTGTGATCTCCGACGCGTAGTAGTGTAGAATTTTCTAGTTGATCTACCTAGTTTGTATATAGGAATATTTTGGTATCTAGGGGTCCAGAAATTTGGGATTGTGGCTGCAGGACGTGAGAAATGGGGGTTGTCCGGGCACTGTCTACGGACCCGTCCGGATGTGTCCGCGGATATTTGCGGGGTCAAATTTGCACATTATGGTTGGAGATGCTCTAAGAAGGTAAACTGTACTTGAAATTTGAATAATATTTAAAACTTAGGCCTAAATTCTTCTAGAGTGGGAGGACTATAGGGAAGGTCCGCCACTGAGTACAAAGGTGAATCCTCTCATTTACCCTTGTTTATGTACCACTACCAAGTATGGTATACTACTTGATCCTCCTACCATTTTGCACATTCATGTCTGAGCAAAGAACGATGTATATCAAATGAGGAACTCGAGCATGCACAACATCGTTCGTGTCGTGCTCCTAGTTGTTGTATATCTAATTGTCCTAGTTGTAATAGTGCTTTGCTAGAAAAGACTTGACCCAACGCAGGCGTCGCTCCTCAGCCATCTGTGCGAAGGTTATGCCCAATTCCTTGTGCTCGATCAGGTGACCCAGGGCGGCCAGGAGAGCACCTTCCTCAAACCTAGGAAGGTTCATCACAACATCATGATCTGATCGAGGAAATGTTGCATTGCAGCAAAATCAGATTAGTTAGATAGACGATCGAGCAGCCAATTCCCACAATCAGAGAGGCTAAATGAAACGGATTCGGAAGGAGTTACTGTTGTAAACGATAGCAAATAAACGACGAAGAGCGGAACGATCAAACCAAAGGGGACACGAGATTTAACGTGGAAAACCTCTCCAAACAAAGGAGAGGAAAAAACCACGGGCGCCAGCCAGCAATACTTCACTATATCGGGTGAGGTTACAAACGCCGTGGGTTTACAATATGTGGCTTACCCCAAAACGGCAGCTTACAAGAGGAATATATAATGGCATAAAACCCTAGGTCGGCTGCAGTCCAACCCGGAATCGATCCCACTGCGGCGGTACTACCGCTGGGATAGGCGGTAGTACCGCTGGGGTGGGCTGGTTCGGCTCTTCCCACCTCAGCGGTACCGGCGGCGGTACCGCCAGCGGTACCAGTCGGTACCGGACAAGTGCGTCAGACGGCCATTCTGGCGGTAGCGGCGGCGGTAGCGGTGGCGGCAGCTCTCGAGCGGTAGTACCGCTTAACCCAGCGGTAGTACCGCTGGAATTTGGATCACCATAAAACAACACTCCACCTTGAGACAAATTCCATCTTGTAGCATGAAAGAGAACCTTCACCCTGAAAACAACAAAGAAACACCTTCGGCGTCAAATAGCCTCTTGGGCTAGACAGTGATACCAACTAAGCCCGAGCAAAGCTCGAACTTAGTAACAGGAACTGGCTTTGTCATCATATCAGCAGGATTATCATGAGTACTTATCTTGCATACCTTCAGTTTACCTTTTGCAACAACATCACGCACATAATGGTATTTGACGTCAATGTGCTTTGTTCTCTCATGGAACATCTGATCCTTAGTAAGGTAAATAGCACTCTGACTATCACAAAACAGGTTAATGCAAGTATCATCTCCACAAAGCTCAGCAAACAAACCTTTCAGCCAAACCGATTCTTTACATGCTTCAGCAATAGCCATGTACTCTGCTTCAGTGGTAGACTGGGCAACAACAGATTGTAACGTTGCCCTCCAACTCACGGCACAACCACCAAGCGTGAACACATAACCTGTGAGGGATCTCCTCTTATCCAAATCGGCAGCAAAATTTGAATCCACATAGCCTACGAGTCCCTCATCAGTCTTGCCGAACTTGAGGCAAGCATTGGATGTGCCACGAAGATACCTGAAAATCCACTGAACAGCCTTCCAATGTTCTTTACCAGGATTAGCCATATATCTACTAACCAAACTCATAGCATATGATAAATCTGGACGTGAGCAAACCATAACATACATTAAAGAACCAACAGCACTAGAATATGGAACTCTAGACATGTACTCAAAATCCCGACCCCACGGTCCCAAGGCAGCAACTTTCTCTTCTGTCCCCTGCCATCTTCTTCTTCAAGAGGCTCTCATCGACAATGGCTGCGACTGCTAGATCTGCATCAGAGAAAAACTGAAAAACAAGAGAGCAAGATCAACAAAATTAAAGGCTACCAGGGAGAGAACACACAGGTAGACTGCTTCAAACACAACACTCCCTACCTAGTTCAGTACTAAACCAGAAAAAATCCACATGATTTTTGGGAGGGATACACAGGCATGATATGTAGTCTAGATGCATGATCTGTAATCTAGGTGTATTTTAGGTACACAGGCACATATGGGTGCACAGAATCAGTAAGAAATCAATCTAGTGATCAAAGTAGAAAAAATTGCTACTTATCGGTGGTATCTATTGATGAATTAGGTTGTATACAATCCTATTCCTTATGATGAATCCCTGTAGTTCATGTCAGTTCCCTATCATGGTATTGTATCATGATCTGCCTCATATTCTTGACATTTGAGTGAAAAACCTGCATGTGACATAGCAGACGCGAAAATCAGAAAGTTATCCATGTAGAATAGATAGAGTTATACATGTAGCAGCACTAAAGTTACCAGCCAGTGTATTATAAAAAGAAACTGGTATTTAGTTTCAACATGATTTCGACCATAAGGCTTGTTTGTTGAGATGTCTAATCATGCATAATCAGTAAAGTTATCAGTGAAGTAACACCAAAAGTTACCTGTCACTATGTGCTATAGTTTAACATACTAGGGTTATAGACATGATTTCGAACAGGGGATAAATAATGCAGAAAATATTTATCCATGTCGAATCACTAAAGATGTACATGAAGTTATTGCCACTATGTGCTATAGTTAACTGTCACTGTATCCTATTGTTGCCATGTTTAAGTTTTGACATGATTTTTGAACAGGGGCAACCATGGATATGGATCTAATGCAGGTAACTTGGCTTGTCACACAACAATGATGCTGTCGAAAATGCAGGTATATACCACCATACACTATACACATGAAATTATCCATCCCTTCCTAATGTTACCAAGATAATATAACTTAAGTCACCGACACTTATGTTAACAATTTATCCATCTCTAATTTACCACATACATTCAGACCATTGGTTAGTGGTTGACTGAAATGTTACCACCTACTGTGAACTTAATTAACCAACCACCATCTCCTAAAGTTATCACCTACTTAGTACTGAACTTATACACATGAATTTATTATTTGGAAGTTGCAAAAAGAACATAAAACATGTGAAACTTAGGCTGATATAAATTATTCATAACAGATGCAGGTGGAGGTGGATTGGTGTTAGGGGCTGATGGCATGGAAACCATGTCGGCAAGTGGCAAGCAAACAACAAAGACTGGAGAAACAATTGAAGAACAATCGTTGGGCACTGATCAGTCAGGACAGCAAGGGTGGGATGATGCTACAGCTGATGCAAACTCGACACCACAAGCCCCAACATTGCATATGCGTTTCGACACTTATGAAGCTGCCAGGGATCACTACTTGGAGTACTCATTGAGGAAAGGTTTCAGCATTCGGATTGCTTGGTCAAGGAAGGATGCTAATAAAGAGTATCTGAAGGTGTTCTTAGTTTGCACCAAAGGTGGCAGAACTCGAGTTCAGAAGGAAGACACGCAGAACACAAAGTCAGTTGTGAAGAAAAGAAAGAGGAGTACAATCCCCAGAACTGGATGCCAGGCGCACATGTACATCAAGAAGATCAATGGCTGGTACCATGTTGTACAATCCTCCGATGAACACAACCACCAGCTGATCAAGAAGCCATCTCTGACTAAGTTCTTACGTGCACATCGCAGCATCCCTGCAGATGAAAAACACTTCCTCAAGATGCTGCACGAATGCAACATACCAACTTTCCGGCAGATGCATCTAATGTCCAGATTTTACGGGAAACGCGGAGATGTGCCGTACACGGACAAAGATTTGGCAAACCTGAGAGCCAAATTCCGACATAAGAACAGGGTCAATGACATGGAGGAATGTTTGGCATACTTCAAGAAGATGGAGAAGAACGATAAGGATTTTGTAACATCCCAAAAATATTAATCAGTATTATTATTCCAAAAATGAGAGCCAACAAAAACTTTTGTTGATTTTATGTGTTGTTTGTCAATTGTTGCTTGTGGTAATTAATTCTTGTTAATTGTGTTGCTTGTTTGCTTGAATTAATAGAAAGAAAATGCAAAAGCAAAAGTGAAACAAGAAAAATAAAAAGTGACAAATAAGAAACTCAATAATGTTCCAAACAAAATTCAGAGGAATGTTATTTGAAACCTCTCATTTACATCCTTATCACTTATCTCTTCCAAATAATATTTTACACCTATTTAAAATTCAAAAGTAAAAAAATTGAAATAAAACAAAATGCAATAATTAAAACCCTATAAAGAAAATGATTCAAAACATTTTATTTTGAAATGCCAAATTTTGTGGAGCTACTACATGCTATGTGGAAGCCTCACAAATATTTTGAATTTTTCTAAAATGTTTAAGTACCTAATTAAATTCCTAGAAATGCTGCTGGAATTGAAAAGAAGAAAAAGAAGCAGAAGGACCTAGTTGTAAATGGAAAAGAAATCCAGGGGGCGTTCTGCAAAACGTCGTCGTCCACCTCTCTCCCTCGCCCCGACCGTCGCCGTGTCGCCGTGCCGTTCCCCGTCGTTTCCGCGCTCCCCAGGCCCCCCTGCCGCGCTCTCCCTCGCTCCCGTGCCTCTGCAGCCGCGGCGCCGCAGAGGAGAGCACTTACGCCCTCCCTCGCCTCGAATCCACCCCAGCGTCGCCGTGGCGAGCTCGCCGTCGCCGACCCAAATTAGCGCAGCTCACTGCACCTCGACACGCACCGCTCGAGCCAGAGCTTCTAGAACGTGTCCGGACCCCGGTGAACGCCTAGTCTCCACGTCCCTCGCACCGCCGCGTCGGATGGAGGAGAAATATCTCGCCGGCAACGCCATGGACGCCGTCCGTGCACTCGTCCACGATACGCCGCCCCCGCGCTATTTAAACCACCCCAAGCCTCTCTGGAAACTCCACGCCACTCTCTCGACCTCTCCCTCGCTCCAATTTCACCAGGGCACCGCCAGGAGGGCGTGCTCGCTGCCGCCACTGCCGCCGTCGAGGTCGGACATGGCCGCGACGCCACACCCTCCCATTCTCTCATCCCTGGCCCCTACTCTCTTCCTTATGAACACCGCACTCACCCGAGCCCTTTTCCCCTCTGTTTCATGCACAGACGCGCCCGCAGGAGCTCGCCGGAGTTCGTTGCCGTGGCCGTGGAAGTCCGACGCCTCGCCGTCGCCGCTACACGCCGTCCCAGCAAGCACAGCTCGCACCAGCACCTTCCTCGAGCCTCCGCCGTCGATCTGCATCATCTCCGCGACCTCCCGAGCCCTCTAGGTGAGCCAACCATCCACCTCGCCGTCGCCGGAGCCACGGCGCCGCCCAGAAATGGTCGTCGCCGATGGACTCGAACGTGGGCCGTTGGATCTTGATCCAACGGCAGCGTACCCCTTCGTTTAGATGTTAGGCTGACGCGCTGGCCCCACCCGTCAGCGTTTTATTAATTTCCACGCGCGCACTGTGTCGCTGACGTGTAGGTCCCACTAGTCAGAAATCTGAACATTATCCATAACTGGATTTCTCTGTTTAAATGAAATGTGAAATCAGTACTGGATCCAACTTTGAAATTCAATATCTCGAGATTTAGGAATCCAAATAAATCAAACTCAATTGTTCTGGAAAGCTTATTAAAATGTTTAACCAACCCAATTGGATTCATTCCATTTAATTAAATAAATAAAAAGTATTATTAAAAATACTACAGAAGGTTTAAATTCTAAACTTGTTTGTTTCTGATACTCTGTTAGTCCAAATAATTCCAAACCAATTTTGTTAGCTTAGTACTGCCTTGTATTAGCTTCCCTAATTTTGGTAGAATTAATTGTGCAGTAGGATTTGTTTAGTAAAGTTGAAGTTTAAACACCCTTCTGCACTCAAACATTTAAATATGTTAATGGTTAACCCAAATGAATTAGGACCAATTTTGTTAGGTCACATTTAGTCATGTTTAGTTACCCCTAAAAGGATTTAATTTTAGGATCAATAGAATTTTGGTAGCCAAAACTTGGTTATTAAGCTTCTGGATTCAAACAAATGTGTAGGGAGTTTAGTAACTCCAATTGAACCAAATCAAATTGTGTTGTCTTCTACACATCAGTAGCTTTCCATAGAATTTTAGTTTGTATTTTTGTGACCAACAGAACTCAAGTTATTGAATTAAACATGTTCCACAAGTTTCTGCCATAATTTGAACATAAATAAATGATGTTTAATTCAATTATTTTGAAACCAAATTGTATGGTTTGATGTGTGCAGTAGCTATGTGTGATGTTCATGATTGTTTGTTGAGATGATTGCTTGTATAGCTTAGTGATTGTTTGCATTGTTTGTTTATTAATTAGACGAGAACGTTGTCGGATATATCGAGGAAGGAGAGTTTGCTGAAATTGAAGAACAAGAGCAAGTCACTTTGCCAGCAAGGCAAGCTATTCTCTGAGCTTGCACTACAAACATATGCATCTACTTTCATAACATGTTTTACTCTCAAGCAAGATTTATAAAACCCATTTCAAAAGTATATGGAAATTATTTTGCCACCTATGTAGAAATATAAGATAGTTATATCAAATTATAGGATGGGAAAAACAAATATGGTTTATTCAAAACTCCTTTGCAATTACTTGTGAGTTTATGAAATGCCGAGATGTCGGTGTTGGAATGGAGAAGTGGAAAAATGGTGATGTTTATGAAAAATGCACAGTGTCCTAGTACTATGACGACCAATCTTACCCTGTGCGACCACATTTACCATATATGGGAAAAGGCTTAGTCATGTAGTTTGCTCTTATTAGTATGGGATACCTCATCGACGGAGATGACTCCGTTATGCATGAGGGGATGGTCCGAGGACCTACCCCCTGACCCGGGTCCTCACACAAGTTGGTGGGGAGGATAGAAGGTTCCACCATAAACCGCCGGACAAAACTATGAGTCCTCACACTTAGGGTTTCTGACGGGAAACTGGACTGGGTGTTGATGGAAAGTGTCATATGGGAAGGATCCTGTACTAGCATGAGCAAATAAGAGGCTATGGCCGGCGGCTTACTTCGCATACACCTGGTATGGCGAGACGTGGCAGACACGATGAGTTGCCGGATGGATGTGGGCTAAAAGCGTGCTACCTCTGCAGAGTGTTAAAAACTATTCGAATAGCCGAGTCCTCGGATATGGACAATTGGGAGACTGTCCTAAGACCTTGTGCAAGTTTTTAAAAGACTTTGAGTTTTAAAAAGAAAAATGAAGTGGAGAATGTTTCCTACACCTATACCAACGGATCGGTATGAGGTGGTTGGATGAAAGTGGACCATGACGGGCTATGGTCGGAAAAAGGAGGAGTTTTGGAGAAACAGATAAAATGGTTTCTTTAAAAGTAGTTATAAAACTCTTCTTACCTTTTTCAATAAAGATATAGAGATGTTTAAAATAAATAAAGTTGTCCATTAAGTCAAAACTAGTGCATACTCATGTTGGGGTAGTTTGCGAGTACATTCAAATGTACTCATATTGGTTTCGTCCCTGGCTATTGACCTAGCCAGACTACGAGGAGGAGCACTACGCCGAGCAGGAGTATGGCGACTTCTACGCCAACTAAGGATCTCCACAAGTCAGCTGCCTGTCGGGTTGTCATCGTTAGAATATGATGTCTACTACGCCGTAGCTTCCGCTGATATTTTGGTTTGGCCCATGAAGGCACCTATGTAAGACTTGGTCTAAATGACCATTTATGTAAGACTTTTATTCGGTATTGTAATGGATGTAAACTTTGGTATCCAATTCGGATTATGTGCAACGACAGACTGATCACGGGATCGTTGTGTTAAGCATAATCGGGTATTTCGGACGGCAAGTCCGGGGTCCCCACAGACTTCTTCTATAAAGTCAAACTGGATGAAGATGACTGTGTTGAGAGAATGTACTGGGCATACGGTGAATCACGTCGATCATACCAACACTACGCGGACTGCATCTCATTTGATGCAACCTACCTCACAAATATCTACAAGATGCCATGTGCACCATTCATCGGGGTCAATAGCCATGGGCAATCCGTGCAATTTGGCTGTGGATTCTTGCGCAATGAGCTCACCGACAACTATGTGTGGTTAATGCAAACCTTCCTAGAAGCAATGGGTGGCTTGGCACCAAGATGCATAATCACAGATCAAGACTTTGCTATGTGTGCATCTATTCTCTCTGTTTTCAAGCAGGCAATACACAGAAACTGCAGGTGGCATGTGGTGCAGAATTTAACCGAAAAGTATGGGTCATACATGGCCGCACACCCTGAACTGCATGAAGCAATTAAAGCATGTATAAACATTAGCTTGACACCGCAGAAAGACAACTGGGACGCAATGCTTGAAGCACATAATGAACATGGAAACGCAGATCTATATGAGATTTGGAAACACAGGGAATGCTGGGTTCCGGCCTACTTTATGCACGCCTTCTTTCCCTTCCTGCAGACCACAACAAGAAGCGAGGGATTCAACGTAGTACTGAAAAGATACGTGAGCCCAAAAAACTCTATTCTGGATTTCCTAAAGCAATACGAGACGCTGCAGGATAATATACTGAATAAAGAAAGGAAAGCGGAGGCAGACATAGCTCTGACAGAACCAGATCTGTGGTCTCCTCGCAGTCCTATAGAGAAACAAATGGCTAAAGCATACACAAGGGGCATTTTCAACAAGTTCCAATCAGAATTCCGTGAGACTATGTCATACTATTGCCAGTACGTAGGAGGGTACATGTATGACCTAAGCATAGTAGATGCTCCTGTTCCGCACTATGGCTACCGAAACTACTCGGTGATTGCTAACCTTGAAGAGGGCGTTTTCTCGTGCAACAGTTGTAAGTTTGAGTGTGACGACATACTATGCTGCCACGTGCTAAAGGTGATGACATTCCTAAACGTGCGTCAAATACCAGACCAGTACATTCTAAAATGGTGGGGCTGGGATGCTGAAGCTGCCCTAGGTGACCCGGACACTAATGCCTAAGAGTCCACTCCACGTCAAGGGATGTCAGAAGATGCACGAAGCATGATGGCAATGACGTCGATGAGGGACGACTTCAGAAAGGTTGCAAAGGTGGCATGCAAGGCTAATGATACAATACGCATAGTTAACACACACATGCGGAACATGAAAGAAGACATTAGACTGTGGCTGAAAAGAGAAGAGAAGAAGGCAAAAGATGCAGCAGCTGAAGCCTAGACTATGCCGTCATGTACCGCACCAAACGCACCTACCCGACATGCAGGCAACCCCGCAGCGGATGTGCCCGCATCAAGCGCACAAAACACAACTGCCCATCATTCAGCCAACAACGCAGCGGAGGTTCCCGCATCAAGCGCTTCAGCAACTAACTTGTCGTCTGGGAAGAAAATAGGAAAGCCACCCAAGTCTAAGACCAAAGGAAGGCCATGTGAGACAGCAAACCAAAATCCGCTAGATATTGGAACAAAAAAACCAAGAAAGTGCAGCGGCTACGGGTGTGTAGACCACGACATTCGCAAATGCCCGTACAGACTAAAAAAGTTGGGGCTACAAGCAATGAACAGCGTATGAAGAACTCCACGCATATATCTTGCTACAAACAGGAAAATATGCTACTTTGGGGGTCAGACAGATGCTTCCATCCCGAGAAGAAAGTGAGATGCACAAACTTTTGTAGTATCGGCTAATGTCTAGCCTAAAAATGTTTATGTTAAGACTATATGATGTGGACATGGTTCTATCTAGTTTTTATGCATACATGTATTTTCCCCTTACAGTGAAGTTACCATCTACCTACAATTAATTTACCAGGTTGTTCTAACTAACTTTACCATGTGGCTTTGCTAAAAATATCAGCCAAACAGAGAACGAAAACTGTACTGGCTCATAAGTAAAAGTTACCAGCCAGCTTATACTGAATTTACCATTTGGTTCAAACTATACTTACCACACGAAAATGATAAAAACTTGCCACGTGATTTTCCCAGAAAGTTACCATGTTGATGTAAGTAAAGTGATCATGACATTATAAGCAAGTTACACCATCCCAGCATATTTGTCAATAAGGGTCCTCCATTCTTTAAGATTATTTTTCCCCCAGGTTAGCATCTACACCAAAGGGTTTTTGCTAAACCTATCAGCCAAACTGAGAATGAAAAAAATGTCCTGCTTCATAAGTAAAGTTACCAGACAGCTTATACTGGATTTACCATTTGGTTCAAACTAAAGTTACCACAAAAATTCATTAAAAAAATTAGCACGAGATTTTAACTACAAAAAGTTACCATGTTGTTATGAATAAACTGACCACGAGATTATAAGTAAGTTACACCATCAAACTGGGAAAGAATTTAAACCGTAAATTCTGGAATGAAAAACAAAGATGGGCATGTCTGCAAAAATACCTCAAAATACAAATCTGTCAAGAAGGGACCTCCATTCAGTAAGCTTATTATCTGCATGCTCCCGCCACCTAGCTGTCAGCACCTTCCTTAATTCTGGGATCTGATCAAAAGATATGGCAGGCGAAGTACGTCCATCCCACAATTCAAGGAACTTAAGCATGAAGAAACCACAGTCAAACCTGTAGAAAAAAAGACAAAAACAATGAAATTAACTAGCACGTATGATAAATGACACATCAGAAAACAAAAAAGTTTACTGCTACATGCAATAGGTACACAAAAAACAAGAACTGTGAGAAAAGTATTAGATGAAAGGTGAATAAAAAGCTTACTCAGTATCTTGCTTCGGTGCAGGGATGTACACCAACTCGTAATCTTGAATCTGTTTTCTAGAATCTTTGTAATTAACAAGGAACATTTTTTTGATTGCATCCATAAACCTGGTAGCATGATCGATCATTCCATCATACTCTGGGTCACGAATGGAATCAAGAATCTCAAACCTTTTGGTAGCCAGATTGAACGACAGTATATACCAATGTGACAAAGCCTTAGCAGACTTTCCCAGCTTCTGAAGTACAGGGTAGCAAAGTTAGCAGGGGAAAAAAATGCTTGATCAAGTATATGCCACACAGTAAAAAGTAATATGGTGGAAAATCCAAAAAAAATGAACGGACAAGAACGTACCAAGTTTTTGTGGCTAAGCTTGTACCTGTCATCTTTCCGGAAGTGTTTCTTCAACACATTTGAATGGAAATTATGATCAAGCAGATAGGATGTCGCAATCCAGGGGAATATGACCTTGCTGTTGTCGCGACAAGATTGTTGTAGGACATACTCCTATTTCAACAACTGTGTTTGACAGCTCACCATCGGGTTTCACGCTATCAGCAAGCTCACCCGTTGACACCCACATAGGACCAATTTCCATAATTATAGTGATGCAAACAACAACAAAATAATGTCACAAAAACATTGAATGAGATAATTTTACCACAGTGCAACCAGACATGAAGGGCCAAATTACCAGCCACAAAGTACAATATTTACCACCCGTAAAACAATAAAATTACCAACCATGAAACAATAAAGTTACCACCACAGATACAAAACAAAGGTTACACACACCAGAAAAGCATTATAGTTAGTAAGCATAAGTGGAAAACATACTCTTTAAGCCTCGAGACTTTGGAAGATCTGGAGTGTATAATAACCTTCCGGTACAACGCGTCTTGATGAGCAGTGCTTCTAATGGTTATGTAAGGAGGCAGAAGGTACTGGGAAGGTAGAGAAACTCTCTCCATACGAATTCTGGACTTTGGAGTACTGCTGGGAACATCTATGATGCAACGTGGAGCAGGCATTACTGGAGTGCAGAAGAATTGACCATCTACATAGAAATGGAGGTGAAGGGTTAATCATGCTACACATGTGTACAAGAAAAGACAGTAATGACCTGAATTTAAACTATATACAATACTTGAGAAATCAATGTGGATTACCTTCAGATCCACTGCTTTTTCCCACAGGAAATGTTCTACTTGTACTGCAAGACTTTTCAATTGCCATCTTCTCACCCAACAAATCATCCAGTGAAATTACTCCAGAAACATCATTGACATGTGATTTTCCCTTATCACGAGCTGATAGTGCATTTGGAGCTATAAAAAAAGAAGAAAAATGTAATGAAAATAGAAGAAAAAAGGCGGCCCCCACGTGGATATAAAAAATACCACATGTTAATCACCAACAAAAAGAAAACAGTTGAAAAAATAATAAATTGATGACCAAGAGAATGTGCAAATCAAGCACATCGAAACTCAGAACTGAAGAATTGTGAGCATCACACAACAAAAATCAATCAACTCAATCAAGAAAATAAAAATAACTTATGAGACACACGTTATTGGAACATAATAGATACGGGAACAGTCATTAAGTTTTATACATCGTAATAAGTACGCTTTGCAAAGCGGTAAGCAACCGTTACTTAAAACATTCTGATAATAGACAAAAGATCCCTACAACCACCACCGCCCCACCACAACCCCGAAAAGTCCCCCTACCCATAAGGATCTTCAATTCTTGCTGATTTTGATGGAGACACGATAACTACTTCGGAGCCTTTGCCTCATTGTTGACCACGTCTGTCGCGCCATGCGTGGATAAAGTAGGGATAACACTCCGTAAAATAAAATCTGCACAACAAAAAGGTGCCCGCGAAATGGCAACAAAGACAAGAACAGTAGAGAAACAAAAAGCAAATATTATTACCAGCAACATAAAAAGCTAAGAAGTTGTCACGCCTACATCATTAAAAGTATGCACGCGGTACACAAAGAAAATAGGAAAGTTACCAGGCTAAATACAATAACTTTACCAAGCATACACCAGTGAAATTATCAGGCAGTACAGGATAAAAAAGTTTCAAAAAATGGAGGGCATTAAACAATAAAAGTTACCATGCTACTAGCATTGAATTTACCCACATAAACCCAATAAAGTTATCAGGCAGTACAAAATTATTTAAACTTGGTCATTAACACAATTAAAAACCCAGGCCACTGAAAAAATAGAACACAGCATGCATATTTTTCATTACTAGCAACATAAAAAAGCTAAGAAGTTGACAAGCTCACATCATTAAACGTACGCACATGGTACACAAATAAAAGAGGAAAGTTACCAGGCTAAGTACAATCAAGTTACCAAGCATACAAACAGTTAAAATATCAGGCAGTACATGATAAAAAAGTTACAAAAACGGAGGGCATTAAACAATCAAAGTTACCATGCTACTAGAATTGAATTTACCCACATAACCCCAATAAAGTTATCAGGCAGTACAAAATGATTTAAACTTGGTCATTAACACAATTAAAACCCCAGGCATTTACAACTGAAAAAAGAGGACACAACATGCATATTTTTCATTACTCGAAAAAAAATGTTAGAGAACTTACCAGTGGATGTAGGCAGCGCATACGACAAAGGGAGCACATCTTCAGGAACAAATGGTGCGTCAGTCGGCAAAGTAGTACTTGCTTCTGGAATATCCATTGATCCAGATGGCCCAGGGGCACTGCCAGCCACAAACCCAGGAGTTCCAACTGCTTGGTCTTTAGTGGGAGCGTGGGGAGGCGCATAAGAGGTTGTAGGTTGTTGAACGTTGAGGAACAACATGCTTGCAGGATAGAAACCACCATTCTTTGCAGCCACTTCATCGATTTTCTTTTGTAAATCTGCTACGCTTTTGAAGGGGGCAGTGTTGTTGACAGCTACAGAATCGGTGATGGTTGTTGACGGTCTACCTCCTGCATTCACATCACTCGGAGTTGTCATGCCTGCAGGGGTTGCTTGAGCTCCTGGCACATGCACATCATGAGCAATGGTGTCAGCTGTCTCTGATACACATGTGCGAACATCATCCGATAAGATGGGCGCCGCAACACCAAGTGGACAAGTAATCGACCCAGCTTGAAAAGAGACATGTGGAATTGGGTCACTTGAAAGTGCACATCCTTCCACCCCAACAGATGATCCGGCCAATAGACTAGACACATGAGTTGCATCCACGTGAACTGTAGAGCTGTGAGATGTAACACCCTGTTCAGGGTCCAATAATGGCGTGTCACACTCTACATTCGCAGTAGCAGAAACTACATTGGACTCTGGCACACCAGACTTGATGGCGTTGTCAACCGGTAGACTTGCAACAGAAGGAGCTGTGATGGTGGTAGTATCAGCAACTGAATGACCCCAGCCAAGCTGCCATCTCCAAGATTAACTTCTTAAACCACGTCTGGAACAGCGACACCCTGCTCAGTATCCAAGAATGGCGTGTCACTCTCGACATTCGCAGTAGTAGAATCTATGTTGGACGCTGGCACAACAGACTTGCTGACGGTGTCCACCGGTATACTTGCACCCGCAGGAGCTGCAACAATGGGGTTAGCAGCAACTGAATGCACCCCAGCTGGCCTGGCATCTCCAATATCGACTTCTGCAACCACGGTTGGATCAGTAAGAGGTGAAGAAACACCCACATCAATACCAGGACTGGTCGCGGACCCTGCTGATGGCGTGTAGTTGACGGGAAAAATATTCTGCAGGAAGCTTCGTATCTTCCCCTGCTACGGCGCCAGAAAGCACTCTTGATGGCCCTTCACGTAGTTACCTACGTGAAAAGTAAATGGGTTAGGTTGAGACTCCAAGTGCAGAGTGTGTAGTAAGTGGAAGACGTGTTTTCCCCACGAGGGTGACTCGAGGGTTTAATATCGAACTCTCGGGAATCAGTAGTGAAGATTTATCTTTCCTATCCTTCTTTTGGTTACCTACAAAACAAAGTAAATGTTTTGGTCCTCAACCTCACCTAGTGGTTGTCAAGCACAAGGTGTGAGAATGATATCAAGATAATATGCAATGCAAACAAGAAATAAATATGCAGTGGTGGTAAATAAATATGCAAGGATGGTGGTAGCAATGATAAATGATATTTTTGGGTTTTATATGATGAATGCAAGATGTAAAAGTGTTTTTGTATTTTCGGATTTTTAAATGGCAGAAAATGGTAAAGTGGTAAAAGTTGTTGGAAAGGTGTTTCTTATGATTAAAAATGGACCGGGTTCATGGTTTCACAGATGCACTCTCTCTTTGATAAAGTGGTAGACAATGGAACACTAGAGTTGACATATGATATTGCAACACAACAGTTTAATGACAAGTTATAATTATATGGGCATCACGTCCTAACATAGAGACCTTTTGTTTATTAGTCTCTCTTATACTCCACCAAGATGCGAACTAAATCATAACACCTCAGTAATTAAGATAACTCAGAGTATAGCAATAAGTATCATGACATGAAGTTAAAATAAGAACATGCTAGATCTAGTCATGGAGAAGTGGCAATGGTCACACCCACATCTCCGGTAGCATGGTATTTCTTTTTATCCCTAGTGAGGCAACAAAGTAAGGTAAAGATAACCAAGTGGATCGCAGAACTTTCTCTCACGTTCACTGCACTAGCCACCCCCCGTTACTCCAACTAATGCACACGTTCCCCCTCACGCGCTCTCATAAACATGCTTGATCATAACAAGTAAATAAGAACGGGGTACATAATATGCATCTACTTTCATAACTGAAACAAAACCATTGCAATCTCAAACATATATTAACTCATAAAAAGATCCACCACAAAGGTATTACATAGATGACCGTAATCATGTTCAGCAGCTCATACGGTACTAATTAGTGAAGCACGAGAGAGAGAGATACATAAGTTACTTCCACAAACCCATAGTCCAGAGGTGGACTACTCCCTCTTCATCATGGAGACGGTGGAGAAGTCGTTGGAGAAGATGGAGACCACGCCGGCAGCGCCCCGCCGGAGTTTTCCCCCTCCAATCTGCAGCTCCAGGTCTCTGTTTCGGTGTTTCTGTGTTTCTGCGGCGCTCCCTCCAGAGAACGTCGGGGGACAATTTTTATAGGCGTTTTTAGGTCAAAACGGAGTCTTTGGAGGAAAGATCGACGGCAACGGAGCTCCGAGGGCCAAAGTGGGGGGGTCCCACGCGGCCAGGTACAGGGGCCGCGTGGGCCCACTCATCTGGGCCCTCGGGCCTCCGCTTGTTTGCTTCCTTCGCCCCCAGGTCTTCTTCCTTCCAAATATTGACGCTCGTAAATTTGCAGGTGATTTGGACGTCGTTTGGGTCCCTGAAACATTAAAATATAGAAATAGGGTTTTCTGCCTGCGCAGGGTTAATTCCATAAAAAATAGGAAACATGTCAAATATTCCCAAAATCATTATAAAACAGTGATATAACCCTTATATGATGCAAATATGACTGGAATATAAGTAAAAATAATGCAAAGTTCATGTATGCATTTTACATGCATCACCTGCCGGTTTCTATTTGGCCAATAAGCGAGGTGATGACCTCGAAGATTCTACCATAGGTTTCAGTGCTTTCTTCCTGCATAAACAGAAACCTGTTACTGAAAGGAATGTGAAGAACTAAATGACAAAACGTACAAAACAGCAAAAATAATGCAGGTTATTCACCACTAATGAAGTACAAATGTTATCATTACAACAAAACTAAAGTAATCAACCCTTGTGATATAAAGTTATCTATATGCAAAATATCTATCTCAAGCATACAATATCTAAAGGTTTAAAGTAGAAGAAAGGTGATGATTATACCTCTTGTATGTTGCAGTCACAACTTTGCTAGCATTATTGAGTTCTCCGATAACAGCTACAGCAGGATTTGAAGAAGTGCTCACAACCCCCGCAGTACTTTTTCCAGCTGATGACCGCGTAGGATCAACAATAACTTTATTGACTTCCTTCCTGCGTAATAAAAACAACAATCAGTCATCGAGATCAAAAAAAGTAGACAACAAGAAATATGAACAGAAGTAATCCATGAACAGGACCTAAAAGTAAAACATGTTACAAAACATAAATTACAAAATAGAGGTCATACATCAATGTGCAATAAAGAGAAGGACACATCCACATTATGACAAAAAAAATAGCAGACAGAACTAAAGTTATCTATGCTACATAGCTAAATTTATCCACGCAACATAACTAAAGTTATCAAGCCTTTAAAACTAAAAAATAACCATAAAAAACAAATAATACACCTCCATCATGCAGACCAACACTAGTGAAAATGAGAAAACAGAAAAAGGTGATAAATGTACCTCTTAGGTATAATCTTCTTTGGAGCAGGCAAATCAGTCCACTTGTCGGAGGTTAAAGGAACCTGAACATCAATTTGTGCATAAAGGTCAATTCCTTCCTTAAGCAGCTCAGAAACAACCAGGCCTTTAATAGAATTGTGTACCTGCCCAGCAGATCGCAGTCTCCTCTTAATGACCGGTTGAATTCCTTCCTCATGGCTGCTGACCTCATCAGCATGTGCACTAGCTTCTGGAATCGATGACTCGTTAGAAGCAACATTATCAGCAGGAGTAGAAAGGCTGTTGTCCAAATTTGCACTATGCGAAGGGGAGCATTTGCATCAACAGTCACAGGGATATGTAGAGGCAAATCTTCACTATGCGAAGGGGGAGTTGGGTCGCCAAGTGGATGGTCCGGTTCAACAGTATCATCTTCCTGAGAGTCTGTGATTTTTTCCCTAGCAGCAAGGACATAATCCCCATCAGGGCTGCTCTCATCATCGCCTGGATCACTAGCAGAGCTGATATCAACATCACCTGAACCGCCATCAGAACTGGTATCATCCATCTCCACGTCATCAGCGGAAAAAGTGGGGTCACTCTCATCTAAACCACCAGAGCAAACACCCTTGCTTGAACCTGCAACAGCTGCTGAACGCAGTATCCTACGAGGGCAAGAACTGCTATCATCCCTACCCAAGTCATCCGCGCCACGGGAGTGCTCATCTGTAGGTTGACTGCCTTCTGAACCAGCCAACGCCGGGCTCTTCCTTGAAGCTGGAGCTGCAGATAATCGTGCTCGCCTACCAAGTGGTCGAGTTGAGGTCGTCTTTGAGCCAACGAATCTGTCTGTCAAATTACCAAACTGATGGGCCATTTCAGCTGAAGAAGGTGGTAGCATTTGTGTCCAAGTTCCAACAAGAGTGCTCATTATCCCAACTAGACCGGACACAAAGGTGCCCATCGCATTAGCAACTTCCTTTTTTTGCTGAAAGTATTAAACAAAAAACATTAGCCAAAAAAACCACAGAAATTATAACATGTGTTGTTCATAATAAAAATCAAATTAAGCACAACTATTTATGTACCTCGTTTGGGCAGCTTGGATAAGAGCAAGTGTCAATCCACCTATCGAAACCACTAACTCCACCAAAAAGCGAGTAATTGAAACCGAAATCAGGTTTAAGCTGTGTGATCAACAAAAACAAAAAGATCTTAAGTTATCCAGCAAAGAGCATACAACTTATCAAAGCAAAAAACACAAGTTATCAGTGATAATAGTACAAGTTATCCAGCAAAAAGAATACAAGTTGTACATCACTAAAAAAACTTAAGTTACACATGCCTGCCACCATTAGTTACCAGGGGCAAAATTCTAAACTTACACATGCTTTTTGTTAGCAATATGTCCATCTCTAAAAAAAGTACAAAAGTTACACATGCCTGCCACAATTAGTTATCATGGGCGAAAAGGTAAAGTTACCATGCTTTCTTGTTATCAAAGTTGTCCATCATTAAAAATACTTAAGTTACACATGCATGAAACCATTATTTACCAGGGACAAAAGGCTAAATTTACACACGTTGTCTGTTCGCAAAATGTCCATCACTAAAAATGTTACATAAAAATATCTGCCACTGTTAGTTGACAGGGGCAAATAGCTAAAGTTAACCATCATGTAGTCAGCATACAACAAAAAAGCACACAAAGCTATCCAAACGCACAAGTACCTGAAGTTTGCCATATGATTTTCCATCAGGTTCAAATAAGCTGCCAAGACGACATCAATGTCTTCTTTAGACCATATGTTTGCAGCAAAACGTCCCTCGGGAAGAACGAGGTTCATACTGCTTAAATCAATCGAGTCCACATACAAGAGCTACAAAAAAATGTAAGAAAAAAGTCATGTAAAGGAAAACAACTTGCAGTTAACAGACTATGAATAAGAATGTACCTGCATGAGGCTTAGGCACGCTGTATTGAACTTTCCACTGGAAAGCTCTTCATGAAGAGTATCAGCCACAAACTTAGACCAATTCATCTTATGCACATTTTCAACGTTGGCCTGTGGAAGAAAAACAGAACTATTGTCAAAAAACCAAGTTACCAAATGCAATGCATGTAAGTTACCATGCTGGAACACATAAAGTTGCCCCACTTTAGAACAAGTAGTGCACAAAACAAAAACTCACCATGGCAGGATAACGCCTGCTGCTGACTTTATTACTAGTGGTAGGGCGTATGTAACAGCCCAAAGTTGTGAACCTCAAAAACCAGTGTAAAATTTTCACTTTTTGCATTGCATGCATCATTGCATCAATCTTAAATTGCTAAACAACACACTATATGATTTGGGCAAGATTGAAAAACCAAAGTGCCAAACTTGCTACCACCAACTCCACAACAAGGAAGACACTCAACTTGAAAAAAATACAAATCCTTGTCATATTATATTTGTCAAGGAAGTTCTAAGAGTTCAAAATGTTATTTTGGATTTGCTCTAAAATTGCCAAAAGATTATAATTTGGGGAATTTAGAAAATTGCTTAAATAAAACACTATGAACAAATGTTGTCCAAATTAATTTATTTTGCAACGCCAATTCTTGTGGTGCCTCTACATGCAGTTGGGAGGCTACCCGAATTTTATCAAATTTTTATAAAATGTTTAAGTGCCCTAATAAAATCTTTGAAAAGCTACTGGTTTTAAAATAAAAACAGAAAAGGGCCTCCTTGTAAATAGAGGAGGACCTATCGGTGATGGTCAAAAGTTGTGCAGGGGTTTTTTCAGAAATCGGTCATCCTCCTCCCTGTAGCGACCGAGCTGGGCGACCGAGCCGCACCAGCTCGAGCTCGCCATGGCCGCGCCCGGGCCCCTCTCTGCCCTCTCCCTGCAAGGAGAGCACGCCGCGCACGAGGCCGCACCTGCTCCCTCCCCCGCGTCTCCCCGTTTCCCCTTCCTCTATGCTCCCCACGAGCCCGTGACCTAGCTCGGTTGCCGCCGTCGCATCGCCGGTGACAGGAGCTTCGCCGTCCACATCGACGGGCACCAGCACCTCCGCCGTGATCTCCGCTACCTCCACGCAGGAGGAATCGAACCGGAAGTCACGGAATCGACGCCGCCGTCCGTGACATTGCCGCCGCCGCCCGCGCTCCGCCACGGTCGATTCCCTCGCCGTCGCTGCATCCTCGGCCTCGCCGTCGCTCCGTCGACCTGAGGGTGAGCTTCCCGTGCCGACGAACCTCGTCTTCCTCCCCATCTCGCGCTAGTTCACCGAGGTCCCGCCGTGCTGTCGCCGAAGTTCGTCTCCGTAGCACGCTCTCCATCGCGTTGGACGTTTCCGGTGCAGTTCCCGGATTTTTTCCGGTTTCTATACCGGTTTAGGAAAAGAGCTACTGGACCGTTCGGTTTTTATCCGGTCTATACCCGGAAATGGACCGGAAATCATTCCGGATGAATTTCTCCCGGTGAAAAATCCGGAATATTCCGGGATAAATTCCGGATTTCCATACTGATTTCGAGATTCCTATTTTCCCTTGCACCCTAATATCCCTAATTGATGTATATTATATATTGTTGTTATTAAATCATCAAAAGATCGTATCCAAAAGCAAAATGTATAAAAATAATAATTTCTATCGGGGTATCCGAAAAATGCGTGTAATACACCAAAATGCACAGAATTTTGAGACTAAAACTTTAAAATAAATATTATGCATATTTGATCACAATTGAATTACGGTGCTTCCAGTAATATTAAAATCATAAGTTTAAAGGAGGAACTTATAAAATTAATAACTTTTTACCGGGACCTCCGAAAAATGTGTTCTTTATATTAAAATGCTCAGAAAAATGTGCGTTATTTAGTAGCATCATATTCATGCATGTTTAAATGATCTATAGCACAGGAAAGCATAAAAACAAAGAAGGAACTTGATTCTCTCTCTTGTTGAGTATTTATCTCGCACCCCCTCTAAATTTGGTAGAACTTGTGATAATAACTCCAGTACATTAAAAATGTCATACCATCATGTGTTTGCGCATTGCATCTGTTAAAGCATGTGTGGTGATTGATTGTTTTCCGTGTGTTGTGTTCCGATAGATCAAGCAGCCGGGGTTACTCCACAATACCCCGAGGATCCGTACTACCAGTACCCTGAACAAGGCAAGCGTAATCCCCCCTCTGAGCATGTCTTATCCTATTTTCCGCAAATATTTTCTCCACTATAATATTGCATGCGGTTCCAAATGTCAATTTGCTTGGATTAGAGTATCCTATAGTTGCATTAAGATTCCGATGCCAATTACCTGTTTCCCCTCCTATATTATCCTTAGGATTTGTATTGTTGGCCTGAAATACTTAACTATGCAATGTTGATGCTTAGCCATGCTTAGTTAAATGCTTAGCCGTCCGATGGATACTTCATGTTGGAAACAGGTTATTGAAGTGTTCGGATGATGGTGGAGAAATTGTGGTGACAGGTAATAATATGCTTAAAGGTGGGGATGAGAGGCCACTTTGGTATGGTGGTGTTTTGTCTCACTCTCGCCGCCTAGGTGCGAGTTCTTTACCTCTTGAACCAAGAATGAGCGCGCTTCCTTTCGGTGGGGTATATGGAGCCCTCGTCGACCGACTAACTTGAGCGGGACTAGCCAGGGTCCTCTAGTTTGAGCTTCCATTTGCGCGTGCGTGATGATGGTGGTATGAACTGGGATGAGGATGGTGGTGTTAGGAAAATGAGTGGCCACGGGGCAGGGTGTTGATGATCCGCTGCTCCGTCCTCACTGATGATCCTGGGTTAGTCTTTAACAAGGTAAAGGTTGTAACCGTTCCCACTCAGCCGGCTTTCCCCGGAAGAGAGCTACGTGTAGGCAATGAGCCGGGTGGTACCGAAGGTAAACACAGTGCACCCCTGCAGGGTTAAATCTTTTCGAAAAGCCGTGTCCACGGTTAGGACAACTTGGGAAAGGACGATAAGATCATAGAATAACTTTAACGGAATGATTAAAAACTGGGTACTAAAGGTACCACTTCAAGATTGCAAGGTGAGCTTCCTCGAGGGTGATTCGGGGAGGTGCCTTTGATGAACAGGTACAGTGGTTGATGATGAAAGGTGATGAAAGAAAGAGTACTTCTTACCCCTTTTTGAAAATATTCTGATTAGTCGATGCCATGAGTTATGTTTTATTAAATAAAATCAGCTTTATGCAAAACAGCCATAAACCTTGAAAGCCTCATCGAGCTAATTAGCTCTTAATCTTGCGAGTTCGTCGAACTCAACGTCGTTTGTTTTGTTTCAGAGGAGGACTTCACCGACCTCGAAGGTGGGTTCTTTGTGGACGTCGACGAGTAGTCTGGGGTTCCCAGGTGGCAGCTTGGGACATCCCGGATCAGCTGGCGCTGTGATGTTTATCTGTAGGCCTCTTAGGCCATAATTTGGATCTTGTTGTTTAGAACAACCTAATTTGCTTCCGCTTGTTGTAATGTTGGGTCTGTGACCTCTGGTTGTCATTTGCTATCTTTCTCTATTATAAGAGTTGAACTATAATGATTTGTGTCGTAGAGTCTGTGATGTGCCAGTTGTTCCACAAGTCTTGATCTCTCTATTATGCATTGAGGGTTGTGCCTGTGTTAAGGCATCAATCGGGGTGTTGCGTTGCCGATGATCCATTCCGAGCAACGCCTGCCAAAGGTTTTGGCCGGGGATTGGTAAACCCGTAACCTCCGGTTGTATCGCTTAACCGGTGACACACAGCATCACTGTATAACAGTCGGGTCGGGGCGCCACAAGTTGGTATCAGAGCAGTACTGCCTGTAGGAAACCCTTCTACTGGTCGATGTTGAGTCTAGTGTTTGTGAAAATATTTTTAACCTAAAAATGAGTTGTGAAAACCATCTTAGGATTCTTTTTACTCCTTATCTGGTTACCCTCTAATCTCGGAGCAATCTTACCTCGATTTGAGTTAAAGGTTTTACTCCTCGTCTGTTACTTCAAAATGATTAGAAACGGGGTTGGGTTCGACCTTTAGTGTTATGTGTCACGTTGCTCCCGCTGCGTTGCAATCCCAAATCAACTCAGATGTTTCTACCTAATCAAATCATTTGATCCTTTCTTTGGGTTTTAACCCACGGACTTGAACATAAGGTCCCGGATTGTGCCAACTAGAGTGTGTTAAGTTGTGATTTCTTAACTCTCACTAGTAGCACATGATGCTGATCTTTGACCCAAGTTCTATCTTGTTGATTTCCTTCTCGCAAAGTATTATCGTCCCTAGTCTGTGTACTTGTGTAGACGCTAATGCTATTGTTCGACCATTCGGAGAAAGATACTAACCGTGTCATTGTCAAATCTCCAGAATGGCTCGAGGAGGTCGTGGAGGCCGTGGTGGTCGCGGTAACCACAATGATGATGAGGATGATCTGCCGCCACCACCCTCGATGGCTGAGGTCTTGATGGCCATTGAGGAGAACCGTGGGCGCAATGAGCGCTTGCTTGAGCAGTTGGTGCAGCAGAATGCACGGAGGAACGAGTGCAACACTCTCACTGAGTTCCTGCGCTCCAGCCACCCACCTTTGCTGATGCTAAGGAGCCACTGGAAGCTGATGATTGGCTTCGTGCTTGGAGCGCAAGTTCTCCGCGCTCCATGTCCCATTGGCGGAGCAAGTCAACTTTGCCACCTACCTCTTGGTTGGTGCTGCTGGCTGTTGGTGGGAAGCCATGTGGCTTTGTTTCCAGCCAACCATGTCTTCACTGGGCTGATTTTCGCACTGCCTTCCGTGCGGAGTACATTCCCCAGCCGATCATGGACTTGAAGAGGAGGGAGTTCCTGGATTTGCAACAGGGACGGATGGACCTCCGCACTTATGGTCGTGAGTTCAACCATCTCTCTCGTTACGCCCCAAGGGACGTGACCAATGATGCTGACAAGCAAGAGCTGTTCCGCAAGGGTCTTCTCCGCAGCTCCGCTATGAGTTGCTGCCCTTCAGGTTCCAGACCTACCAGGAGCTGTTCAACCAGGCTTTACTCTCGAGCAAGGAAGAAAGGAACTTGAAGCTTCCAAGAGGCCCGCACATGGGGACCACCAGAGTTCCTCGGGTTCTGAGAGCAAGAAGCGCAGGGTGTTTGTCCCTACAGCGCCGTACCTCGTGCTCCATTCATGCCGAGAGCCGCGGGATACAGGCCACCTCCTCCGCGCCCCACTACTTCGACACTTGGGGTAGGCGGGAGTGGGTACCGTCCTATGCTACCTGCTCCACCTGGAGTCACTTGCTACACCTGTGGCCAGGCTGGCCACTACTCCAGGGAGTGCCCCCAGAAGGCACCTCTCGCGATAACTCCTGCACGAGCCCCTGCCACTCCAACTGGCAAGGCTGGACCTATTGTGCGTGGTCGCCTGAACCACATCTCTGTTGAAGAAGCTGAAGATGACCCCGGCGTTCTTATGGGTGAGTTACGAATCAATGGCAATTCAGCTACAGTTTTGTTTGATTCTGGAGCATCGCATTCATTCATATCCATAGCTTTGCAAAAGACCACAAAATACCGTTCGAGAAAATGAGACGTCCCTTGGATCTCCACTCCTGGCTCCAAATGGCAAACCGATGGGTTACTCCTGAGGTCCAGATTACCATGGGTCTTCTCTTTTCCTTTGCGTTGGTAGCTCTGAGGTCAAGGGCATTGATGTCATACTGGGCATGAACTGGCTAGCCAAATACCAGGCTAATCTCGACTGTGCTGCCAAGACCGTCACCGTGACCAATTCCTCGGGGACAGTGTGAAGTATTGGTCTGCACTGTCAAGACCTCCATCCTCAGTCATACCCAACTCACCTGAGATCCTTCTTTGCTTTATGGAAGGCGAATCCCCTCCTGAAATCCAGGACATACACGTGGTGTGTGACTTCCCGGATGTGTTCCCGGAAGAATTGCCTGGCATGCCTCCTGACCGAAGTGTGGAGTTTGTCATAGATCTACTTCCCGGTACTGCTCCAATTTCCAAGAAGCCCTACCGTATGCCGGTGGAAGAGTTGGCTCTGTTGAAAGAGCAAATTGATCAGCTGTTAGCGAAGGAGTTCATCCAGCCTAGCAGTTCACCTTGGGGTTGTCCGGTACTCTTTGTCAAGAAGAGGGATTCTACCGTGCCTCGTCTAGTCTCTGACTATCGACCGTTGAATGCGGTGACAATCAAGAACAAGTATCCTATTCCTCGCATCAATGATCTGTTGGATCAGTTAGCTGGTGCAACGGTATTCTCCAAGATGGATCTGAGGTCAGGCTACCATCAGATCAAAATCAGAAAGGAGGATATTCCAAAGACGGCATTTGTTACTCGCTATGGCTCATATGAGTATACCGTCATGTCCTTTGGTCTCACAATGCTCCAGCTACTTTCATGAGGCTCATGAACTCCATCTTCATGGATTATCTTGACAAGTTTGTCGTCATTTACATCGATGACATCCTTATCTATTCTAAAACCGACGAAGAGCATGATGAACATCTTCGTTTGGTTCTGACAAGACTTCGAGAACACCGTCTTTATGCCAAGTTCTCCAAGTGTGAGTTTTGGTTGGATAAACTTGTCTTCCTTGGTCATGTGATATCCGCTAATGGTGTGGCTGTCATTCCCGACAAGATTCAGTCCATTTGGATTGGAAAACTCCAATGTCAGTCAAGGACATTCGAAGCTTTCTCGGATTGGCGGGTTATTACCGCCGATTCATCGAAGGTTTCTCCAAGATAGCCAAGGCCCTGACTGACCTTCTCAAGAAGGATAAAAAGTTCGTATGGACGGCCGAAGCTGAAGAGAGCTTCAAACACTGAAAGCCAAGCTCACGTCCGCTCCTGTGCTTGTCCTGCCGGACACAAGCAAGGATTTCGTCGTCTTCTGTGACGCCTCTCTGCAAGGCTTGGGCTGTGTGTAATGCAAGATGGCCATGTGGTGGCATATGCTTCTCGCCAATTGAAGCCGCATGAGCTCAACTACCCAACTCATGATCTAGAACTTGCCGCTGTGGTCTATGCTTTGAAGCAATGGAGACCATACCTGTTTGGTAACCGTTGCGAGATCTTCTCGGATCACAAGAGTCTGAAGTACCTCTTCACCCAGCCGGATTTAAATCTCAGGCAAAGGCGTTGGTTGGAGTTAATCAAGGACTATGATGTGAGTCTGAACTATCAACCCGGCAAAGCAAACGTCGTGGCTGACGCGCTAAGTCGGAAGTCCTATTGCAACAATCTGATGATTGAAAAGGCTCAACCGCTCTTCATGAAGAGTTTGCCCGTTTGAACCTGGAAATTGTTCCTCCGGCTACCTTGCAAATCTGGAGATCAAAGCTACTCTTGTAGACCAGATTAAGGATGCTCAGAAGTTGGATGAGGGTATTCTGAACATCAAAAAGAACATTGCTAGCGGCAAGGCCAAATGTTTCTCGGAGATGAATCCGGGGTTGTTTATTTTGGTGACCGCTTGGTAGTGCCAAAGAACCGAAATTTGAGGGAGCTCATCTACAAGAAGCTCATGAATCACCTCTCTCTATCCATCCCGGTAGTACCAAAATGTACCAAGACCTTCGACCACAATTCTGGTGGACTCGTATGAAACGGGAAATTGCCAAGTATGTTGCTGAATGCGACACCTGTCGACGGGTAAAGGCTGAACATCAAAGACCTGCCGGCACTCTCGCCCTATTGCAGTTCCCGAGTGGAAATGGGATGAAATTGGTATGGACTTCATTACCGGGTTTCCAAATCCCAAAAGGGCAACAATGCAATCTGGGTAATCATTGATCGTCTTTCCAAGGTTGCTCACTTCCTACCAGTCCGTGATGATATACGGGCAAGTCAACTTGCTGACTTGTATTTGGCTCGTATTGTTCCATTGCATGGGGTCCCTCTGAGGATCATATCGGACCGTGGAAGTATCTTCGTATCCAAATTCTGGCAGAGTTTCCAAACTGCTATGGGGTCCCGTCTCAACTTCAGTACCGCCTACCATCCTCAAACTGATGGTCAGACCGAAAGAGTGAACCAAGTTTGGAAGACATGCTTAGGGCATGTGTGATCTCTTTTGGCAAGGGTTGGGAAAAGTATCTCCCTTTCGCGGAGTTCTCCTACAACAACAGCTATCAAGCTAGTCTGGGCATGGCTCCATTCGAGGCTCTATATGGAAGAAAATGCCGCACTCCTCTAAATTGGTCCGAGACCGGAGAGAGAGCACTCTTTGGTCCGGATGTGATCAATGAAGCTGAGGAGAAGGTTCGAATCATAAGAGAGAATCTGAAGATTGCTCAGTCTAGGCAGAAGAGCTACTATGATAAGCACCATCAGGAAATTCACTATGAAATTGGTGATAAAGCTTATCTCCGTGTCTCTCCCCTTCGTGGCGTTCGCCGCTTCGGTATCAAAGGGAAGTTGGCACCTCGCTATGTTGGCCCTTTCACCGTTCTGGCCAAGCGAGGAGATCTTTCTTATCAACTGGAGTTACCGGTCAAATTCCCAAATGTACATGATGTGTTTCATGTCTCCCAACTCCGTCGGTGTTTTAAGGATCCTATCCATGGAGTTAATCATGAAGAGCTAGATCTCCAGGAAGATCTTACTATCGCAAGCATCCTATCCGTGTCCTGGATGAAGCCGAAAGGAAGACCCATAACAAGACTACCAAGTTCCTCAAAGTTCAGTGGTCTCACCATTCCGAGGAAGAAGCAACTTGGGAACGAGAGTCTAGTCTTCGTGAGAGTATCCCGACTTCTTTTCGCACTCTTAGAATCTCGGGACGAGATTCCTGTAAGGAGGGTAGATTTGTAACAGCCCAAAGTTGTGAACCTCAAAAACCAGTGTAAAATTTTCACTTTTTGCATTGCATGCATCATTGCATCAATCTTAAATTGCTAAACAACACACTATATGATTTGGGCAAGATTGAAAAACCAAAGTGCCAAACTTGCTACCACCAACTCCACAACAAGGAAGACACTCAACTTGAAAAAAATGCAAATCCTTGTCATATTATATTTGTCAAGGAAGTTCTAAGAGTTCAAAATGTTATTTTGGATTTGCTCTAAATTGCCAAAAGATTATAATTTGGGGAATTTAGAAAATTGCTTAAATAAAACACTATGAACAAATGTTGTCCAAATTAATTTATTTTGCAACGCCAATTCTTGTGGTGCCTCTACATGCAGTTGGGAGGCTACCCGAATTTTATCAAATTTTATAAAATGTTTAAGTGCCCTAATAAAATCTTTGAAAAGCTACTGGTTTTAAAATAAAAACAGAAAAGGGCCTCCTTGTAAATAGAGGAGGACCTATCGGTGATGGTCAAAAGTTGTGCAGGGGGTTTTTCAGAAATCGGTCATCCTCCTCCCTGTAGCGACCGAGCTGGGCGACCGAGCCGCACCAGCTCGAGCTCGCCATGGCCGCGCCCGGGCCCCTCTCTGCCCTCTCCCTGCAAGGAGAGCACGCCGCGCACGAGGCCGCACCTGCTCCCTCCCCCGCGTCTCCCCGTTTCCCCTTCCTCTATGCTCCCCACGAGCCCGTGACCTAGCTCGGTTGCCGCCGTCGCATCGCCGGTGACAGGAGCTTCGCCGTCCACATCGACGGGCACCAGCACCTCCGCCGTGCTCTCCGCTACCTCCACGCAGGATGAATCGAACCGGAAGTCACGGAATCGACGCCGCCGTCCGTGACATTGCCGCCGCCGCCCGCGCTCCGCCACGGTCGATTCCCTCGCCGTCGCTGCATCCTCGGCCTCGCCGTCGCTCCGTCGACCTGAGGGTGAGCTTCCCGTGCCGACGAACCTCGTCTTCCTCCCCATCTCGCGCTAGTTCACCGAGGTCCGCCGTGCTGTCGCCGGAGTTCGTCTCCGTAGCACGCTCTCCATCGCGTTGGACGTTTCCGGTGCAGTTCCCGGATTTTTTCCGGTTTCTATACCGGTTTAGGAAAAGAGCTACTGGACCGTTCGGTTTTTATCCGGTCTATACCCGGAAATGGACCGGAAATCATTCCGGATGAATTTCTCCCGGTGAAAAATCCGGAATATTCCGGGATAAATTCCGGATTTCCATACTGATTTCGAGATTCCTATTTTCCCTTGCACCCTAATATCCCTAATTAATGTATATTATATATTGTTGTTATTAAATCATCAAAAGATCGTATCCAAAAGCAAAATGTATAAAAATAATAATTTCTATCGGGGTATCCGAAAAATGCGTGTAATACACCAAAATGCACAGAATTTTGAGACTAAAACTTTAAAATAAATATTATGCATATTTGATCACAATTGAATTACGGTGCTTCCAGTAATATTAAAATCATAAGTTTAAAGGAGGAACTTATAAAATTAATAACTTTTTACCGGGACCTCCGAAAAAATGTGTTCTTTATATTAAAATGCTCAGAAAAATGTGCGTTATTTAGTAGCATCATATTCATGCATGTTTAAATGATCTATAGCACAGGAAAGCATAAAAACAAAGAAGGAACTTGATTCTCTCTCTTGTTGAGTATTTATCTCGCACCCCCTCTAAATTTGGTAGAACTTGTGATAATAACTCCAGTACATTAAAAATGTCATACCATCATGTGTTTGCGCATTGCATCTGTTAAAGCATGTGTGGTGATTGATTGTTTTCCGTGTGTTGTGTTCCGATAGATCAAGCAGCCGGGTTACTCCACAATACCCCGAGGATCCGTACTACCAGTACCCTGAACAAGGCAAGCGTAATCCCCCCTCTGAGCATGTCTTATCCTATTTTCCGCAAATATTTTCTCCACTATAATATTGCATGCGGTTCCAAATGTCATTTTGCTTGGATTAGAGTATCCTATAGTTGCATTAAGATTCCGATGCCAATTACCTGTTCCCCTCCTATATTATCCTTAGGATTTGTATTGTTGGCCTGAAATACTTAACTATGCAATGTTGATGCTTAGCCATGCTTAGTTAAATGCTTAGCCGTCCGATGGATACTTCATGTTGGAAACAGGTTATTGAAGTGTTCGGATGATGGTGGAGAAATTGTGGTGACAGGTAATAATATGCTTAAAGGTGGGGATGAGAGGCCACTTTGGTATGGTGGTGTTTTGTCTCACTCTCGCCGCCTAGGTGCGAGTTCTTTACCTCTTGAACCAAGAATGAGCGCGCTTCCTTTCGGTGGGGTATATGGAGCCCTCGTCGACCGACTAACTTGAGCGGGACTAGCCAGGGTCCTCTAGTTTGAGCTTCCATTTGCGCGTGCGTGATGATGGTGGTATGAACTGGGATGAGGATGGTGGTGTTAGGAAAATGAGTGGCCACGGGCAGGTGTTGATGATCCGCTGCTCCGTCCTCACTGATGATCCTGGGTTAGTCTTTAACAAGGTAAAGGTTGTAACCGTTCCCACTCAGCCGGCTTTCCCCGGAAGAGAGCTACGTGTAGTCAATGGGCCGGGCGGTACCGAAGGTAAACACAGTGCACCCCTGCAGGGTTAAATCTTTTCGAAAAGCCGTGTCCACGGTTAAGGACGACTTGGGAAAGGACGATAAGATCATAGAATAACTTTAACGGAATGATTAAAAACTGGGTACTAAAGGTGCCACTTCAAGATTGCAAGGTGAGCTTCCTCGAGGGTGATTCGGGGAGGTGCCTTTGATGAACAGGTACAGTGGTTGATGATGAAAGGTGATGAAAGAAAGAGTACTTCTTACCCCTTTTTGAAAATATTCTGATTAGTCGTTGCCATGGAGTATGCTTTTATTAAATAAAATCAGCTTTATGCAAAACAGCCATAAAACTTTGAAAGCCAATCATCGAGCATATATTAGCTCTTAATCTTGCGAGTTCGTCGAACTCAACGTCGTTTGTTTTGTTTCAGAGGAGGACTTCACCGACCTCGAAGGTGGGTTCTTTGTGGACATCGACGAGTAGTCTGGGATTCCCTGGTGGCAGCTTGGGACATCCCGGATCAGCTGGCGCTGTGATGTTTATCTGTAGGCCTCTTAGGCCATAATCTGGATCTTGTTGTTTAGAACAACCTAATTTGCTTCCGCTTGTTGTAATGTTGGGTCAGTGACCTCTGGTTGTCATTTGCTATCTTTCTCTATTATAAGAGTTGAACTATAATGATTTTGTGTCGTAGAGTCTGTGATGTGCCAGTTGTTCCACAAGTCTTGGTCTCTCTATTATGCATTGAGGGTTGTGCCTGTGTTAAGGCATCAATCGGGGTGTTGCGTTGCCGATGATCCATTCCGAGCAACGCCTGCCAAAGGTTTTGGCCGGGGATTGGTAAACCCGTAACCTCCGGTTGTATCGCTTAACCGGTGACACACAGCATCACTGTATAACAGTTAGGTCAGGGCGCCACAACGTATGACAGTGCACATGATGTACATAAAAAAGTCTGCTTAAAGCCCACATCAGCAGATTTCATTTTCTGCAAGATCTCCCACACCCGAGTTATTTTAGGCGAATTGCCATCATCAGGGAAAAGGGTAGGACCAATCAAAGCCTCAACATCCCTGTCAATAGCATACACAACCGGAATATCTCCAATGGGTAGTCCAAGCGTGCGGAAAACTGTACGATCATTCAGCGGGATCCTTCCGCGTCCCGGTATGACAAACACACGACTGCTCTTGTCATATGTCCCAGCAAACCATTTGACGAGACCGTTGTGGAGAATGGGACACTTGATATCCAGCATGCTATCGAACTCCATTTTAACCACAACAGCTATCTGCCCGGAAGTCAAGTCATCATACAACATGCCATCTCAGATGCCCTGTTCCGCTGCTGCCCTTCTTATCACTAGCTGCACCATGGTCTTCAGGGACATCAAGAGCCTTCCGTTTCCGCTTCCCTTTCTTATCACCATCTCCACCATGGTCTCCAGGGATGTCAGCAGCCTTCCGTTTCCTCCCCATGGCAACGCCTAAAAATACAAAAATCAATAGTAATAATAAAAGTGTATAAGCACTAAAGTTATCAATGAACTGGCACTATATTTACCACCCACTATGTTATATAATTACCGCGCTTGAGTTTCGGCATGGATTATAGTTGCCACACACTATGTGCAAAACCAAAAATGGAATGTGACACTAACTAAAAAGCACTAGCATCTAACAAATTAAGCACAAAAGCGACTATATAAAACATCAACAAAAAATGTAGAACATCAAATAGATCACTTAGTATAGGCACTTGATTAATTGCCCCTGCAATGGAAAAATGCACATATCATATAGTCACATCTTAATATAAATTGGCCACAAAAAATAGGGAAAACCTGACAGAGAGCGGGATACACCTGTTCATGTATGCACACAGGTGAGTGAAAAAATACCATAATCCACCACCAGATACAACACTACATCGACAACAAAAATTAGCTAACATAGAAGAGCACATCCCCGAAAATCAACAGGAAAAACCATCATGCTTATGGAACCGACACCGCATGTACCTCAATCTAAAACGAAAAACAAATGGTTACTGACACGTGCTACCAAAGCAAAAAACACGGAGATGGATCCTCTCCGCCGGCGCACGGACTGCCGCCAAAGGAAACGCCGGAATCAGAAGTAAATCCACAAGGGAACCACCATGCGCCCCGAAATCAGCAAGGGAAACCAGCATGCGCAATGAAATCGATACCGCTCTACCTCAGTCTCAGACAGATATACCCGCACGCTACGGAACTGCTCACTGACCCGAGGTAACGAAGCACGAAAAAGGCCCGGAGATGGATCTACACCACCGGCGCACGGACGGTGGTCAGATGAATCGCCGGAATCAGGCTCAAATCGGCAAATCGCGGTGAATTCGCAAACAAACTCTCCCCTAAGATATGGGACTGACCGGAGCTACAAAGGAAGAATAAAGGGGCGGAGATGGATCCTCACCTCCCGACGCGCTAGCTGATGGCGGAAAAAACGAACGGATTCCGTGGGAAACGGCGGCGCGCGGCGAAATCACCACACCGGCGGGTGGAGAGCAGAGGAGAGCGGAGAGGGCGAGAGGTTTCAGGGGAGAGAGTCAACCGCCTGGGCACAGATTTCAAAAAACGACAACGTCGTTATCTCCAGGGTGAGGCCCACCTGTCATTGAGCGCCCGAGTCGGACGTGCGCGACGTGCGCGTGCAAACCGCGCGCGCAAGATCTGCCGTCCGTCCGCGATCGGACGGCTAACGGGCGTGCGTACGGTTATGCCAGATATAAGGCGCCTTACAATTAGATTTTTCGATATTATATCTTTATTTCGAGCAGCCGCAACAGCACAGTGCTGAAACTGCGCGGGCTTAGCGTTAACCACTCCGCGCCTGCAGCACCTTGGTGAACTGGACGATCCGGTCGACCTCCGGGATGACCTCCTTGGCGGCGTCCAGCGCGGCGAAGCGCTCTGCCCACGCCACCAGTAGGGGAGTCCGGCCGGCATCCAGGAGGTTCACGCCGGCCACCGCCTCGTAGGCGCGCATCCAACCAAGGAAACCCCCAAGCGCCACGTCCACGTACCCAGGAGCGTCGCCGGCGAAGAAGGGCTTCCCCTTGGAGCACTCCTCGAATGCGCCCTCCAGCACCTGCAGCGCGGCAAGTGCTCCCGCCATGCCCGCCGCCCTCTCATCCTCCGACGTCCCCTTGAGCTACTTGATCCAAGCGGCAAAGAACTGCAAGCACATAGACCAATCAGAAATGGAGTAAACCTGAAAAGGTTATGGGTGTTCATGTGCAGATCGGAGCACAGGGTAGACGTACAATGTCGTCGGCATAAGCGACCCAGAAGCGGGCAACGGCGCAGTCGTAGGGGTCGGCTGGGAGGAGGGCGTTACCGGCTCCGGGGAAGACGTCCTCGAGGTACTGCAGGATGACGACGGACTCGCAGACGGGCCTGCCGCCGTGGAGGAGCACGGGGACCTTCTTGTGCACGGGGTTGGAGGCCAGGAGCAGGTCGCTCTTGTTGGTGAGGTCCTCCTCCACGTACTCGTAGTTTGTGATCCCTTGAGGTGCAGCGCCAGGCGCACCCTGTGCACAAATGGGCTCGGCCACGCGCCCAACAGCTTCAGCTCCTCACCCTCTCCGGCTCCGGGCGCCATTGGAGTAGTTCTCGATTGCTTGCTCTGTGCCTCTGTGGAGGAGTGTTCTCTGTTTTTAGTCCTGCGCTCTGACTGCCTATGGCACGATATATAACAAGGATGATTGTCACTCAAATGTGAACGTTGGTGTTTGTATGAATCGCATAATGGCTTGGACCACGACAAGATCAGCAGACATCGATCGGCTTTAAAGATGAAATGAAAGCGGTAGGAATGGCCAGGCTGTGACCGGCCTTATCTTGATCTGGTTGGCAGGTGAGCCAGATCCGGTTATTTTTCTATACTATTATTAAAAGAGGATACATGTGTTGATATATTAAATCTAAATCGTTCAATATTTGATCAACAGTCCAGATCGCTCTAATGTTTAACAATTCAACACACCTTTTCAATTTCGTAAAAATTACGTGGATTTTGCCACTGCCTAAAAGAAACGGTTTCTTAATTAGAAAAAAGACGTCCAACTCGCTGCATAGCTACATGAATATTAGGCGTACCGAGCAGCTCGGCGCTGCAACGGCGAGGACCGTGGTGGTGGCCGGAGACATGATGACGTGAGTTGCTGCCTTCATACCACGACGAGGTGAACAGCGGCCGCCCCAGTCTTCAACGCCGCGTGCCGTATGACTACGAGGACGAGGTCACGGCGGCCGGCCTCGCGTCCGGCCAGGAGACCTCGCCGGAATCAGCCACGAGCAGATTACGACTACAAAATTGCCACGGTAAAACCAGACTTAATAAACCCAATCGCCCCGCCCACGATCTCGATTGCTATGCCCGTACGCCGCCGACCCCAAGCTCTCGCCGATCCGTTCGTATGGAACAGCTAGCGCGGGTTCTCGTGCATGGATCGTCGCCGGCCACAAAAAATCCGCTACCTCTCGAGCTCGCGCTAGCGCTGCCCTTGAAGCGGGCTTCGTTTCAGATTTGTGCTGCTAGGTTTCATACACCGGTGAAGGTCTAAATAAATTCAGCGATAGACCTGGTGACACAGAAGATGCATGGTAGCAGTATGGTGCTGGCCTCGCTGGCTGAGGCTAGGATGCAATTCCCTTATCTGTTAGTAATTAATTAATTGGTGATTTCTTCAAGTTTTTAGCAGATTTGCTCTCCCAATTGCAACTAATTGCTGAGGTTATATGTGGCTCAAATAGTCCATAGATTTGTTAACTGATTCCTGATATATCGTACTAACTGGGCTCAGAAAAAATTGTGTGGATCCCGACTGTCGACCCTTGACCCGTGACCCATTCCTCAACCCGGACGACCCGGTTTTATGGCAACTATGACAGAAGCAGCGCAGTATCCACCGTCGCCGTTGCGTGCCTAGCCAGGAACTCAAAATCAGTCGCCGCCGTTGTGGAGCTTGCCGGTTTACTCGCACCTAGGACGGAAGAAACAATGTATTCTAGCCGGGAGCTCAAATCCGTTGCCGCAGTTGTGGAGCTCGCTGGTATGCTTTTTTGGGTTAGCACTCTTGTAAATTGCCTCCATTTAATTGTGAAAACATGCGTTGCACATACATGCCAAATAGTTTTTAGAAACAAGGCAAAAATTTTGTCTTTTATATTGATAGTATGAGCAAAGATAACCAAGGCCAAAGCCAAAAAGGAAAAAAGGTTTACATCGAGACAACTACTCGAACATCTCTGCCAGCTTTTTTGTCCCAGCGAGGATCCAATCCTTGCTTTCGCTCTTGATGCGTTGGAAGACGACAGAGGGCAACGTGTAGGTGTTATTGAGGACCCTCGCGTTTCGTTCCTTCCAGACTCCCACGTGATTAGGATAATTCACGACCTCAGGCCCTTGCGAGAGGTAGCTGGCGTGGCTGCCAAAACCTTCCAGTAGTCGAAGATACTGGGTTTAGTGGCTCTGAGGCTTTGCATGAGAGAGGGGCACTTTAGCCACGTGGAAGCCTCCGACCAAATCCTTTTGGAGTAGCGGCACTCGAACAACATGTGTCTTCCCGTTTCTGGTTAGCACTTGCAGAGTTAGCAAACGGGCTGGTGTGGCCATCCTCTGATGGCCAGACGGTCATATGTCCAAAGCCGGTTCTGAACAGCTAGCCAAGCGAAGAAGGAGCATTAGGGAGGGGCCCATTTGTTCCAGACCATGGTGATGGCCTGTAGTTGACGGGAAAAATATTCTGCAGGAAGCTTCGTATCTTCCCCTGCTACGGTGCCAGAAAGCACTCTTGATGGCCCTTCACGTAGTTACCTACGTGAAAAGTAAAAGGGTTAGGTTGAGACTCCAAGTGCAGAGTGTGTAGTAAGTGGAAGACGTGTTTTCCCCACGAGGGTGACTCGAGGGTTTAATATCGAACTCTTGGGGAATCAGTAGTGAAGATTTATCTTTCCTATCCTTCTTTTGGTTACCTACAAAACAAAGTAAATGTTTTGGTCCTCAACCTCACCTAGTGGTTGTCAAGCACAAGGTGTGAGAATGATATTGTCGGCCCAGTGAAATCCAGGGTGTGCTGGGCCTGTCCTCTACGGCCCTCGACACTTGATGGCGAATTTTCGCTAAGGACCAAGCCTGCGGCCTGGAGAGCCTCGCGAGGCTCATTGCCTCGCGAGGGCATTTGAGGCAGCAGAGGCCTGCGGAGGCCATATCCACTGCTGCCCCCTCTTCAAGGAAATCTCCCCTGGGGAGAGGTCAACGCCGAATTCTCTACAGGGCGTCCAAGCCCTCGTGGAGATCGCTTCGCTGCAAAGCAACCTCTGCAGAGCGCACATGGGCTCTGCAGCGGCCGCAGAGTGACGCGCGCCCCTGCGCGCGGTGACGACGACGCCGCAGTTGCCATTTTGGTGATTAAAGGGGTCAATAAAGCTGTGCCACCCGCTCCGGACTACAAGGATTTCCTCTTTGGTGATAAGGGGACCGGCCGGCGCTACGCTCCAAGGCCAACGTCACCGTGGGCACCCCCACGTTCCTCTGCGGCCCCAGCTGGCCGTCCTGCATGGACGGTGGGTACTCTGCTACAGGAGTCAGCTTTACGCTCATGGACCGCGTCCATGGACAACCGGGCTGCGATGCACCGCGCTCCACCTTCTGCGCCACGTGACAGCCCTACCACAGTGCGAGTGCAAGGAGGGAGCACGGGGCGCCTATAAAAGGAGGACAAGGTGCACCGTAGCAAGGATCGCATTCTCATTCCAGCATAGCCACTTACGCGCAAGGAAGAAGAAGACCATTGCTTCCCTTCCTTGTACACCATTGCCAAAAGAGAGCCCTCGGCAAGCTCATTGTACTGTAACCTCTACAAGCAGTGCAATACAGACAAGCAGGAGTAGCGGTATTACCTCCACACGAGGGCCGTGAACCTGGGTACGGGCTGGTGTTCATCTCTGTCGTGATGTCCCTCCACTTGCTCGACGAGCACCGTCGCCGTGCAGGTTGAGGGTTGTTTGACCAACGTGTTCAGCCCCTTACACGAACTCTCTTCGTGAGCTTGACTATCCCTGTTTCGTGGGAGTCATTCTCCGACAATTGGCGCGCCAGGTAGGGGGCTGAGGCGCGTCTTCAACCTTCATCGACCTCTGCACCATGGCGGACACTCGCGCAGCTCGCGCCACCCGGCGGGCATCAGGCAGGGCAACCACCGAGCCCGCTGCCAACACCACCAACCCTCGCGGCCGTCCCCGCGCCAGCCGTGCCACGGGGCGCAACACCGCTGAACCGCGGGTGGAGCACCCCGAGGACGACGACGGCCACCACGACGACCGCTTCGACGACGACGTCGACCACGGGCACGGCGAGGACGCTGAGTCCTCGCACCCGTCCCAGCGCCACAGCGCCTCCACTCTTGGGCGTCCAGCGCCCAGCCCAAACACCGCGCTGCTCATGGCCGCGGAACTCTTCCGCTACCGTCCCACAGCTGAGGCGCACGACAACTGGCTCGGCCGCCTTCAGCACCTCGTCGACATCGCGGCGCACCGCGCGCTGCTCCTGCGGCGTCGCGCTCTCTGGTGCACCACAACTCCGGACGCGCTGGAACCACCGCGCATGGCGCACCTCCGCCGCCGCCTCCGCCAGGTCCGCCTCCAGCCGCGGCGCACAAGGCCGCATCCCACGCGTCTCGCCGCGCGATTGTCAAATCGTGCAGCGGACCCCCAGACGCGCGGGTGGAAATGGAGCGCCAGAAGGACCTCCAGAAGCGCATCGTGGAGGAAATCGGCCAGGCAGGGCGACAGAACCGCCGTGCTCTTCAGGGTGGCATCGCCTCGTACGCCACAGGTTGCGCGGCCTTCACCCGCAACCTGCGCGCGTCGTCTGGCCACAGAAGTTCAGGCCTGACCTACCCAAGGGCTACGACGGCACGAACAACCCCATCGAGTTCTTGCAGCTCTACACCACCTCCATCCAAGCTGCGGGGGGAGACGACAAGGTCATGGCCAACTGGTTCTCCCACGCTCTCAAGGATTCCGCCTTGTCGTGGCTCCTGAACCTTCCCGAGGACTCCATTGACTCGTGGGAGGAGCTCTGCCAGCAGTTCGTTGCGAACTTCAAGGGCACGTACGAGCGCGCCCTCACCTACAACGACCTGCGAGCTGTGCGCCAGAAGCCTGGCGAGACCCTCCGCAGGTACATCCAGCGCTTCAGCCAAGTCCGCAACAAGATCCCGAACATCCCGGACTCGCACGTCATTGCGGCCTTCAGAGAGGGCGTCACCAACCACAGGATGCTCGAGAAGCTCGGCATCCATGATACCCTCTCCTCCGTGGTGAAGCTCTTCGACATCGCAGACAATGCGCCAAGGCAGAAGAAGGGCTCCTCTTCGTCAAGGTGGGCTCGACAGACGACCCTGTCGAGGGATCCAAGACCCAGAAGAGGCGTGACGAGACAAGCGCAAGCCTACCGCAGTCCTGGCAGCTGAACCCGACGCCAAGCATGTTCGCGAGGACTCTCCAGAGGCTGGCAAGAAAAGGTGGACAACCGCCCGTTCTGCATCTACCACAACAGGCGCGGCCATGCGACAGAGAACTGCTATGACCTCAAGCAACTGAGCAAGAAGCGTGAGCAAGAAGAAGGCAGCGGTGGCCGCGGCAGAGGCCGTGGTTACCGCAAAGGTGGACGCAAGGGCAACTTCCAGAGGCCTCAGGGAACTCAGGCGAATGCCGCCGAGAAAAACAACAATCTGCCCGACGAAGAGCCTGGAGGCTACCAGGCCCCCAAGGGTGCCATGGCATGCATCCTCGGCGGATCCCAGGCGCCCAAGTCGAACAACCAGTTCAAGCAGTTCGCTCGCGAGCTCAACGCAGCGCTTCCCGGGGTCGAGACGTCCCGCCCCCTCAAGTGGTCCCAGTACACCATCGCCTTCGACGCCAAAGATCACCCCAAGTCTACAAAGACTGTGGGCACCCTCCCGTTGGTGTGCACCCCCACCATCAACAACATCGCCGTCGGCAAGACGCTCATTGATGGGGGTGCAGGCCTAAACGTCATCTCTGTCGAGACCTTCGAGACGCTTCAAGTGCCCTACGAGTGGCTCATGCCCTCCAGGCCCTTCACCGGGGTCACCAGCGGCTCAATCTCGCCTCTGGGGCAAGTGAGGCTCGCGGTCACTTTTGGCACGCAGGAGAACTACCGCACCGAGCTAATTGACTTCGACGTCGCGCACATTGGCCTGCCCTACAACGCCATCCTCGGCTACCCCGCCCTCGCGAAGTTCATGGCCGTCACGCACCACGCCTACAACATGGTCAAGATCCCTGGCAGCGGTGGCACCATCACCATACGTGGTCACGTACAGGACGCCACGCGCGCTGTCGAGATCGCCTACAAGGCCGCTGCCATGGCATTCCCCGCTGACGAGGACATGGAGCCTCTCGAGAGGCCCAAGAAGAAGAAACAACTGTTCACTCAAGAGCAAGCATCTACAAAGAAGGTGTCGCTGAGCACCAGCGGCTCGGGGGCTGAGGCTCGGGGGCTAGCGTCACCATAGGCGCTGGCTTGCCTCCCAAATAGGAAAGCGCGCTCGTCGCCTTCCTTCGGGCAAATTCTGACATGTTCGCATGGACTCCGTCAGAAATGTCCGGTGTACCAAGGGAGGTGATCGAGCACCACTTAGCCGTGTGTCCAGACGCACGCCCTGTAAAGCAAAAAGCGCGGAAACAAGCCCCCGAGAAGCAAGCGTTCATCATCAAAGAAGTAGAGAAGCTGAAAGCAGCAGACATCATTCGAGAAGTTGCCCACCCCACTTGGCTCTCCAACGGTGTGGTTGTCCCAAAACCCAATGGAGGAGGCCGGCTCTGCATCGACTACACAGACGTGAACAAGGCTGCCCCAAGGATCCATACCCCATGCCAAGGATAGACCAGATTGTGGACTCCACCGCCGGCTGTGATCTCCTCTGTTTCCTGGATGCCTTCTCAGGCTACCACCAGATCAAAATGGCCAAGGAAGACGAGGAGAAAACAGCATTTCTCACCCCTTGTGGTGTGTATTGCTACACTTGCATGCCCTTTGGCCTGAAAAATGCCGGCGCCACCTTCCAGAGGCTCATGAGGATCGCCTTGGGGGCTCAGATGGGAAGAAATGCAGAAGCTTATGTCGACGACATCGTGGTCAAGTCTCGCGAGGGAGACACTCTCTTGAAGGATCTCGAGGAAACCTTCGCCAGCCTGCGCAAGGTGAACATCAAGTTAAACCCCGCCAAGTGCGTCTTCGGGGTGCCTTCAGGCAAGCTCCTCGGGTTCCTCGTGTCCCACCGCGGCATAGAAGCAAACCCTGACAAGATCAAGGCTATAGAAGACATGCAGCCACCTCGCCGCCTCAAGGACATGCAGCGCCTAGCAGGATGCATGGCCAGCTTAGGCCGCTTCATCTCCAAGTTCGGCGAGAGAGCCTTGCCATTTTTCAAGATCATGAAGAAATCCGGCACCTTCAAGTGGACTCCAGAGGCTGACAAAGCATTTGAGGACTTGAAGAAATACTTGGCTAGCTCACCAGTCATGGTAGCCCCCAGGGCAGGCGAGCATCTGAAGCTGTACCTAGCAGCCACTCCACAAACTGCTAGCGCCGTCCTGGTGGTGGAAAGAGAAGAGCCAGTTCTCCCCAAGAAAAGCACTGCCACACCAAGTCCAGAACCTCCCGACGAAGGAACAGTCTCTCCAGACCCAGTGCCAGGCCCACAGCCTCAAGTCGAGTCCTCCACGAGCGCCCCTGCCGAGGCTCCTCCACAGGCAAACCTCGCCAAAGGTCCTGAGGAGCCTCTCGAGGGAGCCGACGCTGCCGCACCATCAACGACCCTCGTCGAGCATCCAGTCTACTTCGTCAGTACTGTACTGCGAGATGCTCGCGAGCGGTACCCAGTGCAGCAGAAGCTCCTCCTCGCGCTACTCATCGCCTCCAGGAAGCTGCGCCACTACTTCCAGGGTCACCCCATCACGGTGGTCACGTCCTTCCCCCTGGAGCAGATCCTGCGCAACCCCAACGCTACTGACCGCGTCGCAGGATGGAACATTGAGCTGCAGCCATTCAACTTGCGCTTCGACACCACAAGAGTCATAAAAGGGAGAGCGCTGGCGGATTTCGTCGCCGAGTGGACAGACCCAACTCCTGAAGAGCCTCGCGAAGAAGAAACCGCGTCATCGGGAGATACAATGCCAAGCCACTGGACCATGCACTTCGATGGAGCTTTCGCCTGCCGCAATGGTGGGGCTGGCGTTGTCTTAACCTCACCAAAAGGTGACAAGCTCTACTACGCCATCCAGCTGTGCTTCACAATAGACAAGATCTCCAACAACATCGCCGAGTACGAGGGCCTCCTCGCCGGGCTCAGAGCCGCAATCGCCCTTGGCGTCAAGCACTTACTCATAAAGGGTGATTCCCAGCTCCTGGTTAACTTCTCCAACAAGAGCTACACGCCTAAAGACGACCACATGGCCGCCTACCTTGAAGAGGTCGCAAGCTCGAGAAGCACTTCAGGGGCATGGAGCTCATGCACATCCCGCGAAAGGAGAACCAAGAGGCAGATGACATCGCCAAGCGAGCATCACGAAGGCAGGCCCAGCCGGCCGGCGTCTTTGAAGAGAGACTCTCCAAGGCGTCCATAAAGCAGCCACAAGAAGCAGCAGCCGCAAGCACAGACGAAGTACTCCCACCACCTCCTATAGGTGGGGCACCCAACTGCGGTCCATCCTCAGGGGAGCGTCTGCTGCTGGCTATGGTGCACCAAGAGACAGGCTGGGTTGACGAACTCAAAGACTACCTGCTGAAGGGAGTCCTTCCTGAAGAAGACGCGGAGGCAGAACGAGTGGCTCGACAAGCCAAGTCATACTACATCCTCGAGGGAGACCTGTACCGCAAGCGCCCAAATGGAATTGCACTCAAGTGCGTCCCCCCCGAGGAAGGCCGCATGCTGATCAGAGACATTCACAGTGGAGAGTGTGGCCACCATTCCTCTGCACGCACCCTGGCAGGCAAGGTCTTCAGGAGCGGTTTCTACTGGCCCCAAGTGCTTCAAGATGCCACCACCATCGTCCAGTCTTGCGATGCGTGCCAGTTCCACGCCAAGCAAGTTCATCAGCCTGCACTGGGACTCCAAACCATCCCGCTCTCGTGGCCTTTCGCGGTCTGGGGCCTTGACATTCTGGGACCCTTCCCGAGATCACAAGGGGGCTACCGCTTCCTCTTCGTGGCAGTCGACAAGTTCACCAAGTGGGCAGAGGTTGAAGCAGTGCGCAGCATACCGGCCAGGGCAGCAGTAAAATTCATCAGAGGCCTGGTCTGCCGCTTTGGTGTGCCTAATCGCATCATCACCGACAATGGCTCACAATTCACCAGCGGCATCTTCAGGGCCTACTGCGAGAGCCTCGGCACCAAGCTCTGCTTCGCCTCGGTGGCTCACCCACAGAGCAACGGCCAAGCCGAGCGAGCAAATGCTGAGGTCCTCAAGGGCCTCAAGACAAGAAGCTTCAATCGCCTGAAGGGCTACGGCAAGGGCTGGATAGACGAACTCCCGTCCGTGCTCTGGTCCATCCGCACGAACCCCACGAAGCCCACTGGTGAGACGCCATTTGCCTCGTGTATGGAGCTGAAGCAGTCCTCCCCACAGAGATCAAGCATGGATCCGCACGGGTCCTTGCCTTCAACGAGGACGATCAAGCAGACCTCCACAGCGACGACCTGCTGCTCCTTGACGGGTTGCGCCGCCGTGCCGCCCTCAGGGCAGCCAAGTACCAGCAAGACCTGCGACGCTACCACAGCCGCCACATACGTCCGCGCACTCTCGAGACAGGCGACCTCGTCCTCAGGAGAATCCTCTCCAGGGAAGGTCTCCACAAGCTCTCGCCAATGTGGGAAGGCCCCTACAGGGTCTCACACATCGCCAGGCCTGGCGCGGTACGCCTCGAAACGGAGGACGGCATTCCGGTCAAGAATCCATGGAACATCGCGCATCTACGCAAGTTCTACCCGTGATCATAGTCACGCCAGACATTTTTTGTCTCTAGAGGGAAGCACACAACTTCACCTCCAAGCTTCACAAAAGCTTCTCCTCCCGAGGGCCAGCCCCTCTGAGCTCTCCTGATTACGTGCCGCCGCAGGCCGTGAAGAGTCTCAGCCACTGAATGTGGTCCCCATGCCTCGACATGGAAAACTTTATCTTGGTCACACCAAGTGTAATGAACCAATTCGTTTCTCATGAAACATTGCGCTGAGGCGCCGCTATGTAATATTTTGGTGGTGAGTTTTACTTTTCATCATCTTAGTTCATTTCGCGCTCATATTCTTCCCCATGCGCACCTCGCGAGCGGGGGCTGAGTACGGTGACTGTGCCTCAAGAGCACCCCAACAGCACCGCAAAATCCAAAGGATCCGAGCTCTAGCACGTGAGCACGCTCTCACGCCTGTTACCTCCCCAAAGAGCTCTGGCCCATGGGCTTGCTCCCAAAACACGCCACCTCACCAAAGGACCTTGGTACTTACTCTCCTCGCGAGATACCCATGAGGAAGCCTATAAGCGCGCATGGTGTTTACTACCATGTGCCTGCTTTGGGTTGCCTCTCTAACCAATACAGGGAACAAGAGTCCTCCCCAAGGTCGAGAAGTCACGCTCCGACCCCTAGAGGGAGCGCACCATCAGGGAAGCCAACGCCCTCTACGAGGCCAAAGTCTCGCCAAGCTAAGTCTAGCGCTCGCGCCCTCAGAAGTTTTTCTCCCTCTCACGGGCACCTGTCGCCCCTCGAGCGGTTTTTTCTCTCTCACACTCCATGGACTGCTTGTGCGTCAAAGGGGAGCCCTCGAGCACCGCGACTCGAGAGCCCTTACCTCTCCAAGCCTTAAACACCCCCCGGCCTTGCCGAGTCACGCTCCGGCATACCGTAGCGGCGGTGTCATAGCGCAAAGAGATGGGTCCTGACGACGTAGAGCGAAGAAAGACATGGAACAGGGATAAAGGACCCTTCGAGGGGCACACACACACATGTTTGCATACGATCAAAGTATCTTACAAGCCAGCGTGAATTAAAACAAGTCTTAAAACAAAGATAATTGCGCCAAGCGCATCTTGTTGCAGGAGTGGCCTAGGCAGAGGGTTCACCATCGCCGTCCTCTTCAGCCTTCTCTTCTTCGGCGCCTTCATCCTCCTCAGCGGCCTGCTCCGCCTCAACCCTCTTGAAGCGGTCGACGTAATCGTTGACTTCTTCTCGAACCAAGTTGGAGAGCTCCCAGGCCGGATCTCCCTCGATGGGCTCGGTCACTGACTCGAAGTCGAAGCCGGGGTGAAGGCGCTGGAGGTTGGCGAAGACGCGATCGATCGCCACGGTCAAGAGCTTGCGGCACTCCTCATCAACAACGTCGCCAAGTTCCGCCACAGGGCCCTCGAGCACAGAGAAGAGCTGATCGAAGTAGGCAGATATGTGGCGGCGTCAGCGTTCCCATGGACGGGAACAACAGGGCATCCACTCCTAGCTGCCCCGCGAGAGTATTCCCCCGGGCCACTAAGGATTGGAACATGCGCTCCCGTTGCTGCGTCAAGACCTGTGCCGCCTGCACGCGATGCTCAGCCTCTTCGGCGCGCTCCACGACAGGGCCCACCTGAGCGGTCAACTCCTTCATGTCGCCATCAAAGAGGCAAAGTTCTGTTCCGCGCGCGCCCGAGCCTCCGCGGCAGCCTGGAGGCGAGAGTCGAATCGCTTCTTCTGGGCCTCAAGGTCCTGGACGCGAGCCTCAAGCTCTTTGCGTCTCTTCGTGAAGCGATCCTCTTGCTTCTTGGCCTTATCCGCGAAGTCTTTTCTACAGCTGTCGCGAAAGAGTTTCTCCTTCGTCGCAGACTCTTCCGCCATCTTCTCCTCCTTTTTGCGAAGGTTCTCGTTGGTCTGCGCAAGGCGCTTCTGGTAGAACTCCTCGTCTTGAGTGACCTTGTTCTCGCGGGCTTCCAGGTGCTCCCGCTGCGCGGATTGATCCTTCTCGATCTGCTCAACCTGTCTTCGCGTTTGCGCGCCTCGGCCTCGCGGGCGTCGAGATCAGCTCCGCGCTGCACGATCAAGTCTTCGCGAATGCTCAAACTCTCACGGAATTTCTCCAAACTCTGCCGCACATTTTCCGACTCGGCGACGATCCCCGCCTCGCGGTCTAGAAGCTCTTTGTGCTTGGCGGAGACCGCCGCCTCGCGTGCCGCCAGCTCCTGGTGTTTGGCCTCGGTCTCTGCCTCGAGAGCCTCGCGCCTAGCACCCAGGTCCGCTAGGGTCTCCTCGACCTCGCGGACCACGCTGATGCGGATCTCCTCAGCAGAGCGCAGCGCTGCCTCGCGCTGCGCCTGGGCAGCTTCGTTCTTCCGGCGGCAGCTCTCCACGGTCTCATGAAGACAAGCCCAGCCCCGCGCAAGCTCGGCGTCCTCCTCCGCCCTGGAGCGATCTTCCTCGGCAAGCTGGGCCTCAAGCCGTCGAGAATCCCTCGCCGAGCGGAGGACAGCCCCACGGCGGGCTGCACGGGGCGCCGCCCCCGCAGAACTAAGGCCCATGGCTCGCCGGAGGGCCTGGAAATGCCGGCGCCTGCCGAGGATTCCGGAGCGTCCAACCTTGGGCTCCGAGTGGCCTCAAGGCGCGCCTGGGGGCTCTGGTGCGAGCCCCCCTCTTGGTCCACACAAGGGCCTTCAGGGGGCTTTGATGAGAACCCCCCTCACCCCCGCGCTGGAGGCCTCCTGGGGGTTCGGGGCACTTCATCTTCAACCACGTCATTCTTCTGCCCCTGGGGAGCGCTCTCCTCTCCAGGGACAGGGTTGGCCTTCTCAGCTGAGGCCGCCTCCCCAGCGGCCTCAGAGTCCGCTGTGGCCTCTCCAAGTTTCGTGCTCGGTGGGGGCGATGACGCGGCGGCCTCCTCCATTTCGACGTCAGCGCACGCCCCGCGGACGCCCCTGTCACCGCGGCACGCTCCTTCGCCGGCGGCGTGAACCTCGCCGCATCCACCTGCGTCCCCTCCGGCCGCAGGGGGGACGTCAGGCCGCATAGGTGGAGGCGTCGCCACCTCTGCCTCCCCCTCCTCTCCTGCAGTGCTCCTCTGCTCAGGAGGCGGTGCCGCAGCCTCAGGAGATGAAGCAGTGCCCTCGGGAGGCACCTCGTCGACTGTACACGCTGCAGGCGCCGCTGCAGCGCTGGGGATCTCTCCAAGCCTCCGAAGTCTCCGCCTCTTCGGCACCTCGGGGCCCCTGGAGAGGCTAAAACTCAAAAACTCCGCAGGAAGCCTACGCAAGAACAAGCCAAACAGAAAAGGGAGTCGGTTCTTACCCTGATGTCTTGGCGCGGGAATCGACCCACACCGTGTTTGACGACCGCCACGGCCTCGGTGGTGCGGCTCCGGCGCCGGACCCCTCGAGAGCGGCCTCGGCTTTCCTCTTGAGGGAGATGCCCGCTGGACTCCCGGCGGCCCGGTCATGAACGGCCTTGGAGCGGGGCTCGCAATGGCCTGATGAAGCTCCGTCATCGTCGCTCTCCTCTTGCCCCTCGGCACGCTGCGAGGGAGCGACCACGAACTGGCCGCTGCTGCCTGAGGAAGCCTCGTGGGCCTCAGGCGCCGCGCTCTTCGAGGTGCTCGAGTTCTCCGCTGAGAGGCAGAGCCTCCCGAGGCGCCGGTTGCGCCTGCGTCGGATTCCACAGGCGTTACCGTCGTCTCCTCGTCGCCCTCAGCTGGCGCCCCCTGCGCCGCAGACTCAGGATCTTCGCGGGGCCCCGCATGTCCCTTGGGCACCAGGCCCCACCGGTCGAACTTCGGCATCGTCTGCACGAGCGAGACGCGGCGCCCAAGGTCAATCCTGTGGAGCGGGACCGCCTTATCGCCGGGCTGGGGATATCAGGAGCCGTGAAGAGTGTCTCCATGATGGTGCGCACCTCCTGCTGCGTGAAGAGGGTTGCGCTCAGGCGCATTTTGTCCCTCTGGTTGGAGTAAAGCCACATTGCGTCCGCGTGCCTCTGGAGCGGAGCAATGCGGCGCTTCACGAAGTCCTTGGCCACCATCTGCCCGGTGAGGCCTGCCTCGCGGAGGTCCTTCAAGCGCCTCATCACGGGGCCAAGCGCGGCTCCCTTGAGCGCTTTAGAAGACCAGCTCGCCCTCTTCATCGGAGGCGCCTCGGGCAGGTCAAAGAAGGCGCTCCGGCTGCCGAACTTCATGAGGAACCAGCGCTTGCGGAAGTCCTCCACCCTCTTCGTCACATTGGTCACAATGTTCTCGCCGTTCCGCGCGATGGGGATGTACGTGCCCTTCATGCCCTCGGTGATGCGGAAGGACACGCACCCTGACCGCTCCTTGTTCGCCGTGAACCGGAGCGCATAGAAGCTTCGGAAGAGGTCCACCGAGGGTGGAATGCCGATGTATGCCTCGCAGAGGTAGGCGAAGATGGCGAGGACAAGGATGGAGTTAGGATGGAGATGAAGGACCTGGATCTGGTAGCGCTCCAGAACCGCCAGGAAGAAATCGGAGAAAGGAGGCACAAGCCCGGCGAATAGGGTGTGCATGAAGATGGGGTAGAAGTCGCCGAAGGAGTTGTCCGCCGTCTTAAGCACCGTAGCGCCGTGCTCGTTGGTCGCTGAAGCCGCCATGTGACGCACTTCTCCAGCTGCGCCTTCTTCTTAAAGCGGAAGCCGGTCAGAGCCGGCTCGAAGTCGCCGACCTGCTGCGCCGGCAGGTTCGCCGCCCTGCACCACGGCCTTGCCTTTCGAGGCCGCGGAGCTTTCTTGGGCGCCATTGCCGCAGGATTGCGAAGGGGGAGAGCGTCGGAGACACAGGAGCGCAGGCGTCAAGAGCAAGGAGACGGGCGCGCAAATGATGCAGTAACTGCTGCCTGAACCGGCGCTGCAGGCTTTATTCCCCTCAGAGCAGTTACCGAGACGTGGTGGGACCCCCCACTACGCCCATCATCTCCGAGGAGAACGTGTCGTCGCGGCGTAACTGCCCTGCACGTGTCTCAGGCCGGCCGGACACTTTGGGCCCATGACGATTCGCCTGCGTCCATTGGACTACATCGTGCCCATCATGGGCCCGGGGGCTACTGTCGGCCCAGTGAAATCCAGGGTGTGCTGGGCCTGTCCTCTACGGCCCTCGACACTTGATGGCGAATTTTCGCTAAGGACCAAGCCTACGGCTGGAGAGCCTCGCGAGGCTCATTGCCTCGCGAGGGCATTTGAGGCAGCAGAGGCCTGCGGAGGCCATATCCACTGCTGCCCCCTCTTCAAGGAAATCTCCCCTGGGGAGAGGTCAACGCCGAATTCTCTACAGGGCGTCCAAGCCCTCGTGGAGATCGCTTCGCTGCAAAGCAACCTCTGCAGAGCGCACATGGGCTCTGCAGCGGCCGCAGAGTGACGCGCGCCCCTGCGCGCGGTGACGACGACGCCGCAGTTGCCATTTTGGTGATTAAAGGGGTCAATAAAGCTGTGCCACCCGCTCCGGACTACAAGGATTTCCTCTTTGGTGATAAGGGGACCGGCCGGCGCTACGCTCCAAGGCCAACGTCACCGTGGGCACCCCCACGTTCCTCTGCGGCCCCAGCTGGCCGTCCTGCATGGACGGTGGGTACTCTGCTACAGGAGTCAGCTTTACGCTCATGGACCGCGTCCATGGACAACCGGGCTGCGATGCACCGCGCTCCACCTTCTGCGCCACGTGACAGCCCTACCACAGTGCGAGTGCAAGGAGGGAGCACGGGGCGCCTATAAAAGGAGGACAAGGTGCACCGTAGCAAAGGATCGCATTCTCATTCCAGCATAGCCACTTACGCGCAAGGAAGAAGAAGACCATTGCTTCCCTTCCTTGTACACCATTGCCAAAAGAGAGCCCTCGGCAAGCTCATTGTACTGTAACCTCTACAAGCAGTGCAATACAGACAAGCAGGAGTAGCGGTATTACCTCCACACGAGGGCCGTGAACCTGGGTACGGGCTGGTGTTCATCTCTGTCGTGATGTCCCTCCACTTGCTCGACGAGCACCGTCGCCGTGCAGGTTGAGGGTTGTTTGACCAACGTGTTCAGCCCCTTACACGAACTCTCTTCGTGAGCTTGACTATCCCTATTTCGTGGGAGTCATTCTCCGACAGATATCAAGATAATATGCAATGCAAACAAGAAATAAATATGCAATGGTGGTAAATAAATATGCAAGGATGGTGGTAGCAATGATAAATGATATTTTTGGGTTTTTATGATGAATGCAAGATGTAAAAGTGTTTTTGTATTTTCGGATTTTTAAATGGCAGAAAATGGAAAAGTGGTAAAAGTTGTTGGAAAGGTGTTTCTTATGATTAAAAATGGACCGGGGTTCATGGTTTCACAAATGCACTCTCTCTTTAATAAAGTGGTAGACAATGGAACACTAGAGTTGACATATGAGATTGCAACACAACAGTTTAATGACAAGTTATAATTATATGGGCATCACGTCCTAACATAGAGACCTTTTGGTTATTAGTCTCTCTTATACTCCACCAAGATGCGAACTAAATCATAACACCTCAGTAATTAAGATAACTCAGAGTATAGCAATAAGTATCATGACATGAAGTTAAAATAAGAACATGCTAGATCTAGTCATGGAGTAGTGGCAATGGTCACACCCACATCTCCGGTAGCATGGTATTTCTTTTTATCCCTAGTGAGGCAACAAAGTAAGGTAAAGATACCCAAGTGGATCGCAGAACTTTCTCTCACGTTCACTGCACTAGCCACCCCCCGTTACTCCAACTAATGCACACGTTCCCCTCACACGCTCTCATAAACATGCTTGATCATGAAAGTAAATAAGAACGGGGTACATAATATGCATCTACTTTCATAACTGAAACAAAACCATTGCAATCTCAAACATATATTAACTCATAAAAAGATCCACCACAAAGGTATTACATAGATGACCGTAATCATGTTCAGCAGCTCATACGGTACTAATTAGTGAAGCTCGAGAGAGAGAGATACATAAGTTACTTCCACAAACCCATAGTCCAGAGGTGGACTACTCCCTCTTCATCATGGAGACGGTGGAGAAGTCGTTGGAGAAGATGGAGACCACGCCGGCAGCGCCCCGCCGGAGTTTTCCCCCTCCAATCTGCAGCTCCAGGTCTCTGTTTCGGTGTTTCTGTGTTTCTGCGGCGCTCCTTCCAGAGAACGTCGGGGGACTATTTTTATAGGCGTTTTTAGGTCAAAACGGAGTCGGTGGAGGAAAGATCGACGGCAACGGAGCTCGAGGCCCAAGTTGGGGGGTCCCACGCGGCCAGGTACAGGGCCGCGTGGGCCCACCTCTTTTGGCCCTCGGGCTCCGCTTGTTCGCTTCCTTCGCCCCAAGTCTTCTTCCTTCCAAAATGATGCTCGTAAATTTGCAGGTCATTTGGACGTCGTTTGGGTCCCTGAAACATTAAAATATAGAAATAGGGTTTTCTGCCTGCGCAGGGTTAATTCCATAAAAAAGGAAACATATCAAATATTCCCAAAATCATTATAAAACAGTGATATAACCCTTATATGATGCAAATATGACTGGAATATAAGTAAAATAATGCAAAGTTCATGTATGCATTTTACATGCATCAACATCCCCAAGCTTAACCTATACTCGTCCTCGAGTATGAAGGTGATAAAACTAACATGGACTTTGCAATTTAATACTATCAATGGATATCAAAGATGATTACTATTGCTACATAGAGTAAATGATTCATTCTTAAAAGAGTAGCAATATGCAAGATAGTTTATGAAGTGATATCAAGTATTCAATGCAAGGATGTTCAATGATAATTCACAAAGTGTAACATAAGAGAAGAAGTACTATGGACCACATGTATGCATAATAATAAGTAAGAACATCCTACAATGGTCATAGAGTATTGTGAAAATCTGAATATAAAAGGTGGACACTTTGGAAAGATATATATATGAGTAGAGGTAAAGCATGAATAAATTTCATCTAACTTCTGAACTTCTCTACTTAAGTCAATGATTGTAATATGGTAATCCTTGGTGTCAAGCTCTCATTCCCCTATCATAGCATCTTGAATGATTAAGTTTAAAGTGAAAGCAATACGAGTAGTGTGCTTGACAAAGTACAGGTTGAAAGTCTCATGCCCTTGAATACAAGTACCTACTCCATGTGTTACTCAACTTGGAAAACAAAGCAAGTTCAAGTTAAATATCATTGTAAGTAATAATAGTATCATTAAGAGCGTCAACTGGGGTACCTCTTGTCCCAGGATATGGAACAAGCCCATATCAAAATGACAAGACAAACAAACATAATGAACAATCTCAACACCCTTTTTATTTACCATTGGATAGCTTTTTATTGTAAGGTGTATCACAGAAGGTTCACCATAGCATGTAAGTAAATTTCCACCATGAATGATGCATGGCTTAGATTAGCGGCCCAGGCGTCTCTCTAACCATTTATACAAACTCATTTAAACTCACTTCATTTCCCATTTATTTCACCCATGGTAAGCATCCATAAACAAAAGTACATGATATCAACTAAATGAGATGATGTGCAATGTTGAAAGCTTGCCATGTGACAGCACATATGAGCTAACTCTCAACCAAAGACATTTGTCAAGTCCACAACATCATAATTTTAATCACAATGGGTCATATTTATTTATGCAATGAAAGTAAAGTGTGCATCAAGTTCGAGAGAGCTATATAACCAACTTTTCCCACAACAATTAACAACATAAGCATTTTCATTCAGAGGTATAGATAACACAAATATCATGATAAACATACTCGGAATAGCATAAAGCTAATAGGTAGATATGGTGGACTCACTGGAAAAACTTTGGTTGAAGGTGTTGGAAACAAGTTTTTGCTTGTTGGAATTTTTGGGCTAGCAAGAGGGAGAAAGTTGACCATCTAAATGCATGCATGAGTGTCCATAGAACTAACTAATCCATGTTAAAACAGGTAGAATAACATTTAGCATCAAAACATGAATAAAAGATAGCTCTTGATAAAATATTTGCAAATTATTACTCATTAACAAGCTCATGAATCATGCAATTATATGTATCTTTTAAAATTAACTCAACATCCCTTTTCCCAATCTTATAATAGCATCCAACATAATTCAACCCAAATTTCCAGTAGCTCTCTCATATATAAATGATAGTGTGGTGGTCTCACAAAATAAAAATCTAACCTAAACAAACAAAAAGACGCTCCAAGTTTATGCGATAAAGTGTTTCGATCGAAAAACAGAAGTTAGACGTGTGCAAACCGAGAGTGTGTAGGTCCAGTGGGGTTGTCTTCACATCCCCAAGCTTATGGTCTTCACCATCCTTGGATAGCTCTTGGTGCATCTCCTCTAATCCCTGTGAAAAAACTTCAAAACACCGTTTCTCCCATTTCTTTTTCTGTGGGGCACATTAGTAGTGATAAACAAATAGATTTCTTGCTGCATATAATCCTTAGACAAAAATTCATATGATGTCCAGAAATGTATAATGTTGTATGCCTACTCATAAACTCAATTGGATCAAAAAGATTCATGTTAAAAGTTCTAAGCATGCATCAAACAAAATGGGACAGAATCTGTCCAGAAAAACAGCAGCAGCTAAACGTATTTTTCTACCCTACTTAACTTTGTCGAAAATTCCGAAAAATTCATGCATACAGAGGATGAAAAGTTGCTACTACAGTTTAAATATGAGCTCATTCGGAGTTACAGAATAAGAATTAAAAATCATACCGTGCACAGATTCGTGCAGGAATAAATCTCCGAACGCTATAAGCAACTTCTTCATACCAAAATGAGTAAAACTTGGCACTTTATTAAAAATTCCAGAAACTAAACTAAACACTAAGTCTCTTGTTACAGCAAGAGGACACAAAGAAAATCACAAATAAAAACAACCGGGTTGCCTCCCGTAAAGCGCTTTCTTTATAGCCATATAGCTAGGCTTCTTACTTGATGTTTATTGTGGACGAAGCTCATGAGGGAGCTTGAATGATGTGCCCCTCTTCCTTGGGAAGTGTTCCATACACTTCTTGTGTGGAAACTGAAACTTCACATTCCCTTCTTTTGAATCAATGATAGCACCTGTAGTACGAAGAAAAGGTCTTCCAAGAATAATTGGACTAGAGGTTTTATTCCCCATATCCATGATTAGAAAATCAACAGGCACAAATGTCATATGTAACTCTACCAAACATCACTTACTTTTCCTAAAGCATGTTTAATGGAATCATCAGCAAGTGCAAGTTCAATAGAGCATTTTTCAAGATTTTTCAATTCAAGTACTTCATATAGTTCTTTAGATAAAACAGAGACACTAGATCTAGATCAAGTATAGCATGGTGTGTCTCTTTTCCAATGGTTACTAGGACTTTGGGAATCCATATATCCCCAAGCTTAGGTGGTATCATAGCCTCTTGGTTGTACCTAGCAATCTTTTCTTTTAAGACATGATTAGCAATATAAGTACCAAAACCAGCTTGGTTATAGTTGATGGAAGGATCACTTGCAAATTTTTGTAAAGCCTCTTGGTTGTACCTAGCAATCTTTTCTTTTAAGACATGATTAGCAATATAAGTACCAAAACCAGCTTGGTTATAGTTGATGGAAGGATCACTTGCAAATTTTTGTAAGATAGATATTAAGTCATGCAAGCTACAATTCCCTAAGTCAAACAATGGTTTCCTGACTTCACTAAGCATTTTAACTTCTTCAACTTTCTTTTCCTTGTTATATAGGTTAAATATTTCATAACGGTCATCAAACACATCTTCAGGTACTCGGGCTTTTTCTAAACTTTCTTTAATTCTTACTTCCAAAAGCAAGCCATCAAGTAAATAGTGAGTGTCAGTAGCAGCAGTATTCATAAAAGAATCCTCACATTCATTATCCAAAAAGACTTTAGAGGTTTCAGACAATCCTCTATAAAACACATGCATGAGCATCCAATCCCTAAGACCATGTTCCATTCCAAAAGTTATACCTCTAAATCTTTCCCATGTTTTCACTAGAGGTTCATCCTCTTCTTGTTTAAAGGTGATAATTATTTGTCTAAGATTACAAACCTTTTCAATGGAACAAAATCTTTCAATGAATGCAGCTTTTAAATTAAACCAAGTGCTAAAATTTCCAGGTGGCCATCTCAATATCCAATCTAAGGCTTTTCCACCTAGGGAGTAAGGAAAAAGCTTAATTTTAATATTAGCATGGCTCAAATTTAACATTTGCACCTTTCATTAAACTTCCTAAGATGAGGTATGGGATCTTCTTTTGGTTTCCAATAAAAATGGTATTCATAAATTGCTTTCATGATATTAGGATCTACCTCACATTTCTCAACAGGGATATTCATATCTTGAGGAAAGTTCTTAACACTAAATGGCCAGAAGGTTCTCTTTTCCATTATGCAAGTTTTTATGTGTTTTTTTAATTTTTTATGCAAAACTGAAAATAAATATGCAAACCGAAATAACAAATGCAAGACAATGACAAAACAAGATAAATTGCTTGAAGGTAAGATGGACAAGATGATGCTCACGTAGGTGCAACCTCCCCAAGCTTAGGTGTTAGCACAAGTTGGTGATGAAGTTGACTTGGTGAGATATCCTTGGATAAACCTTTCAGCAATGATTCCCCGGCAACGGCGCCAGAAAACAGTCTTGATGGCGTGTAGTTGACAGGAAAAATATTCTGCAGGAAGCTTCGTATCTTCCCCTGCTACGGTGCCAGAAAGCACTCTTGATGGCCCTTCACGTAGTTACCTGCATGAAAAGTAAATGGGTTAGGTTGAGACTCCAAGTGCAGAGTGTGTAGTAAGTGGAAGACGTGTTTTCCCCACGAGGGTGACTCGAGGGTTTAATATCGAACTCTCGGGGAATCAGTAGTGAAGATTTATCTTTCCTATCCTTCTTTTGGTTACCTACAAAACAAAGTAAATGTTTTGGTCCTCAACCTCACCTAGTGGTTGTCAAGCACAAGGTGTGAGAATGATATCAAGATAATATGCAATGCAAACAAGAAATAAATATGCAATGGTGGTAAATAAATATGCAAGGATGGTGGTAGCAATGATAAATGATATTTTTGGGTTTTATATGATGAATGCAAGATGTAAAAGTGTTTTTGTATTTTCGGATTTTTAAATGGCAGAAAATGGAAAAGTGGTAAAAGTTGTTGGAAAGGTGTTTCTTATGATTAAAAATGGACCGGGGTTCATGGTTTCACAAATGCACTCTCTCTTTAATATAGTGGTAGACAATGGAACACTAGAGTTGACATATGAGATTTCAACACAACAGTTTAATGACAAGTTATAATTATATGGGCATCACGTCCTGACATAGAGACATTTTGGTTATTAGTCTCTCTTATACTCCACCAAGATGCGAACTAAATCATAACACCTCAGTAATTAAGATAACTCAGAGTATAGCAATAAGTATCATGACATGAAGTTAAAATAAAAACATGCTAGATCTAGTCATGGAGTAGTGGCAATGGTCACACCCACATCTCCGGTAGCATGGTATTTCTTTTTATCCCTAGTGAGGCAACAAAGTAAGGTAAAGATACCCAAGTGGATCGCAGAACTTTCTCTCACGTTCACTGCACTAGCCACCCCCCCCCCCCCCCGTTACTCCAACTAATGCACACGTTCCCCCTCACACGGTCTCATAAACAAGCTTGATCATGACAAGTAAATAAGAACGGGTACATAATATGCATCTACTTTCATAACTGAAACAAAACCATTGCAATCTCAAACATATATTAACTCATAAAAAGATCCACCACAAAGGGATTACATAGATAACCGTAATCATGTTCAGCATCTCATACGGTACTAATTAGTGAAGCTCGAGAGAGAGAGATACATAAATTGCTTCCACAAACCCATAGTCTAGAGGTAGACTACTCCCTCTTCAACATGGAGACGGTGGAGAAGTCGTTGGAGAAGATGGAGACCACGCCGGCAGCGCCCCGCCGGAGTTTTCCCCCTCCAATCTGCAGCTCCAGGTCTCTGTTTCAGTGTTTCTGTGTTTCTGCGGCGCTCCTTCCAGAGAACGTCGGGGGACAATTTTTATAGGCGTTTTTAGGTCAAAACGGAGTCGGTGGAGGAAAGATCGACGGCAACGGAGCGTCGAGGCCCAAGTTGGGGGGTCCCACGCGGCCAGGTACAGGGCCGCGTGGGCCCACTTCTTTTGGCCCTCGGGGCTCCGCTTGTTCGCTTCCTTCGCCCCCAAGTCTTCTTCCTTCCAAATATTGACGCTCGTAAATTTGCAGGTGATTTGGACGTCGTTTGGGTCCCTGAAACATTAAAAATAGAAATAGGGTTTTCTGCCTGCGCAGGGTTAATTCCATAAAAAATAGGAAACATGTCAAATATTCCCAAAATCATTATAAAACAGTGATATAACCCTTATATGATGCAAATATGACTGGAATATAAGTAAAAATAATGCAAAGTTCATGTATGCATTTTACATGCATCACATGGCCATGAACGAGCAGGAAGTGGCCCCAAAGAACTGTGCTTCGTAAGCGGACTTGGCCGAATAAACTCCCGAGCTGGAGTGTCCAGGTGATTAGGGATGGCACCCGTAGGGTATGGGTAAGGGTGGAGCCACCCCATACCCTTACCCGTCGACCACGATCTTACCCGTCACCCTTACCCATACCCGTCAACGGGTACAACTTTTTCCCATACCCGTCACCCGACAGGGTAGATGGGTACCCGCGGGTAAAAATACCCGCGTTTAAAACACGTAAAATTGGGCAGAAAATAGTCGTAAAAACAACACATAACTCATGCAGAAGAGTTATATTTCATTGTTTTGCTATATCAGGAGTCGAGACGTGATCACGTGAATCAGATAGATTAGATATAATATTAGGAATAGCTAAATTATCGGTATAGTGAGGTAGTCACCGGATGGTGCGCCATCCACGGAGGGTTAGCGAGCAATCTGTGCCTATATCTTTGAATTACGATTGTAGCCTCATGCATAGACCCTACTCATATATCCGTGCGTGAAAGTTTAGACTCACTTGTCAAATATTATATGGGTACATGGATACGCGGGTATGGGTTATACGATCCCATACCCATACCCTCTCTACCCGATGGGTATGATATTTTCTCATTTACGTACCCATGGGTAATTTTTTATCCCATACCCTTACCCTAATAGGGTTTTTACCCGCAGGGTAAAAGGGTAATGGGTACCCATTGCCATCCCTACAGGTGATGGTGTCGTCGACTCCAGGGGATAGGGTGACCTACTGAATGAGCCCCCAGAGCTGGACAAACTGGGAGATGTGAGTGACCGTGAAGTTACCCACATCAAGGTCCAAAATCCACATGAAGTCAGTGAGGGCGTCGTGGACGTTTCTCTTCTTGCGTTTGGAGGCCTCGAAAAGTTCGGGCGCGATAACCATAGGAGGTAGCCCATCAAGCCAGGATGATCCCCAGAAGGACGCTTTTTGACCGTCCCCAATGGTCACTTTGGTGGCCGTATTGAAAAAGCTCCTATCAGTGCAATCGTTCGGCGTTTCCGTGCCAACCCACGGCTTGTCAGGGGATACCCATTCGTGCCACAGCCACCTCAGTCTAAGAGCCCTGGAGAACTTTTCCAGATTGAGAACTCCGAGGCCCCCGAGAGTCTTTGGGCGATAGACTTTGTGAAGGGGATCGTGTGCAGAAAACAAAAAAATTCCTAACGACGATAACCGAAATAGCCAAGATCTATTACTATGCAGATATAAAGTAACGGAGGGAACGGTGTTCATACCTTTGAATACTGTAAGCGTCGACGATCAAAAGATTTGTTTCGATGACGACGCATGATGAAGATGTACGGCGCCGACCCCAAGGTCGCGTAGTCGTACTCGCGCCTAGTGCCGCACGTGCAGCACCTCGTAGCTCTACACACGTTCGGTGTAGACGACGACCCTCGGGCTCCGGTCCAGCGAAGCAGCGGAAGTTGGAGACTTGGACCGAAGAACCGATAGCACGGAGGTGTGCGTATGGTGGAGAAAACCTCAACCCGTGCGCAGCTCCAATTGCGGAGTCACGTCTAAACGGATGAGAGAGAGAGAGAGAGAATTGGGTGTATTTCCAAGGCAAGGGGGCACCTCTATATATAGGTGGAGGAGGGCTGCCACCCTCGGTGGCCAGGCGGTGTGGGACTAATCCTCACACCAGCCACGACCCAAGAGGGTGCGCCGGCCCTAGGTGGACCCCTTGTGGCCCACCTAGGCCGGCTCCCTTGGTGCGCCTCCTTTGGGGGGATACTCCCCCCTTATGGGTCTCCCTACTTGGGTGAGGCCCATTTAAGGTGGGCTGCCTATTAAATTCGAATAAAATTAAAATTAAAATATATTTAATCATTAATTACTTTAATTAATATTAAATACATATTATCTCAATTTATTCCTGCTCTAAAACTCATTTCGTTGCCCTCCGAACTCCATCGGATATGTCCCGGAACGTTTCCGGTGCTCTTCTCTATTTTCTCTTCGGTGTCAAATCAAACCTAACCGTCGTCTACCCTTAAGTGTGCCACCCTACGGTTCGGGATCACTCCAGACATGATCGAGACATCTCTCCGATCAATGACTAACAGCGGGATCTGAAAACCCATGATAGCCCCGGTGCGTCCATGAATATCTTTGTCGCTTGAACCTTAAACGTCAAGTCCCATACCTTTTGCCTGGCGATACTTACTTTGTCCGAGACTCCATCTCCGGTTTCACGATACCTAGCTCGGTCACAAAGCAAGTTCAAGTTTTAAAGTCCTTGCAAGTAATAAAAGCGTCATCAAGAGCGTCAACTGGGGTACCTCTTGTCTCAGGACATGGAACAAGCCTCATGTCAAAATAACAAGACAAACAAACAAAATGGACAATCTCAGCATTCTTTTATTTACTATGGGTATAGTTTTTTATTGTGAAGTGCTTCACTGAAGGTCCACTATGGCATGTAAGTAAACTTCCACCATGAATGATGCATGGCTTATGTTAGCGGCCCAGGCGTCTCTCTAGCCATTTATACTTACTCCTTAAACTTGCCAAGTTTCCACCTTTATTTCACACAATGTTAGGCATCCATAGACAAAAGTGCATGATATCAACTAAATATAATTATGAGCACGTTGAAAGCTTGCCATGTGACAGCACATATGGGCTAACTCCCAACCAAGACTCTTGTCAAGCACACAACTTCATAATTTTAATCACAATGATTCATGTTTATTAAGTGCAGAATAAATGTAAAGTGTGCATCAAGTTCGTGAGAGCTTTTTAACCAACTTCTCCCATAACAATCAATAACATAAGCATTTTAATTCGGAAGCATAGATAATACAATATAACATGATAAACATACTTGGAATAGCATTAAGCTAATAGGTAGATATGGTGGACTCACTGGAAAAACTTTGGTTGAAGGTGTTGGAAAACAAGTTTTTGCTTGTTGGAATTTTTGGGCTAGCAAGAGGGAGAAAGTTGACCGTCTAAATGCTTGCAAAAGTGTCCATAGAACTAATCAATCTATGTTAAAAAAGTAAAGTAACATTCAGCATCAAAACATGAATAAAATATAGCTCCTGATAAAACACTTGCAAATTAATATTCATTAAAAAAACAAATGAATCATGCAACTATATGTATCTTTTTGAATCAACTCAAACATCCCTTTCCCAATCTTTTTAATAGCATCCAACTTAATTCAACCCAAATTTCTAGTAGCTCTCTCATAACATAAATGATAGTGGTGGTCTCAAGACAAACAAACCGAAATAAAAAGTAAATAAAAAAGACGCTCCAAGTTTATGCGATAAAGTGTATTGATCGAAAAACAGAAGTTAGACGTGTGCAAACCGAGAGTGTGTTGGTCCAGTGGGGTTGTCTTCACATCCCCAAGCTTATGGTCTTCACCATCCTTGGATAGCTCTTGGTGCATCTCCTCTAATCCTGTGAAAAAACTTCAAAACACCGTTTCTCCCATTTCTTTTCTGTGGGGAGATATTAGTAGTGATAGACAAATGAATTGCTTGCTGCATATAATCCTTAAACAAAAATTCATATGAATGTCCAGAAAGTGTATAATGTTGTATGCCTACTTATAAACTCAATTGGATCAAAAAGATTCAAGTTAAAAGTTTAAAGAATGCATCAAACAAAATGGGACAGAATCTGTCCAGAAAAACAGCAGCAACAAAACATTTTTCTACCCTACTTAATTATGTCGAAAAAATCTGAAAAAATTCATGATTACAGAGGATGAAAAGTTGCAACTACAGTTCAAATTGCAGCTCATTCGGAGTAATAGAATAGGAATAAAAAATCATACCGTGCACAGACTCGTGCTGAAATAAAATCTCCGAATGCTATAAGCAACTTTTCAAGCCAAAATGGGTAAAACTTGGCACTTTATTAAAAATTCTAGAAACTAAACTAAAAACTAAGTCTCTTGTTACAGCAAGAGGACACAAAGAAAATCAAAAAAATAAAAACAACCGGGTTGCCTCCCGTAAAGCGCTTTCTTTATAGCCATATAGCTAGGCTTACTTACTTGTTATCAAGATGGTTGGAGTGAGGTGGCTTGGCATCCCCAAGCTTGAATTCTTGTACTTATTTGATATATGTTGGGTGAGTCTAGGGGTAACATCCCCAAGCTTGAGTGGTTGTCCCTCTTGATCTTTGTTCATCACCCTCAACTCTTCATTTGAAAAATTCTCTTTACACAAAACTCAACATAAAACTTGATTAGAGGGGTTAGTGTCTCCATAAATTAAATCCTCATAGGTACAGCAAAGACATATCATGAGTTGATTCTAAACATTAGCTACTGTTACTATGGTTGTGCATTGATCTTTGATCAATAGAACTACACAAAACACAAGTAATGAGAGTAATGCAAAATAAAGACAGAATCTGTCAAAAACTGGACAGCCCGTAAAGAGTGAATTTTCAGAGGCACTTACGTTGCTCAAATCAGAAAATTTTGAACTAATGAAATGTGTATTAATAACTGAAGATTGCTGTCGTAAAATTTCAGGTCAAAATTCGTTTTCTGTGATTTTTAACATTTTTCGCAGTGAAGCTTAGAATCTGTTTTCTGGACAGCCATGATAGTTTTAATGATGCTCACATAGGAACAAGAATTGAAATGCAAAAGAGAGCATCAAGAGAAAAATATGAAACACTTTTAAGTCTAACCCACTTCCTATGCATTGGGATATTGTAAGAAAATAAATCATTGAAACACAAAGCAAGTAGCATAGGAAGATAAAACAAGAGCAATTTCAAGACTTTGAACTTAAAGAGAGGAAACGTAATAATACTGAAATGTTTAGAACCATGTTTTCCCTTCTCATAATAACTTTCAGTAGCATAATGAATGAATTCAACAATATAATATGACATAAAGCATGTCTTTCATGATCTACAAGCATAAAAGTATTAGTACTCTCCACATAAGTAAAATCCTTCTTAGTAATAGTGGGAGTAAAACATTCATAATCATCATTGTAATCATCATATATAGGAGGCATATCATAATCATAATAAACTTTATCCTCAATAGTAGGTGGACTGAAAATATCATATTCATCATTGTAATAATCGTAAATGGGAGACATAGTATCCTCCCCAAGCTTAAATGATTGCAAGATATAACAAAAATAAATTTAAAGTTTAGTGCACACAAGAATAGAAACTTAAGCGCTACGCTCCCCGGCCACGGCGCCAGAAAAGTACTTGATAACCCCCAAGAGCAGGGGATCACTGTAGCACCTCTCAATGTGGAAGTAGGGTATCGATCCGCAGGAGTAAGAAGGAAAAGTTATCTATTCCCTACAACTAAAGTGTCACAAGTTTTAGTTGATTATGCACTAAACAAGTTTAAAGAACAAGATGGTTGATTTAATGGATGGAAGTTTAATGTAACAAAACAAGAATGTAAAAGTGTCCCAATCCTCTTCAATGCAAGAGGACAAGACAAAGGTTTTCTCTTATAGGAACAATGGACATGGGTTCATGGGTTCACTCAATCCTCTCTCCCATCTATGGTGATTATCATGTTATAGATAAAAACTACACACAATTGTCATGCTTTAATGGTAAACTTCTATGACGGCTACATGTCCTAAGACACATAGTTGAAAGAAAATAATCATTTGTGTTGCTAGGGTCACCCTCGTAAGGCTAGCGTGGTTTGTTGTCACTCCCACATCATACTTCTTCCTTTTTACCCCCAGATAAAGAATGTTGAGCGACATTACTGTCACTTAATGCCTATGCCTTCTGTCACTAGGCCACTCTCTACCCACATACATCATACTCTTAAAGGAAAACATATTCTAAGAACTAGTGCAATGATTTATTAATGTACGTGCATCCACATCCCTCTCATCTAACCACCGAGATGGTTGTCAACCACCCCGTTAGCGCGGATAAACAAGGCATTAAGAATAGATAAATCCATTGCATGTAACATAGATGTATTCCAAAGTATGACAAACCATAAAATCCCAACATGACGGTAAATGCATAACATAATATCATATCACACCACAATATCCACCATAGGAATTACAAAGATAGTTCCATAATCATGCAAGGCACATCATATGGACTTCAACAATGATCATACATAGAGAGATTGGATCAAGTTACCACCACAAACCCAAAGTCCAGGGGGTGGACTACTCCCCCTTCATCATGGTGATGATGGTGGAGATGTTGGAGAAGATGGAGACCACCCCGGCAACGCCCCGCCGGAGTTTTCCCCCTCCAATCTGCAGCTCCAGGTCTTCTGTTTCGTGGTTTTGTGTTTCTGCGGCGCTCCTTTCCGAAAGCGTTGGGGGACTATTTTTATAGACGTTTTTAGGTCAAGACGGAGGCTCGGGGAAAAAGATCGACGGCAACGGAGCCTCGAGGCCCAAGATGGTGGGTCCCACGCGGCCAAGGAATTTGGCCGCGTGGGCCACCCTATCTTGGCCCTCGGGCCTCCGTTTGTTCGCTTCCTTCGCTCACACGCTTCGTTCCTTCTAAAAACTGATGCTCGTAAATTTCCAGGTCATTTGGACGTCATTTGGGTCCCTGAAACATCAAAATATAGAAAATAGGGTTTTCTGCCTGTGCGGGGTTAATTCCAAAAAAATAGGGAAACTATGAATTATTCCCAAAATCAATATAAAACTATGATATAACCCTTATATGATGCAAATATGATTGAAATATAAGTAATACAATGCAAAGTTCATGTATGCATTTTACATGCATCAGATACATACATTGGGTGTGTGTCCATCACATCATTCATCTAATGATATGGCTCCATTATCAATTGACATAAATGTCTATGATCAGGAAACCTTGATCATTTGTTGATCGCAATGGACTAGTTAAATAGAGGTTACTAGAGACCTGGTTTGTTTACAATACCACAAGTGTATCAACGTTTCCGGTTGACACAGATATAGCATGGTACGAAACTAATTATGAACAATATGAAATATACCAATAATACATTTATTATTTTCCTCTAGGGCATATTTCCTTCACTTTGCCCCAGCTCACCTTGCAGTTGCCGCCACTAACCTTTTCAGTGAAGTTCCATAACATGCCCCTGCTTATCTTTTTGAAAGCTTTAACTGTGCGCTTATCAGCTTTGATAGCGGTGAGGAGGAAAATTGGCATCGAGGGTAGCACCGATTTGACAAGCGCCGTGCAACCAGCCCGGTTGATGAACTTTCCTTGCCAAGGTTGAAGACGGGAAGCAGTTTTGTTGATGTAAGGTTGAAGATCAGTACGTCGAAGTCTACCCAGGGCAAGGGGAAGCCCTAGATACGTGATAGGGAACGGGGCGAACGCAGCCGGGAAATCTGCCATAATAGAGGCCAGGTTGATATCTTCACAGCGGATAAGGGAGATAGAGCTCTTGGCGACCTTCGTGACCAGACCAGTTGCCTCACCAAAGCTCTGTAACGTGTATGCCATGTTGGAAATGTCTTGCGTGGAGGGGACAAGGAAAATGGCTGCATCGTCGGCGTAAAGCGAGACCCGAAAGCTTGCCAGCCGGGCCGGAAGGGGTTGCAGAAGTCCTTCCTCGGTGGCCAGTTCAAGAGTTCTGTTCAGGGGGGTCGATGCCGATGTCGAAAAGCAGAGCGGACAGTGGATCTCCCTGCCCGGTTATGAAATTTCATGTTTAAAGTGGAGCAAATTATACAACTTTGCTGCACTATAAGTCTACCAAGCTTTTACATGTTTAAGTCGATGTTGGGAAATGCAACTACATTCTGTAAAATGTGCAACTTCCAACTAGGTGAAAGTTGCAAGTTACATTTTTTATTGAGCACTTTTCTATTACAAAACATCTCACAGGATACAAATATATAATTTTTTCGAACCGGAAATTGCATCCTAGGATGCTCATAGTTACCTTTATTGAACCAGAATTTTTTTCCTAGAACCTCTATGCAAAAAAATTAAGTTCTATCCAGGTTGTGGAATTAATGTCAAAACATCGAAAATGTCAATAAGAAAATGTTGGGAAGGTTTGTTTAAAGTCCTAAATAATATTTATGATAAGTTGCTTGAATTTCATGATATAATGTTTTGCTCTAATCAGCTCGGTAAACATTTTAATTTCAGTGTGTGTTTAGCAAAGAGCCAATAATTGCCACTTACCGAAGGTCTAATTATGGTCACCTTGGTATGAAGTAACTAGAGCAATTTTTATGGCATCCTATGAGATAGACTATTTTATTGGCAAAAATATTGAAACTTGTGATGTGGCTAGTGAACTAGCAACCATAATTTCTCTCATTCTTTAATATTGTATAAAAAAAATTAGCAATAATTCTTATATTAGTGACTATAACAAGAGGCTCCTCGCTGCCCAAAAAAGTACTGATGATTTTCAAGAATCTGTAAATACATCTGAGAAAGGACAATATGAAAACATGAGCCTAGGGCCAGAGACCGATGAGGAAGATGATGAAATGCCAATGGAACAATAAAAGTAAGAGTGGTATCGTAATTATCAAACGCAAAACTCCATTAACTTTCTTCCGGTTAGGCCTGACCGAGGGGGGCTATCGGGCGGCCGCCCCAGGCCCCACAGCTACCAATGCATATGCACAGGTGGATAGATCATATGGTGACACCGTTAGTGGTGGATGGATCGCAGGGACATCACTTATCGCGCAAGCGAGTTGCATGAAGGGCATGGCACTTGTGATGTTCCTGGTCACGGTGCTCTCCGGGTGGGAGTCAGATGCTATTGATGGATTGAATGATGATGTCTCCATAAATAACCTCGTTGGTCATCTAGATCTGTAGCAAGCTTGTTTCCCCTTTCTACTCTCTTCAAGCGTCTTTGGTAGAGGGAAATGATATGGAGGGGGAGATCTGATCTCCCCGAGCTAAGACGTTGAATTAGTCTCGGTGCTCGTATTTAGTGGCACTTGTGGAAGATCTACGATGTATGTTGATTCATTCCTCTTCTGTATGCGTAGTTGGTCTTGGCAGTCGATTGTCGGTCCTAGCCACCCCGCTACTGAAGTTCTAGATGAAATGTGGCCTTTGGGGCTTTGGCGTCAGAAGATCTTGTTCATCGATTTTTGCGATTTCTCGTTTTTTTCCTCTCATTTGTTTGTGGCCTAAAGGGAAGACGGATGGCTTCAGCTAGGCGTCTACATCTTCTACCTCTAGCAAAGTCATGGCGGTGGTGTTGTGGCAATCTCACGGTCCCAAGTGGTCTCATCCCTGGCAACGGTACGATTAGTCTTGTGTTGAAACTTCTTTGTAGGCTTTGGACCGAACTGCAATCTAAGCTTTCGATTTTGGGTCCTTGTTGTAATTTGAGACCGGGTTGTAATTTCTATGTTCTTCTAAGTCCTTGTAACTCAACTCCCGTTTCTTCAAGACCCTTCCCTCGAGAAAAAAGCTGGGTTTAGACATAAGGCCTCTTTGCTTAGCAGGAATTTGAACAAAGGAATAGAAGAAAAACATGATTGAGATGACATGTATGGTGGATTCCTACAAGATTCCAAACACGTGAATTTTGTAACATGTGTCTTGATGATGCACAACAAGGAAAGACAGAAATTTCACATAACTGGGGAGACAGAATAGAGAGAAATAGAGTGCAAGTGCCTACAGATTGGCATCCACCAAAACTCCTACGAAATTCCTATGATCTAAAGAGGCCCTAAGTAGAGATGAAATTATGAACTTAGCTGCACATTTTCGAAAGACAGTTTTAAGTGTACAATTTTTTGCAACAAGGTTGCCAGTTTTGAAAAAATAAACCGCGGTCGAAAGAGAAATAGCACAACCAAACAGGTAAATACTTGTTGCAGGAAACTATAATCAACACAGATCATTGGGGGGGGGGATCGCAAATGACCTGATACATAAATTGTGTATCCTTATTTCGAGCAGCGCCATATTTTTTCACTTGATCATTTTTTTCGTATGCAATTGCTGGAGCAGTGGCAGCAAATCGCGCCCGGCAAACTCAGCGATCCGGTCGACGTCCGGGATGACCGCCTTTGCGGCATCAAGCGTGGGGAAGCTGTCCGCCCATGCTGCCAGAAGCGGGGTTCGGACGGCGTCCAGGAGGTTCACGCCGGCCACCGCCTGGTACGCGCATATCCATGCCACGAACCCACCAAGCGCGACGTCCACATACCCCGGGCTGTCGCCGTCGAAGAAGGCCTTGCCCTTGGGCCTTGGAGCACTCGCCGAACGCGCCCTCCATCTTCTCCAGCGCCGCCGCCCTCTCCCCTTCCGTCGTGCCCACGAAAGCCTTCTTCCATGAAGCAAAGAACGGCACGCAGGCACGCACCGAATCAGAATCAAAGTTTTAAATCGCCGGATATATCAGCGCTATAGCCTCCTGGGACAGGTCCCGCTACAGCTACGTCATTTAAGCGCTACTAGAGGAAAAACGGTTATAGCGCGGTAATAGCGCGCTAAATGGTGATTAGCGCTAGAATGGACCCCATTTAACGGCTAAATATTCTGCTCCCGGCCCAAAATTTCTGCGCGGCCCAAATATTTTCCCCAACCTAGCCTCGTTATTCTATTTCCCCATCTGTCCTCCCAAACAGAGCACCGGCGGCAGCGCCACCGCATCAGCGATGACGGCCGATATGACCGGCGGCGTCGCCAGGCCGGCGATGGCGGCCGAAACTAATTCCCGCTCCCAGCCATGCTCAGCGGTCACCCAGTTCGCGCATTAGCTGCTGCCCCTGACGCACTCGGCGAGGACCCAGGCCACGCATGGTTGGCTGCTGACCGTCTGCGCATGGTTTTGCTTGGGTGATTGTCACATTGCTGCTTCGTTGCTGGACGCCTACTGGATCTTTGTCCCATGGCTGCTTGGTTGGTGGCCATCTGTGCTTGGTCGCTTGGATCGGCCACACTGTCCCAGCCAACTCCCGGTTCCACCTCTCTATTTTCTCCCTCGTTTCTGATTTTTTTAATCAATTGTAACAAAACCACTAAGGCCTTGTTTGATTTGTAGGGTAGGAAAGACATAGGAATAGGAAAAGTATAGGATTGATATGTCATGCACATTCCAATCCTATAGGATTTGGTTTGTACCAAACTTTGTTTGATTCCACCAAAAGAATTGTAAAAAGATGTTGGAGTGGATGTTAGAATTCCTATAGGAAGTAGTACAAAGATTCCTATGAAAAAAATTCTTATAGAAACTAATCCTGTGAATCAAACCACTAGCAAAGGAAAAATTCCTATGGGATAAATTCCTACAAGAATCCTATGAAGTTTCTTTGAATCAAACAAGCCCTAAATAGACTTGCGCTATAGCCTCTCTTAGCTGCAGGAAAATCTGCCGCTAAATCGTTTAACCCGCTATTTAAAACTTTGATCAGAATGGTGTAGCAGAAATTTGTTAGCTAGCTATATTTTTTAAACTAAAGGCACAAGTGCCCAACCTTAAATTAATAAGACCACATGATTCACAAAGTTGGTTACATGCTGCGGCATACAACTTAGTCATAAGAAACATGAAAGCGACACAAAGCGAGGAAATAACAACATAAAAGCATGCCGGCTAGAGAAACCACGGCCTACGCCCTCGCTCTAGACCTACTCGGACTTCTCGGACGATTTGCTGTATACAACAGATTTAGTCTTGCCACCAAGTCCTCGATTTTGGCTTGTCCTTGTCCTTGGCGATGACGCACCAGAGCTGCAGGAAAACCAGGGTTTGTGCACAATATCAGCTGGATGTTTAATTAGCTTGTGTTCAATAGCAAGTTTGTTGCGCACATTTCAAAGAGCCCAAGACTGAGCAGTAAAAAGAGACCAAACTAGCCTACGTCTTTGTTTCGACAAAGAGCTAAGAATGGCAAAAAAATTGGGCAAAATTTGTCGGACACCACCTACACCCTAGCCGGCGGCGTAGCACGCTCCAAGCAAAGGAAGCAAGGAAGCAGGTGAAGAACATGTGCGACACGTCCTGATCAGCTAAACAAAGCGCACACTTTCCATCCGAAGGGCCCCTACGGGTAGCCAGCTGTTGGCCCGAGGGCAGTTTATCCCGCACAAGTTGCCACAAAAAGATCATAATCTTAAGCGAAAGTTTCGCCTCCCAAACATCCTTAAAGTGCGTAACCGTCACCCCTCGTGATAGTTTCGCATACATTGAAGCCATCGAGAAGCAGCCATTCTCCTCCAAAGACCAAGAGATCACGTCCAGCCTCTCAGAAAGGGTGGTTTGCTCGATGAGAAGTTCCACCTCCCTCCACTGGGCCGCTCCTGCCTGGTTAAAGAGTCCGTCTAAGCTGAATCGAATTCTGAATAGCAGCCGCCACAGATATGTGAGGATCGGCACACACCGCAATTATCTGACATCTGCAGCTAGTGATCGATTGCACCGCGTACATGGTCGTCGGCATAGGCGGCCCAGAAGCGGGCGAGGCGCGGTCGTGGGGGTCGGCAGGGAGGAAGGTGGGGCCGGAGCCGGGGAAGGCGTCGTCGAGGTACTGCACGATGAGCATGGACTCGCAGATGGGCTTGCCGCCGTGGAGGAGCACGGGGACCTTCTTCTGCACAGGGTTGGATGCGAGGAGCAGGTCGCTCTTGGCTGTGAGGTCCTCCTCCACGTACTCGTAGCTCGTGATCCCCTTGAGGTGCAGCGCGACCTGCACCCGGTGCACGAATGGGCTCACCCAAAAGCCGAGCAGCTTGAGGTCGTCACTTCCATCTCCGGCCACCATCGGACTAGCTAATTTTCTCGGGCTCTGAAATTACCAGGAGCTTGTGAGTTGCAGGCCGGGAGAGGGACAACGAACACACGATCTATATAGATAAGATGATCAATGCTTGTGGTCGTTAACAGAACGTACATTGCGACGTACGTAGACGTACGCCGGCTAAGTAGGGGTATGTATGCCGGCCGGACCACCGATCGGAAAGATCCGCGTGGACGGGTAGCTAGAAGCGGCATTAACTTGTGTGTACCTGCCGCAAGAACAAAACGAAAGAACTCGTCTTTATACCAGGTTACGACCAGAAATGAGAATGCGACGTTGTTCTCGATTGATAACAAACGGTACGGTTAGCAGTTGAACAAGAGCAATACCTTCTTTATATTTACCCGCAGGCCGGACTGAATCCTCGTGCAGCCTCAAGAAATTAAACTGAGCTCAGACGTTCCACCGCCCATGTTCTTCCCCGTTTCGCCGGCGTTCTGGTCGGCGTTGAGCGGGCACTGATTGAGATCAGTTTGGTATTGATAGTGACCATTTTCTTCGAACGAGCAACGCGTATCTCCTACAAGGCTACAAATGCTCATCGACATTCTACTTCACGCTGCTGTAATCACTAGATGAACATGCGGAACTTTGATATTTTGCTTACCCGAAATTCAAGACCAAACTCTGTCTCCTTGAGGTGCATTGATCTGTATAAACTCTGTCTCCAGTGTACTACCATCCAGACCCCTCCGAACAAAAAATTACCGATGGGAAAAATAACATGACATTTGGCGCGCCCGGTAGGGTTCTGAATCTATCATGACATCTCAATGGGCAACATCACCATCAATAACGACGACTCCGCCTTCGCAGCCCAGAAGTGAGCGTCATCGCGGTCGCAGGGATCGGCGGGAGTAGGACGGGGCCAACGCCGGGGAGGCCTCGTCCAGGTAGGGCTTGCAGCCGTGGAGGATCACGAGGACCTTCTTTGGCACATGGTTGGATGAGAGAAGCAGAGCGCGCTTGTTGGTGAGGTCCTCCTCCATGTACTCATAGCTGGCAAGGGCTCGGCAAAAAGCCGAACAACTTGAGCTCGTACGTCCTTCGCTTGCTCCGACCGCCATTGGACCAACTAATTTTTCGCCGCCATTACAATACTAAAATTAAACTTGGTGACGAGAAGATGAGATATTACAATACAAAAAAAATACGAGTACGTGATATATTGGGGAAATACAGATGTTTACTCATTGGTTCAGATATTCAACTCGAAAGATGATGAATCTTAATGTCATGTTCGATCTAAAATTAGTATGTCGCGCAACCTTCTATTTTTTCGCCCACGCACCAAATTGCCAAGTCATGAAAAACGTCATAAAATGGTGATAATGAAGCAACATGATCTTGTTAAACCAATGCCTCTTATAGTAGAGAGTATCACATAGTAATATCATGCATAGTACCTCACTAATGCAAAGTATCATGATATTATTATGATAGATAGCCTCATTTCTTATATTTTGAACTACCAATGTCTGAAATGTACTATGTCACGGTATCACTACGACGTTCTCTTCTCTTCTTTAAAGATGTTCAGCCACGGCTCCTAAAGTGCTTACATTGACTACATGCCGCTATGATACCGCCACAATGAACATACCAATAACATAGTTACAAACCAATTGACAAATAATTTGCATTGAACTCAAATGATATGAAAGACACTTCTCTTCATCAACTTGTTGGGCAGGAAATATTATTATTCAGAACGACACAAGCTAGTTGGAACAAATAAAACTACATTCGTATTGTTATATGACTGAGAAAAAAAATTAAACCGCGGTGTCCAAAAAGGTTGGCAACAGGAAAACTTGCTTTTTCTTTTGCGAACAAGAAAACTTGCTAAGCAGCTCGATCAATGGACTCAATGGTCCTCCACTACTCCAATTGACTCGCAACAGAAATGCTTTTTTTTTGTTTTTCTTTTGTTGCAATCTAATGAGCAGTGGCGAGTTATGTTGGGGTCTTGATGTTTTTCTAAGTTTTCTCATGGTCATGTCCATAGATGTGGGGATAACTGACTTTTATATCTAGACTAGAAGTGTCTTTTGTTAATATAATTCAGATGTTAGCTAAAAAAACAGGACATAGTCAGTAGCCACTTTGTTCACTTTTGTAAGTCCTTTTAGATTTTTTGAAAAATACATGTATTTTAGACATATTTCATATGTAGTTTCACTCATTTTGATATGCATGCAGATCAAACTGAACTATCTACCATGTCTCCGTAAAAGTGAGAACATACGGAGTAGCTTTCAATTGGCTAACCAGATTTTTCGGTCTCTGATAGACACAACTAACCGAACCAGAATAAGTTCGGTTTATTTAGTTCAGTTTATTTTTTGCAAAACGCTATTTATCAACCGACTGTACCTACAGCCGGTTGGGTGCATCGCGCGCAACGGCCGATTGGACCGACCGAATCGTCACGCGTCCCCCTCGCGGGGCCCATCTACACAGAGTGCTCTGTCGCGTGCCGCTCTTGACTCAGCAGGCAGTGCAACTCGCATGCTTTTCGGTCGCCGCCCGTTGCATGCCGCAGCTCCCAAAATTAAAAGCCTGTGTGCGCCATCGTAGTGCAATTCGCATGCATGCATTTTTTAGCTAGTACTCCGTAGCACGCTTACTACAACGCTGCTTGCTTGCTTACTACAGTAACTAAATGCATGCCCCATGCATGTACGCATGCACAGGTAGATATCTGGTAGTTTGTTTAGCCTTTTGCCGCTTGTTGTGGCGGTCGTTGGTTATCCACGTCGCCATCCCGGTATGCTGGCGACCACTCCGACCTATGCGACTTCAAAACGGGCCCTCCGAGGCTACACCCACGGGCCACGGCGCCGTCGCATCCATATGACGGTTGTGACTATGACGATCTCAATGGAGACGATGGAGCAGTGCGAGCGGCACTACAAGAAATATGCTGACTTGTGACCCTCGAAATTGGTCACAGAAATGGTCATAAACTGGCATTTGTGACCTTTTTGTGACGAAAAACGATTGGTCAAAAGATGAGCGTCACTAATGGCAGTTTGCGACCTTTTTTGGGGATTGGTCATAAAGCATTGTGACCAAAACCAAAGGTCACAACTTCTATGACCAATTGTTTTGGTCACTACCAGTCTGGCCAATCCACGTCAGATCCAACGTGGCAGAGCTGACATGGCAGAGCTGACGTGGCCAATCCCTGTCAGATCCAACATGGCAGAGCTGACGTGGCATAATTGTGACCAAATGAAATGGTCATAAATCAAAATCAGCCCAGTCCAGTTCAGCCCTCTAAATGGGCCTGGCCCAATATTTCAGCCCATTTAATATATTTTTTCGCAGATTACTTTAGACGGCTATATGGGCCTAGCCCAACAGTTTGGCCTTTTAGTTTCCTGGGCCGTGGGCCCTACATGTCAAACATTTCATTATCTAGGTTGTTGCCTTTATAATTTATTGAATTTCAAATTCAACCATTATATTTTGGTACGGGTACTGTAAGGCGATTCACATAATTAGCCCACACATCAGAATTTTCAGAATTTCTTAGATTATATCATAAACCGGTCCACACGTTACAAATAACACACATAATAATTTTTTCACAGCCCGAAACCGATATAACAATCAGACCAAAGAAAACAGATGAAACTCTTCAAATAACAGTCAAACTATAGCCGAGCTCACAAGTATTTAAGCTAGCTACTATTTGATAGCCTTGAACTTTAAGCTTCCTCCAACTTCTTCGGCCTGCACCTTCGACCATCAGCAACACCATCTCAAACAGATTAGCAACTTCGACCTGCAAAACAAAACATCCATCCACATATTAAGGGCTGAGTTCAGATTTCAGATCAATTGATCCCGTGACATAAGGCAACAAACAGTGCCAACATATAAACAAAAATAAAACAAAACAAACTTCAAAGTAATAGCGTGTGCTAAAAAAATCATAAACAGATTCAGAGCACATGCTGCATGCATCAAGCATCAGGTCATCAAGCATCAAGCCCATATATGTTCCAGAAGATGAGTAGATACCTGACTTAGTGTTGATGGGGCTGTAGTTGAAACAGAGCTACAAAAGTAATGAGTTGGCCACCTACCTTCACCTAGCACAAGTAATGATTTGGTTAGCTGAATGATTTCTGACAGAGAAGCAACAATAACTAAGGAAATACCATGCGAGAGGTATAAAAGGCATGCAGATCAGATGCCACCTCGTCTTGATACAACAATGTGTTCATATAAACAAACAGATTCAGACGCTGATGATGTTGTCCAATGTAGTAAATGTTTAATTCCCTTTCTAATATGGCAATACTAGATTCTAGAAACTATACTCAGCAAGGACACGAAATAACCAATGTGTTTGTTCAACTTACCAATACCAGAAACTATACTAGATTCTAGAAACTATACTCAGCTAGAAGATCTGCAGTTGAGAACTCAATGAAACTAGTAGATACAGTGATTTTATATTTACCAAATTCAAAAATAATAATGGTGTAGCTAACACAAGTGTGAAAGGTTAATTCTTATTGGTACTGAAGGTGGTAGCTAAAGAAGTGTACAGGGATTAAAACAACATATGGGCGACTAAACAGTTAGGTCGAAGGTTCAGTGGCAAAACAGAACAAGGAGGTACAGAATCTACTTAAGGACTGAATCTAGTACAACCCTGCTTGCTACAACAGAAAGTGCCACGGAATTGAACTCTAAGTTCTTTCCGTTCGACTAGTTTAGATGATACTAACAGCACTACTACAACTGACAAAAGCAAACCAACACATAGGAGCAAGAAACAACGCTGCACATAACTACAGGATCAGCAATTCCACAAGCTAACGGTGGACATGAAAACTGTTGCCGTGTATACACCAAAGAGAACCGCCACAGTGCATGGTTTCACTCTACAATCTCTCAACACGAATTCGCAGGGACTAGGCTCGTGAGCTCACCTTGAAATGAACACGCAGGACCCGGCCCATGCCATTGGCAGCTGCAAGAATCAAATAGAAGAGAATAGATCAGTTACGTATAGATCAGCCAATATCATCCTACACCACGGCGAAAACGAATCCGCTTATTAACTCGAGACGGGAACTTACACTTGGTTGTATTGGCGGAATCCGTCGAGTATTTCACCTGGAAACAAAGAACGAGAAACGAACGAACACGAGTCAGACCAAAGCCAGAGAACTAGGACACTGCGGGAAGAGCTGTGAGAGGGAGCGAGGGCACGAACCTTGTCGGAGAAGAGGGATCCGGCGGCAAGAGCTGTGACCGCTCCAGTCGACTGTCTCCTCGCACCTCGGTTCCACCTCCTGCCGATGCGGTTCTTGACCTGGAAAGAAGGAGGAAACGAATAGTTAAAATCGAAAATACTTGCGAACCAGAAGCTACGGTTGTTCATGGGGAATCGTTGGATGGCGATGGGGAGAACGGTGGAGACGAGAAGGAAGAGGGGGGCGCGAGGTCAAAGGCGTGGATCTAGATGGAGATGGCCGGAATGGAATCGGGGAGAGGAGGGTGAAGAGGAGGGAAAGGGGAACCTCAGATCTGCCGCTTCATGTGTCGGCCCTCGTCGCGGAGGAGACGGTGCAAGCGCCGCCGGGGCCTGGTGGCTATCCCGGCGCCACGAATCGCGCCGCCAGGGCGTGGCCGACCGTGGGGCGCCGCCGCCATGGTAGGGACCAAGCGGCCAAATTCGCGGTCAGGGAGACCATCGCCGAGGAGCACGCGTCTTCCTCGAGAGGGAGCATCGGCCGCGCCGCTTTCGAGGTAGATGGTTGGACTGTGGCGGCGCGAGGAGGAAGTGAGGGGGAGTGGCGGCGCAGTGGGGATGCTCGAGGGAGAGCGAGAGAGAGATGGAGATTGCGAGAGAGAGAGGGAGGCGGCGCTCGAGGGATAGCGAGGAGAGCGAGGGGTTCGGGTGGGGATTAGGGTTAGGGTTGGGCGCTGCACATTGCGGGAGGAGAAGTGAGCCAGAGCCGTTGGATCAAAAAGCTATGGACGGCTCAGATCGGCTACACTGGGCAGTGGGGTGATCCGTGGGCACAGTGGTTCTGCGTTCTGATTGGTTTAAAACAATGTTGCCATTAAAAATGGTTTCTAAGTGCTAAAAAAGAGAGTTTGTGAATCACCTACGAAATATTTGTTGCAAATTTGGACCACATCAATTTTTAAAAATATTATACCAAATTTTATTTACAAATAACCAAATGGTTGTTTGTTAAATGTTTCCATCTACCTCTCGTAAAAAAGATAAACTTTTGTCGATTCCGCTGGAAGCGGGTCAAATTTGAACTACAACTGCCTCGTGGTTTGCTCATGATTTTTTTTAAAATCACTTTTGGATACACGAGTACCTATTTTATCAGAGATATAACAATAGTTTCACCAGATTCAACCCCTAGCTACGAACGGGCATGTCCGTCGTTTTGACTAGATTTTCAAACAAGCATACAAAATTCAAAAAAAATCAAAATAATGGAAAACCTTCGCGTAGCGTCATGACATGTGACCTAGTTACCATAAAAAAATATAAACTTGCAATTCAGAAGTTTTATTGAAAACGTGTTCCCATAAACTTGCTATCATGAATAGACATTCATAACTTTCAAGACTAACAAGGAGTGTTTTGGCCACATTCATGACATAGTTTGTCGAAATGTGCCCGAATTTGGTACATGTGTGCATTGTGGCATGACAAACAATGTTGCCGACCAGCGATTTCGACATGTTTCACAAAAAAATCCACTTTTCATTTTTAAAGTGCTAATAGCCCTACTTTTTGTGAAGCGGCTACCAAGAGTGTCGTCCAAAATGGAACCGATACAGATTGTTCATATAGTAGATATCATTCTATGTACAATCACCAAAAAGTATTCATTTCTGAGCCCTCTACCATTTTCGGTCAATTAAACGGTTTCCTGCCGATTCAGCTGGAAATGGCTAAAATTTGAACTACAAGTGCTATATATCTTGCCCGTTATTTTTCAGGAATTTCATTTCTAGTTCACAACTAGTCATTTCATCATAGATACACAAAAATATTTGCATGATTCAATCACTACACAGGAACGGGCATGACCGAGACTTCGACTAGATTTTCAAACAAGCATACAAAATTCAAAAAAAATCAAAATAATGGAAAACCTTCGCGTAGCGTCATGACATGTGACCTAGTTACCATAAAAAAATATAAACTTGCAATTCGGAAGTTTTATTGAAATACTGTTACAAGAAACTTGCTGTCATGAATAGACATCCATAGCTTTCAAGACTAACAAGCAGTGTTTTGGCCACAGTCATGACATAGTTTGTCGAAATGTGCCCGAATTTGGCACATATGTGCATTGTGGCATGACAAACAATGTTGCCAACCAGCGATTTCGACATGTTTCACAAAAAAATGCACTTTTCATTTTTAAAGTGCTAATAGCCCGACTTTTTGTGAAGTAGCTACCGAGAGTGTCGTCCAAAATGGAACCGATAAAAAATTTCACATAGTAGATATCATTCTATGTACAATCACCAAAAAGTATTCATTTCTGAGCTTTCTACCATTTTCCGGTCAATTAAACGGTTTCCTGCCGATTCAGCTGGAAATGGCTAAAATTTGAACTACAAGTGCTATGTATCTTGCCCGTTATTTTTCAGGAATTTCATTTCTAGGTTCACAACTAGTCATTTCATCATAGATACACAAAAATATTTGCATGATTCAATCACTACACAGGAACGGTCATGACCGAGACTTCGACTAGATTTTCAAACAAGCATACAAAATTCAAAAAAAATCAAAATAATGGAAAACCTTCGCGTAGCGTCATGACATGTGACCTAGTTACCATAAAAAAAAACTTGCAATTCGGAAGTTTTATTGAAAAATTGTCCCCAGAAGCTTGCTATCATGAATAGACATCCATAGCTTTCAAGACTTACAAGGAGTGTTTTGGCCACATTCATGACATAGTTTGTCGAAATGTGCCCGAATTTGGTACATGTGTGCATTGTGGCATGACAAACAATGTTGCCGACCAGCGATTTCGACATGTTTCACAAAAAAATCCACTTTTCATTTTTAAAGTGCTAATAGCCCTACTTTTTGTGAAGCGGCTACCAAGAGTGTCGTCCAAAATGAAACTGATACAGATTGTTCATATAGTAGATATCATTCTATGTACAATCACCAAAAAGTATTCATTTCTGAGCCCTCTACCATTTTTCGGTCAATTAAACGGTTTCCTGCCGATTCAGCTGGAAATGGCTAAAATTTGAACTACAAGTGCTATATATCTTGCCCATTATTTTTCAGAAATTTCACTTCTAGGTTCACAACTAGTCATTTCATCATAGATACACAAAAATATTTGCATGATTCAATCACTACACAGGAACGGGCATGACCGAGACTTCGACTAGATTTTCAAACAAGCATACAAAATTCAAAAAAAATCAAAATAATGGAAAACCTTCGCGTAGCGTCATGACATGTGACCTAGTTACCATAAAAAATATAAACTTGCAATTCGGAAGTTTTATTGAAAAACTGTTTCCAGAAACTTGCTATCATGAATAGACATCCATAGCTTTCAAGACTAACAAGCAGTGTTTTGGTTACAGTCATGACATAGTTTGTCGAAATGTGCCCGTATGTGCATTGTGGCATGACAAACAATGTTGCCGACCAGCGATTTCGACATGTTTCACAAAAAAATGCACTTTTCATTTTTAAAGTGCTAATAGCCCGACTTCTTGTGAAGTGGCTACCGAGAGTGTCGTCCAAAATGGAACCGATAAAAATTGTTCACATAGTAGATATCATTCTATGTACAATCACCAAAAAGTATTCATTTCTGAGCTTTCTACCATTTTCCGGTCAATTAAACGGTTTCCTGCCGATTCAGCTGGAAATGGCTAAAATTTGAACTACAAGAGCTATGTATCTTGCCCGTTATTTTTCAGGAATTTCATTTCTAGGTTCACAACTAGTCATTTCATCATAGATACACAAAAATATTTGCATGATTAAATCACTACACAGGAACGGTCATGACCGAAACTTCGACTAGATTTTCAAACAAACATACAAATTAAAAAACAAAATGAATTGAATTTCACAACACAAATAAATTTAGAATTGAATTTCAAAATGATAGTACCTTGTAGTATGTAACGACAAAGAATATATTTACAAAAATTTCAAAGTTTATTTGGTGGAAATTGGAGTACAAAATCAAAAGTTATAAAAGAAAACATTAAAGAATAGTAAAAACGAATTAAAAAACAACCAGACTAGCCGGGTGGGCCGTTGGCCATCCACGGTAGCGACATGGGCTGTTGGCCCACCCGGTAGCAAAACCTTAAAAGGAAAAAAAACAAATGCAAAACGTAGCGACATGGGCCGTTGGCCCATCGGGCGGCGCATCACTTAAGTTGGGCATGGTTGGTTATATATCACCAACTAGTTGATGGCGTAGTGGTAAGGCAGCGCTGTCGAATCCCTCTCGGGAGGGGTTGTGGGTTCGAATCCTGCCAATAGTTGGAATTGTTTTGCTCCATTCCGTGGTGGGTTCCGCTCGTCAGATTAGCGTGGGTCCCATGTGTGGTGTGGGTCCTACGTGTGGGGTGGCTCCCGAATGTCAAACGTGTGCTATGACCGTGTGAGTCCCTCATGTAATATGGGGTGGGACCCACATGTCAGGATGGGTAGGGTAAGGGTGGGACCCACATGTCAGGATGGGCGGGGGTAAGGGTGGGTTCCGCTCGTCAGATTAGCGTGGGTCCCATGTGTGGTGTGGGTCCTACGTGTGGGGTGGCTCTCGAATGTCAAACGTGTGCTGTGACCGTGTGAGTCCCTCATGTAATATGGGGTGGGACCCACATGTCAGGATGGGTAGGGTAAGGGTGGGACCCACATGTCAGGATGGGCGGGGTAAGGGTGGGACCCACATGTCAGAGCATGGGTCCCATATGTCTGCGTGGGTCCCACCGGTCAGGCTAGTCAACAAGTCAATGTGCATATGCTAGGTCCCACATGTAGATCAACAAAATGGATGAGTAGTGACACGTAAGCGAAAATGACACATAAGGAGTGACACGTAGACGAAAATGACACATAAGCAGTGACACGTAGACGAAGCTGCTGAGTTGGCTGAGAATAACCATTTAAATTGATAAAAAAGGTTATAAATTATTGATATCTGCATTATGACCAATCCATGAAAGGACATTGTGACCTTTTTGACAGGTTTGGTCGTTAAATTTTAAGATTTCGACCCTCCAAAGTGGGGCATGACCAACTAGTGTAAAATGGTCACAGATCTATGACCAATATTTTCAGGGTCACGGTCAAAAGGTCATAAGTTAGCACATTTCTTGTAGTGCGGGCACATGGAGTCCACGACAAGCCGGGTTTTGTGGCCGGCGATACCGAATCGGTGAGTCTAAAGCCGAGTTTCGTACGTTTGTTTGATATGTTGTGAACGCATACGAGATATATTGTGAAAGTTCACGCAAGATGCTGCAAGGTACTGGTCGTTTGGTACAAGTTTTTCTATGTAGCATGCGTACATTTAAAATGCTACAATCTCATGTTGTTTTTGTTGTATACCCACGGGCAAAATGTTGCAATGATTATTATGTACTTTTGGTGTGACTTTATGCAGTTGTGCTACATTGCTACATACGTGCTTTTTGTTTGTTGTAGGAAAACATAAATTATGCTACAAGCGTACAATTATTTGTGATATGCGGACGGAGGCCGACTCCCGCGCGCGGCCACCGCCGCAACCACTCCTCCACGCCGGTGGCGATGCTGGCCAGTCAACTGCAAATTCTAGCGCCACAACTCTCCATGGAGGCATTGAAGGCAAGATGCAAGGCTTCCCATACGTTGGATTGGAGAAGACGATGCCTCCCAAGTGGATTGGTCTGGGTTCACCCGATCTCGCTCTGATGGACCTCCGGCGTGGAGGATTCGTGTCTGATGAGCTCGAATTGGTCATGGCGGTGCCTCCATGGTCGAAGCTGGATGTCAGTGAAAATCGAGGTATGCGAATGTTGCATACGATGTTTCGACATGCTACAAACACAAGTTTTTTTGCTACATGAGTGTTGAAATTGTAGCAAACGGTTACATGCTCTTTCACGTTTTGCTGCAGATAAATTGGGATTTGTTTCATATGTTGTTAGTTTTTGCTACATGATATTGTTCAAAATGCTACAACATTTTTTGCTACATGATCATAAATTTTACACATCTGAATTTTTTTGCTACACATAGTGCTACATGCGACAAAAACAATGTTGTGTTTGACTTATTTTGCCACATTTATCGAACGCGGCATTTTCTGAATTTTCTTTTTGCTACATGCGATGTTGCTACATGGCGGTGCCTGCATGGTCGAAGCTGGATGTCAGTGAAAATCGAGGTATGCGAATGTTGCATACGATGTTTCGACATGCTACAAACACAAGTGTTTTTTGCTACATGAGTGTGTTGAAATTGTAGCAAACGGTTACATGCTCTTTCACGTTTTGCTGCAGATAAATTGGGATTTGTTTCATATGTTGTTAGTTTTTTGCTACATGATATTGTTCAAAATGATACAACATTTTTTTGCTACATGATCATAAATTTTACACGTCTGAATTTTTTTGCTACACATAGTGCTACATGCGACAAAAACAATGTTGTGTTTGACTTATTTTGCTACATTTATCGAACACGGCATTTTCTGAATTTTCTTTGCTACATGCGATGTTGCTACATGGCGGTGCCTCCATGGTCGAAGCTGGATGTCAGTGAAAATCGAGGTATGCGAATGTTGCATACGATGTTTCGACATGCTACAAACACAAGTTTTTTTGCTACATGAGTGTGTTGAAATTGTAGCAAACGGTACATGCTCTTTCACGTTTTGCTGCAGATAAATTGGGATTTGTTTCATATGTTGTTAGTTTTTTGCTACATGATATTGTTCAAAATGATACAACATTTTTTTGCTACATGATCATAAATTTTACACGTCTGATTTTTTTTGCTACACATAGTGCTACATGCGACAAAAACAATGTTGTGTTTGACTTATTTTGCTACATTTATCGAACACGGCATTTTCTGAATTTTCTTTGCTACATGCGATGTTGCTACATGGCGGTGCCTCCATGGTCGAAGCTGGATGTCAGTGAAAATCGAGGTATCCGAATGTTGCATACGATGTTTCGACATGCTACAAACACAAGTGTTTTTTGTTACATGAGTGTGTTGAAATTGTAGCAAACGGTTACATGCTCTTTCACGTTTTGCTGCAGATAAATTGGGATTTGTTTCATATGTTGTTAGTTTTTGCTACGTGATATTGTTCAAAACGCTACAACATTTTTTGCTACATGATCATAAATTTTACACGTCTGAATTTTTTGCTACACATAGTGCTACATGCGACAAAAACAATGTTGTGTTTGACTTATTTTGCTACATTTATCGAACGCGGCATTTTCTGAATTTTCTTTGCTACATGTGATATTGCATACACAAACACACAACGATACACGTAAAACATTTTTGCTACATAGATCAGACACACGAGATCGTTTCACTTAAGTGAATCTAATAGTACGCCTAGCGCAGGCAATATTTTTGTTGCATCGGTGATTTGTTTTATTTTTAATTTGTACCAACATTACTTAGCTAACACACTTTAAACAACAAGTACAGCTTTTGAATGTAGCTCATGTGTAGAGTAAACTGAGAGAACTCAACGCAACTTTTCAGTGAGCTCCACTCACGTGTGGACCTATCCTGATTCATGGTGCATGCATTGAATAGGCCCATGCGAGCAAGGCAGAGCACAACGGCCTCCATAGGCGTGAAAAGTGACGCAGGCCCGGTAGGCTCCACCCACGTGAAAAAAGAATCCATGCGCCGCTGTTTCCTTCTCAGTCGAAGGGCAGCGCGTGATTTTAATCCGACGGCGCGGAAGGCGGCTGGCGCAACGGGTCGGTACAGCCGACTGTCGCGTAGCACGCGCCTTATTTTTTTCTAAACGCCTGATTCGGTTTTATATTTCTCAGAAACAGAATTTCCAACAAAACAAAAAAGAATTAGACCGAATAAACAGGGTTGTCCACGTGTCGTTCAGGGTCCACTGCCACGCGCGTCGTGGTCTTTCCTTTCCAATCCCTAGCACTCACCCAAGTACCCAACAGGCCAGAGGCCCAAGAGCCACAAATCCTCGCGCTCGCATCCGTCCCAGATACCCAGAGCAGGCCCTACGCCGCCAGAGGCAAGAACCCTAGATCCCAAATCCAACAACGCCCGCGTTTGATCTTCTCCATTGCACTCTGCCATCTGACTTCTCTCTTTGCAGCCGCCTCCGCTCCAAATCCACCCCCGATTCTTTCCCCCTTCCGCGTAAGAGATCTCGAGGTGAGTGATCTGTAGTTGCTGCTAACTTGGTTGGATTCGCGTGGGTTCTTGCTCGTGTGGTGCTTAACACGCGTGCTCACCATTGTCTCTCCAATCGCAGCAGCCAAGATGGGAGAAGCCAAGGACGCCGAGGTGTACGAGGAGGATCTCGTCGACTACGACGAGGAGGTGGAGAACGTCGTCGACGGCGCGGCCGCCAACGCCTCAGTTGACGTCGTCAAGAAGTGCGTGCCAATCGATGCTTTTTGCTGCTGCTTTTCTGGCTAGGGTTCGTGGTTGAGCGATCCGATCTGACCTGGTGCGGTTCGTTGTGTTTGAGCAGGGGGTACGTTGGAATCCACAGCTCGGGGTTCAGGGACTTCCTGCTCAAGCCAGAGCTGCTCCGCGCCATCCAGGACTGCGGGTTTGAGCATCCTTCCGAAGGCAAGCTCATGTTTCTTGTTAATCATATTAGATAGAGGCCTCAGAAATTGAATCCACATAATAATTCATAGGGTTTCATGCGCTATTGAGTTTTAATTATCAGGTCGTGTGACAGATATATAGACATATAGTTCATACCTGGAGTAGTAATTAGTTACAGCACCTTTGTCAATCTAGTTGTATTACTGTTGATTCATAGCTGGGACCAGTCTTACAAGAATGCTTATGCAGATTCAGTCAAAACGCATTTTTTGAAAGAAAATGAGAGGGAGAGATAGAGAACCTATAAACATACAATTGCTTCCATATAATTTTCTTGCTCGTGTTAGTCAAATTTGTTTGTTGTCACCCACTATCACTGGCACATCTTAGCTTTGCTACGTGAAACTTTGGGCTGAAGTGCCACTGTTTGGACCAGTAAGATTATTGTTGCATTCCACAGCAAATGAAAGACACAAGAAGAATCATTTGTTTCATTTGTTGTAAGCTTTCCCTGTGAGGTGTTATTTCTGTTAGCCGAGATACCCGTATCTATGGTTCATGTCCTTTGCATCAAAGCACTTATGCACTCGGTTGTTATATTGGATTTTCTTGTAAGGATATGGTTGGCACGAAAAGAACAAAACGTGCTAGTATGAAGAAGGACAAATGCAAATAAATAAACTGTGCAATAATAAGTTTTTTTTATGAACCAATTGTTCTAGTATATAATCAAATTCAATCATCTATATTTGAATATGTTATCTCTTAGGATTTCCCAGTGTGACCATAAGTTTCCTGATTTGCTGATGTGCAGGTATATTTTCTTCTGACATTTTCTGTTGGGGAGAGGATATGGTAAAACTTTCCATTAACGGGTCCAGAAGGTTAATTATTTCTCACTGGGGTGCTCTCCAATTTTGTTTGGCTCCACATCAGTGCAACATGAATGCATCCCTCAAGCCATTCTCGGAATGGATGTCATCTGCCAAGCAAAATCTGGGATGGGCAAGACTGCTGTTTTTGTCCTCTCAACTCTCCAGCAGATTGATCCTGTTGCTGGTCAAGTAGCTGCACTTGTTTTATGCCATACAAGGGAATTGGCTTACCAGGTTTGCATACATGTTTTCTCATTTTTATTCTATCAATGTCAAATATGGCTCCTGATGCTAATTGTCTTTCTACATTGTAGATTTGTCATGAATTCGAGAGGTTTAGCAAGTACTTGTCAGAAACAAAAGTTGCTGTCTTCTATGGTGGCGTTCATATAAAAAATCACAAGGATTTATTGAAGAATGACTGCCCTCATATTGTGGTTGGCACACCTGGAAGGATCCTAGCTCTGGCTAGAGACAAGGACCTTCCCTTGAAGAATGTGAGGCATTTCATTCTTGATGAATGTGACAAGATGCTTGATTCACTTGGTAGGCTTCTTTTTTCTGGCCATTTTCTATGTTAATAATAGTTCACTTCAGCGCATGTTCTTTGATTTACACTATGTTCTGTAGTTCATAGCTCTTCTATTAACTTATATATTATATTCTTCAGACATGCGTAGAGATGTTCAGGAGATCTTCAAAATGACACCCCATGAGAAGCAAGTGATGATGTTTTCAGCAACACTCAGCAAGGAGATTCGCCCGGTTTGCAAGAAATTCATGCAAGATGTAATGTCATGCGGCTCATCTCATTTCAGTAGCGCTTCTTCCTATTTAAATCCCTCCTTCCTTCTGGTGGTTATGCTCGTACATAGATAGGAGAGGTGGCAGTTTGATATCAGTTTGCGTGGTGATCATATTGATCGCTTTTGGTGGAGTGAGTTATTGGGCTACTTATGTCTCGGCCTTAGTATTGTCAATTGGTATCTGTGCACATTCTGAGGGGCTGCGATGAAGTGAAGTCTTCTGTTCTCATTGTGAATTGTGAACCGACCGTGAAGTACTTGGGAATTGGGGTTGTTAGGGCACTGATGTCGTAGAGTTATAAGGCCGGTGGGGGTTATCTCCAATTTTCTGCAGTCTGCACTTTTGGATTCCGCTGCATCAGAGTAAACTGCTTCTGGTTCTCCTACCCTTTTCATGGTCAAGGCAGACGAAGCAGCTTTCTCCTGACCGGAACTCTTATAGCAAGCACTGTCGCAAAATTTGTTGGCTGCAGTTTGGCAAATTGCAGTGCCAATGTGCATAACTGGAGCTCCTGGAGGAGGCTGAAAATTCTGACACAAGAAGAACTGATATGCCATTCTTTTGGAGTGGCTAGAGTTACCTTTGCTGCCAGAATTCTAATATTCTATCATTTGTCACCTTACAGCCCATGGAAATTTATGTCGATGATGAGGCTAAACTGACCCTTCATGGACTAGTTCAGGTATTGTGAAGTATCCATTAGTCATTTGTGCTTCTTTTTTTCATCGTGAGTCAACTATATTTTGTTTAATGTGTCAACATTTTTTTCCTCGCTCCAGCACTACATAAAACTAAGTGAGGCGGAGAAGAACCGGAAGCTGAACGATCTCTTAGATGCACTGGACTTCAACCAAATTGTGATATTTGTTAAAAGTGTTAGTAGAGGTTCAGAACTTAACAGGCTTCTGTGTGAATGCAATTTTCCCTCTATCTGCATACATTCTGGAATGACACAGGAGGAGAGGTATGTGCTTCCTAGTTTCTTCTCACTGTTATTATATTGTCTTCTAATTACTGTGGGCTGATTTTAAGATTGGCCTCTTTGCTTACATAACCTGGCTTGCACATAGCTGTTGTAGACCACTTATCTTTACGATATTTTCGCTGATTGTACTTACATACTCTGGCGGATCTAGGCTAAAATCAATGGGGGTGCCAAGCTTAAACAGTTCCCTGTTTAGCTTAGCATTTAGCTAAGATTAGTTCATTAGTCCAAATAATCCTAGCTAAAAGCATTTTTATATTTTTGCAGGGGTGCCATGGCACCCCCACTGGATACGCCCATATGGTTTACATTATTTGAGATTTTACATCACGCTGTTAGTTCACATTTGTTTTTGGTTTGTACAACATTCTGATATATTGGTTGCAGAAAATATCGTTGTTAAGCATTGTTCAGGAATTCGTTAACTGGTAACGGCTCGCTCGGCCACTGAATAGCGAATAATCGGCCTATTCGCCAGTTAATCGGCCGATTAATCGGGTAATCGGCATTTATCGGCTATTCAGTAACCCACTGAATAGCGATTACTCGGCCAGTTAATCGGTGATTCGGCCGAATTTTAGAACAATGTTGTTAAGTGATGAACAAATGAACAGTTATCCATGTGATGGATTATGATGAAATTGGCCATTGATCCCATCAATTTCTGTTGATTCTACCTCTGTTCCACACTATTGGCCTTTTTAGCTTGCTAAAAAGGCTTGCATGGTGGAACAGAGGTAGTATCATATTTGAGAATTAGGTATAAATAAAATTATGGTACCCATGTCTTCAGCAAGAATACTACAATCAGAATCTGGTTGAAAGCCAACATACCAAGATCCTTCACATAATATGGCCATTGGTGGTGCTTGTGTTATTCCTAAGTTATTTAATCATTAGTAGTAGTTGATCTTTAGTGGAATTGATGCTAAGAATTTTTTTTTGTTGCCATCTAGTTGAATGTTCATGGGTCGCGCAACTAGGCACATTTAATCATCTGATTAGGTACCTGGCAACATGGATCCAACTAGTAACCAGCTAATTATATAGGCCAATATTTGAGCTGGTACCCACAGCAACTCAGCTTGACTTAATGACTTGTAAAACATCGATAGAATTATGTACATTAACAATTTGCTTTATTTTCAGCCAATATTCCTATCTTTTATGTAATAGTTTTGCTTCGATAGGTTGACACGGTATAAGAACTTCAAGGAAGGACACAAGAGGATTCTTGTGGCTACAGATTTAGTTGGCAGGGGAATTGATATTGAGCGTGTCAATATTGTCATAAACTACGACATGCCTGATTCTGCTGATACATACTTGCACAGGGTAATTATACCTTTGCTGTACTGTTTGTGGTGGGTGTTATTATCTCTGGCTAACATATTCACCTCGACAGGTCGGGAGGGCTGGACGTTTTGGCACCAAGGGGCTTGCAATAACATTTGTTGCTTCTGCCTCTGACTCTGATGTTCTCAATCAGGTTTGTATAACTGATACGTTTGTTTTACTTATCTGGTATGATCAGCAGAGTGCAGCCTAACTGACATTTCACCTATATTTGTTTTGAAGGTGCAAGAAAGGTTTGAGGTTGACATAAAGGAGCTGCCTGAGCAGATTGACACTTCGACTTACAGTAAGTATTACAATCTTGTTATCTTTATATCTTAGACCCAAGTGGTGAACTTTGGCCCCGCACTGTTGTTTCTCTATTTTGTTCAATTAACTGATTTTGTGATATGAACTTCAATTTCTAGTGCCGTCTTGAAGATTGAAGTCAGCTGCTTGAACTGGCAACTAGGAGGGTTCGCTTATGTGATACAGCACCCTGTAATTTCTGTTGGATTACCTTGTAACGGATGCTCCAGTTGTACTTAATCAGCGTTCTATGTGTTCTGAATGTTTTTTTACATTACTCTTGTTTGTAACTAAGGAACCTAATGCAAATGGTTGTGTTAGCCATGCTAGCGAGGATATTATCTTAGTTATGTAGTGCCACTTTAATTATGTTAGATTTTGGAGGGCTAATGTTAGCGTTTCCTTTTGAACTATATGATCCAATTTTGCTTGGCATCTGGATGCGCCAGAAAATGACTTTGTGAACGCCCTAAGATCAAGAATATAGTCACGTTATCATGCATGTGTAAATTTTATCTACTTGAATGCTCCACCTAGTTGCGTCTTAGACAATTTGGAAAATTAATCTCCGTATGACGTGCTCCACTCATGCCTTAGTTTGTGGTGTGCTTGAGCCTGTCAGATTGCAGGAGATGGGCAACATCTTTCCCGTGTTATCAGTCCGCGAGACACTCTTGCATGCCCCCACCAGTTTCAAAAGATTTTCTTGAAGCTCTGCCCACATCCTGCGTTGCCACTGTTCTCCATGGCTTTGCCACCTATGTCCACTGCCTTCCTCCTGTACGTTCAACCTATGTTGTTTGCTGCTCGGTCAGGCCTTGGCTGCTGGTGGTGACAACGGCCACTAGTGGTAGAAAAAAAGGGTTGCTGGGCTAGTGGATTTTTGCAAGACGGCGTTCTGAGAACATCTCCACCGGCGCGTCCAATATCGCTCTTAATATGCCTACTGGGCGTGACGACACCAAAATGGCCTGGCGAGCCCAATAGCGCAAAAGTTGTTGGCGCCTCAATAGAGCGTCCGACAACCCTGTTTCTCGCCCTGTTTCTAGAGAGACAAGCAGGCGTGCCGGCAACCGCGGCAACACATGCCACATTGGATCCTGACGCGCGGGACCGACGCGTCAGCGACTCAGCAGCTGCATTCTGATTTATTGTGACCGGCACCGGAGGAGGGGCACATGAACCTGCCCCACCACCGGCACCGACACCAGAGGAGGGGGTGCGGGACATCGGCGACGACGACTGGCCGAAATCGGAGGGAATGCAGGCCGTCATCGAGGCCTCCCTCCGTGGTCGCTAGATCGAACCCCACCACACTCGGCAAGGGCGGCAACACGAAGAACTTCCTCAAGGCCGCAACCGACACTGGCAAAACCAGAAGCCTCAGCCGCCGCCGCCAATAGCAGATGACACTTCCTCCTCGACGACGGCAGATCATTGAGGCATGTAAGTGATGCCGCCGCCTTGAGAGTCATCTTCCTCGACGCTGGCGTCATCGAGGCCTCCTTCTCTCGCGCCTGTCGGCAGCACCGCTAGATATATGGTCTAGGGCTTAGTTTAAATTTCATTAAATTCCTTTGAAGTTTGTTAAACACCGTTTGTCAAATTTCGTTTAAGTTTGTTAAATATTCTTTGAATTCAATGAAAAATCACCGTTTCATCCATATTCAAGATTTTCTCTTCAAGAAAACCTATTGGGAGCGACTGGTGGGGCGCGTCGCTCCCAATAGGTGGCAGCGCGTGCCGGCGCGCCCAATAGCACTTGTCCAGCACCGTTGTCGGACGCTCTATTGGGCGCTCATATGTTGATGGTCTTATATTTCTTTGGACGTATGAAAGTGCATGGTGTCCCCATGTGTGGTTTTGGTAATTAATGACAATCCTTATGGACTAATGTTTGCATTAAGATATCCTTGTAGATCTTGTCCATAGGAAAAGATTGGAATTCATGTGTTGGACTCTAGAAGATTACATGATGATCAATGCTCTATTCAAGGATTTATATGAAAAATGGTCATGTGTAGAGTTGAGCATATTGCAAGTATGTCTTGAAGGATTCAAGACATCCTCTTTGTGAAGAGAGAGAAGATTATGAAGTGCAAGTCCAATATGATCCATCTCGAAGATATCATTTGATTGAAGCTTGCAATGGATACATGAAGACGGAGCTTAGCGAGGCTCTCCCATAATGGAGTATGGGGGAGTATTTGGAGAAGTCTTTATCACGAATGTGCTAGCAAGCACAATCAAGAAAGGTGTTCCACTTGAAGAGATCAAGATCATCATCATCTAGCTCAAGTGGAATGCGCAAGGCAAAGGTATGATCTTGATAGGGTTTCTATTTTACCGGTCTCATGGTTTTAGTGAGAGACCGGGTTATAGGATAGACGGCGTACTATCAAGAGGGGCTCTCAAGTGAGTAACTTGATCGCATCTTTGTGGAGAGCTCAAACCTTTGCATACTTGGCATATCATCTTTCTTGGTTCTTACTTGGCTTTTCTCCTTGTTGGGGTTTGGTGCTTGTTGTGATCTTCGTGACAAGCCCAAGTTCACCGAAAACGGATTTCGTATGGAAAACTTGTTTCGTTTTCGTGTTGGAAATATTATCGGTTTATCCTTGAGAAAAGTTCCACACCTTCCCATGTGTGGTGACTTTACTCTGTTTATGGTTCCTAATTTTTCCACTTTTTGTAAGGTAGCTCTTGCTTTCATCTTTCCAACAAAACTGGTTCACTTCATTTGGATTTCATACGTAAAAGTTATTGGGTTTGAAGTTTTGCTGATTTTCTAGGCCGGAGTCTCCGGTGTGCCCCAACCGGAGTCTCTGGTCTCAGGGGATTCAGTCGAAGAGGCTCAAGTTGGTTCACTCCCTGGACCCTGTCCGGAGTGTTACCGGAAAGTTACCGGAGGAAGGGCGGAGTCTCCGCCCCAGGCCGGAGTCTCCAGTCTTTGGACCAAAAGACTCCGGTGTGACCTGCTCCAAGCATCAAGGTGGTTCAGCCCCTGGACCCAGGCCGGAAACTTACCGGAATGTGTCCGGAGTCTCCGCCCCAGGCCGGAGTCTCCGGTCACTCAGGCCGGAGTCTCCGGTGTAAGATTTCCTGCAACGGCTCTTTTTTTGCGAGACCTATAAAAGGCCCCTTCTTCCCCAAAGAGTCAAGGCTTTTCTGCAGCACGTTTTTCTCTCTCTCTCCCACCATTGTTGACCTTTAAAAGCTTGCCTCTCTCTCAATCCCTCCCATTGATTCTTGCATATCTTTGAGGGAAAAGTGAGAGGAGATCTAGATCTATATTTCCACCAATCCATCTCTCCTCTAAGTGAGGGGAACCCTTTGGATCTAGATCTTGGAGTTCCATTTGTTGAGTTCTTCTTTGTTCTTCCTCTCTTCTCCCCCCATAAGCATTAGTTGCTTTTGGTGGGATTTGAGAGTGAAGGATTTGAGCACTTGTGCTCTTGCCATTGCATTGTGCATCGGTTTGTGCTCACCACGAGGATTCGTGGAAGTTGAAATTTTGTGAGCTTGTTACTCTTGGGTCATTGGACCCTAGACGCCTTTGTGGTGGTTGAGACCTTTTGTGGTCACTTGTAGCCATCTGGGAGCCCCCAATCCAGTTGTGGGTTGTGCCCCGGGTTGTTGTTGTAAAGGCTCCGGATTCCGCCTCGAAGGATTCCGATAGTGGAAGGTGAACCAAACCTTTTGTGGTGCGGTTCATCGGAGAAGAAGGTGAAACCTTTGTGGCGTTGAGACCAACCTGTTGTGGTGGTTCACACCTCTCCAACGAGACGTACTCCCCTAAAAAGGAGGAACTCGGGAATACATCCTCGTCTCCGCGTGCCTCGGTTATTTCTATACCCGAGCTCTTTACTTATGCACTTTACATTGTGATAGCCTTCGTGCTTGAATTACTCTCTATTGCTATCACCTTGTTGCTTGTCTTGCTTAGCATAAATTGTTGGTGCACATACGTGAGCCTAGTTTTTAGGTTGTTGGCTTGTTAATTTAAACACCTAGTTTTATTCTGCATTTATCAAGCATAAACCGGAAAAGTTTTAATCGCCTATTCACCCCCCCCCCTCTAGGCGACATCCTTGTCCTTTCAACGTATACCTCATCTAGCTCAGCACCTATAGAGTATGCACCCACGAATCCACGATCTCCCTCACCATGAGGCTGAAGCATAGGAGAGGAGGTTTGGAATACCCCCGCATCCCCCTCCACCATGAACAAGGCTTATTAGGGCATCAACACTCATCGCCCCCAAAGCCCCCCCCCCCCCCCTCAAAGGCCTTTGGGGCGCGACCCAAATTTAGTCTCACTTAAGGGAAATTTGCTGCTATCCTACAAACCTCTGCACCAGACGAAATTAAGTGAGTAACCCAAGGTTTATCAAACTCAGAGGTAGAGGTCAAAGATATCCCTCTCAAGCAACCCTGCAATTAAGATACAAGAAGTCTCTTGTGTCCCCAACACACCCAATACTCTTGTTAGATGTATAGGTGCACTAGTTCGGCGAAGAGAGTAAAATGCAAGTGATATGGATGGTAACAAGTGGTATTTGTAATCTGTAATAAAAATTGCAGCAAGCAAACATGTATCAAAAGTGACTGAAAACGGTGTTCCGATGATTGGAAGCAAGGCCTAGGGATCATACTTTCACTAGTGGTCTTTCTCAACAATGTTAACATAATTAAACACATGCATGATACTTCCTATTCAACATGTAAATTAGGTGCTACTCGGAACTGTTCTCCCACTGGATGAGAAACGCCATGACCATCGCGTAGGGCTACAAAAGCACACCTTAAAGTTTGAACACCACAATTTTAAAACGACATCTAACACCATGGAGTCACACACGCCACCCGCACTGTTACCATGGTTTTGTGTTGTCACCGTGACTCCGGAAATTATACTAGATAAATCTATTGAGTAGCATTTCCATTACATAATGAAGGGGACACATCATATACGAATTCAACCAGATTAACAATGCTCATGATCACATAAGTTCACACCATGGGAGAGAGAAATAACCACAAAGCTACAGCAAGAGCCCTCAGCCCCGATGAAGGATTACTCTCGGCGCATCATGGGAGAAAGCAACGACGATGAAGATGGCTCCGGGGGCAATTCTCCGTCCCGGCAGGGTGCCGGAATAGAGACTTTTGTCCCATGAATTAGGGTTTTTGGTGGTGGCGGAGGTCAGGAGCTTTTCTGGAGAAATCCTTCGGGGCTCGTCGTTTTTAGATCAGGAGGGACTTTATAAGTGTAGAGGCGACGCGAGGAGGTGCACGAGGCGGCCAGGTGACCCCCGGGCGCGGTTGACTTTTGGGCCACGCCCGGGCCCCTTCTGGGCGCTGTGGAGCCCGTTTTGTACGATGTCCTAGTCCACGACGATCAGCGGAAAATTTCCAAAAACTTTGGCGACTAGACTTTTTCCATTTGACATCGTCTTCGGGACGCTTCGGGGACATCTTTAAAAAGTATCTGGTGGAGACAGATTTCAGGAAATCAAAGTCCTCCTCCAACAAGGCTCCTTTTGTGTTCTTGTCAAATTCCAAGTAATTCCTACACATCAAAGTGTAAAACAAGAACATTGTGCACTTTTGTAACTATTAATAGGTTAGTCCAATAAATATATAAAATGATATAAAATTATGATAAACACATGTGCCATTTGATATAAAACAAGCATGGAACATCAAAAATTATAGATACGTTTGAGACGTATCAGGCCTCAACGGCGTGCCCGTGCCCGTGCCCGACGCGCCGCGGCCGCGCGAGCGCGACTGGAACACGCAGGTCCTCCACCACTACTGGCACGAGCTCACCGCCGAGCAGCGCCGCCTGGAGGAGTGGAGGTCGTCGAACACCGACCGCTACGAGGCGGAGTTCCGGCGGATCCACGCCGAGCGCATGGCGCTGTGGGACGGCCCTGGACCGGCTCCGCACGAGAAAAAAGAACACAGAGGGCCGGTACGCGTTCTGGGGCGTACCGGGCCGCACTCTGGATGCCGTCCTCGCCCACATCGCCGCCGGCGGCGAGCCGCTAGAGACGCCGCCGCCCGAGGACTACTCCCCACACTGGGAGCCGAGGAGGATGCGCCGTATTCTTCACGCTCGGGCTCGTCGTCCTTCTCGCGCGCCTCATCGCCCTTCTCGCGCGGCTCGTCGCCGTACGCCCGCTCGGCGCCGCTGCGTGTTCCGATGCCGGAGCCGGGCTCCCGCGCCCTCGTCATCAGCGATGGCTCACGCTCCGCCTGTCACCGCCCGCCGCCACCGCCAAATAAGGTGAAGACGGAGCCGTGCCCGTCGCTGCTGGCGGAGCTCGAAGTGGCGCAGCTCAAGCGCGCCAACCCCGACGACCCAGAAGGCATCGCCGCCGCCATCGAGGCGTCGAAGAACGACATCCCGTCGATGCCGCTCAAGAAGGCATGCGTGTGGTTGTTCGTTGACCACGCCCAGCTCACCGGGACGCCGCTACTCGACGTGAGCAGCGAGGACGACGACGACGACGATGGTGGCTTCGGTCCCGGCGCCAACGACGACGATGGCGGCTTCTCTCCCGGCACCAACGACGGCGAGGCAGGGCCCAGCGGCGACGTGAAGGAGTAGGACTACGACGTCTTCTACTAGTTTAGTTTAGTTTTAGTTTTAGTTTTAGTTTAAATGTTTTAAATTTTGTTCGAATGTTTTAAATTTTCCTAAAAGTATGAATGAAATGCCGTTTTATGTCTGAATTCAAAAACTTTAAAATTCGTTTGGGGGCGGCGAGTGGGGAGAGGGCGCCCCCAAATGCGTCGTTTGGTCCGGACGCGCCCCCAAACAGTGGCGGAGCTAGGAAATTATCAAAGGGTGTGCCACCGGCGATTTTTTTTTGACAACACATGTAATCCATAATTGTATGGAAAGAACTATATAAATAAGTTGAAGTCTCACAATATTATAGCTCACCAAATATGTTTGAAGGTAACAAAAGTAGCCATACAAATAGTTGATAATATTAAATAGTCTTACATTAACAAAAGATAACACGAGTAGAATATTACTCTACTTTACGCCTTCGCATAGCCATGAAAGCACCAAGTAGATCATCCTCGCTTACTTCCAAGAATAGAGATCGCTCAATATAAGTCACCAAGCAATAGTTCAAGAGGTCATCTCCCATGCTATTTCTCAATCTAGTCTTGACTAGGCTCATGGAGGAAAAGACTCTTTCAACCATCGCCGTAGAAACCGGTAGGATCAATACCATCTTGAGAAGTAAGTAAACCAAGTCATAAAGAACATGTTTCTTTGTTTCAACAAGCTTAATAGAGAGCTGACCAAGAGTCTTTAGGCACTTGAACCTATCATCTTTTCTCATATCATCAATAAATGTGCCAAGTTGGAATTCAAGCCTTGCCAAATCCGTGGTTGATATGTCCTTGGGATAAAATTCGGCAAGTCTCATTACCTTGTGTAGATCATAAGAAGCAAATGAATCGGTGGGATTCGAAGATGACATGCCAATAAGCAACTCCATATTAACCTCATCAAACCGATTGTCAAGCTCTTGAATAATGTGATCAACCACACCAAGATAGACTTGCCTTCTAAAATGATCATCAATTGTTTGTTTATCATAAAACCGTAAAGATCTTCCATGAGGCACACATGTGTCATCCCACAAAGGAATTTAAATGCCATGTTTGTTGCAAAATAGTGTCACCTTTGTAAGAAATTCTTCCCATCCATGAGTTCTCATACCTTGCATTTTATCTTTTGCAACCTTAACAAGTCCCATTGCATTAACAATATCTTGATCTCTCTTTTGCAATGCTTGAGACAACTCATTCGTGTGGCCAAGAACAACAAGCATCAAGTGGGCATGGAAAGCAAACTCAAATGACTCCATAGCAATCACCATAGCTCGTACTTTTGTCCACTCAAACCTTTGTGCACGATCTTCTCCAATTTTTGTAAGTACCTCAAGAATTGTGGGATACATAGAAATAATATGTACAATAGTTCTAAAGTGAGAACCCCATCTTGTATCACAAGGTCTAGCCAACCCCATCTCTTGGTTCAATCCACTTCCGCTTTCAATTTCACCCATTTCAAGTCCTTCCAAAACCTTTTGAGCTCTAACATCTCGAATCATGTCATGACGTTTACAAGAAACTCCAACAATATTGAACAAATAGGTAACTTGATCAAAAAACCACACACAAGCATCATTATCTTTTGCCACGGCAACAAGGACCAATTGGAGTTGATGTGCAAAGCAATGGATGTAATAAGCCGAAGGAGACTCTCTCATGATCAATGTTTTCAACCCTTTGATCTCCCCTTTCATGTTACTAGCTCCATCATAACCTTGTCCACGAATTTGAGTAGGAGTCAAATGGTAATCATCAAGTAAAGTGACAATTGCTTCTTTAAGTGACAATGAGGTTGTATTGGAAACATGAACAACTCCAAGGAACCGCTCACACACTCTTCCCAATTTATCCACATAACGCAAGCAAAGAGATAATTGTTCCTTGTGAGATACATCACTTGACTCATCCGCTAGAATTGCATAGTAGTCTTCACCAAGATCTTAAATAATTTTTTTAGTTGTTTCCGCTGCACAACATTCAATTATATCCGCTTGTATCATTGGACTAGTCAATTTGCAATTTCTTGGAGCATTCTTCACAATCTTGCTAACATCTTCATTATTTTCCGCAAGCCATGCTAAGAGTTCAAGAAAGTTTCCTTTATTTTCAGATTTTTCACTCTCATCATGTCCACGGAATGCTAACCCTTGTTGCAAAAGAAACCTCAAGCATCTAAGTGATTGAGTAAGCCTCTCCATGAAAAGGCGTAAATCCTCTTTAGACACCTTCACAAGAACATTGTCAATTGAGGTATTGGGCGTCACAAATAAATTGTACTTCTCTTGAGCTTGGTTGTGAATACACTTACACCACCCACATGTTTGACAAATGCATCACTAGCTTTGTAAAAATTTCTCCAACCACCATAGGTAAAGGTATCACCACCGGGTCCTCCATTGTCCCTCGCTTTGAACAAATAGCATACAAAGCAAAACCCGGCATCTTTTGAGACACTATATTCTAGCCAATGGTAATCCATAAACCAAGCACAACTAAAGTGCCGGTTTCTACCATATATTTTTCTCACCGGGAAATCATGTGCATATGGCTGGTTTGGACCTTTTGCAATATATCTTCTCCGAACATCATCTTGATCATTGGCATCATAACTTGAAATAGGAATCCTCTTTGCTGGATCACATTCAAATGGGAGATAAGTATCCGCTGACTCTCCACTCGGCAAATTGGGTGATGGTGTTGTTGTTGCTTGAGCATCAGTTTCAGTCTCAATATTTGTGTCAACCGGATGTGGAGAATCCGAAAACTGCAGCAAATTTCTACTTCCCGGAGTGCCTTCAGCTTCTAAATCAACCACAGCTGATGGGGATTCAGAAGAAGCAAATTTCTTTGCTTCATATTTGCCGAAAAGTGCCGCAATATGGCCACTGCCTCTCTTCATGTTTGACAAATCTACAACAAAAATAACAACAAACTAGATCAAAACTTGTGTATTTGACAGAAAAACAGAGCCTAATGCGGCACTGGTCTACTGAATGTCTGAATTAATGTCTTGAATTGACATGAAATAGCTGACTAAAAATCTAAAATCAAAACAGACTACAGGAAATAGCTGACTACAGGGGAACTACCTTAATGCCTTCCTGGCGACCTGGCTTCCTGCGGAATCGATTTTCACGCGCTCAGCTGGCCGTCTCCGACCTGCCGGTGGCCCGGTAGGCCGGTCCCCTGACTCCCGGAAGCTGGAGCTGTGGAGACTACGGTGGGCCGTCTTGGCGGCGGCGCGGTGGGCCGGCGGCGCCCGGTGCCGCTCGGCGCTCGCGCAGGTGGTCGATGCAGCGGACTGTGCAGCCTGCAGCGGGATCTCCTGGTTAAATGCGGCGCGCCATGGATTTTGCTCCCGCCGCCGGCAGCTGATTTAGGGATCGAGAGATGGACGCGAGTCACGCGAGGAGCGAGCGCAGAGACAGAGAGAGATGGACGCGAGCGAGCGCACAGGAAGGCAGCGTGCACGGGCAGGGCCCGGCTGCCCGTGTGGACTGGTGTGGACTTTTCTTTTACTACTCCAGTACAATTTAATTTATTTTACGTGCAGATGAGTAGTACAAAAAAAATCGTATAATTTCTGGGTGTGCCAGGGCACACCCGGCACACCCGCTGGCTCCGCCACTGCCCCCAAAGCGCTCGCGCCGGCTCAAATCCGGACGCATTTTAGGGGGCGCGAGTGGGGATGCTCTTAGGTCTGCCCCCATCAGATCCCTTTCTTGCCTTCACCCTCCACCATGAAGGGCCCGGTCCAGAGCACAAATACATTCTCATGTCGCCTCCTCGGTAGCGCAAGGAGCACGCAGAGCGGCATTAAGCCGAAGACCGGCAGGGTCGCCGTTAACCACTAACCCCGGAGTTAAACCTAACCCTAAGACTATCTACATGGGCTCGACCTCCTCTCCTCCATGCCCACTAGCCGGAGGATCCGGGGATAATAGGGAGAGGAGCTAGGGTGTTGTGGGCGACTCTCAAAAGAGCCGGAGAGAGAAGGAAAGGGAGGTCACGAGTTGATAAATTTTGAACTTAAATTATTCTCAAACACAATATAAAATTTTGTTACAACTAATATATTTCTATAGTGGTTGTCATAACATTTTATATTATGAGACAGAGGGAGTAATATTGTTGATGATACAAAAAAAACTAGCAAACAATATTAATAAAAAAATCACAATTTAGTAAAACTTACATAATACGAATTTCAGAACATAACAATATTTGTGCTCATAAATAAATCTACAAACTCAATTTATGTAAGCCATAGAGGTGAATTTTGAAGGAGGCTGATACAAATTATTTCCAAAATGGCACCGTCATATGTTGTTCCGTTATTGGGCATCAAACCAAATTTCGGGCGGCCACAAAAAAAAAAAAAACCAAAATTCAAAATCCAAACTACGACTCACCTCTCGCTTCCGCTCCCCACCTCGCCGCCGCCGTCACTCATGGCGGCTCCGTACTGTCTCCTCCTCTTCGTTCTCGTCCCGCTGGTCTCCGCCTCCCCCATCGACAGCGAGGCCCTGCTCGCGCTGAAGGAATCCGTCACCAGCGACCCCGCCGCCGTCCTCTCCGCCTGGTCCTCCTCCTCCTCCGACCACTGCCGTTGGCCCGGGGTCACCTGCCACCCCTCCTCCTCTGCCGTCGCCGCAATCGACCTCCCGGACGCTTCCCTCTCCGGCGCTCTTCCCGCGGTCCTCCCTCCGCGCCTCCTCCGCCTCGACCTCTCCGGCAACTACTTCTCCGGCCCCGTCCCCGCCGTCTTCCTCGCGTCCCCGACCCTCCGCTCCCTCAACCTCTCCTCCAACCGCCTCTCGGGTCCCCTAACCTTCCCGCCCTCCAACTCCAACTCCTCCTTGCCGCCGTGCCCCGCCCTCTCCCATCTCCGCCTGGCCGCCAACTTTCTGGTCGGCGAAATCCCCGCAGCGGTGGCCCAGTGTCGCGCCCTCCGCGTCCTCGACCTCTCCCGCAACGTTCCCGAGGGCGCCGTCCCGCGGGCTCTCGGCCGCCTAGCCGTCCTCCGCGTCCTCGACGTCTCCCGCAACAGCCTCACCGACAGGATTCCCCAGGAGCTCGCCGGCTGCCGGGACCTCGCCGTGCTCGTGCTCACTGATCCCGCCGTGTCTACGGGGGAGCAGCCGGAGTTCAACGCCTTCCTCGGTGGTCTGCCTCCGGAGGTGGCCACCATCCCAGCGCTGCAGGTTCTCTGGGCACCCAGGGCCAACCTCGACGGCCGGCTGCCGAGGTATAGGAACGGTTCCTGCAGCCTCCGAGCGGTCAACCTTGGGCAGAACTACATCGCCGGTCCGGTTCCGCCCTGGCTTGGGGAGTGTGGTGAATTGACATTTCTTGATCTCAGCTCCAACAGCCTAGAGGGCTTCATGCCTGCTGAACTGAGAATTGGATGTATGAAATACCTCAATGTCAGCCGGAATTCGCTGTCAGGTCCCTTCCTCTCATCTGTGGAGAGCAAGTGCTCGAGCCGTTTGATCAATGAAGATGTCGTAGTTCATTCCTATTATCAGGGATTGGTCGGGAATGCGTTGATTGGTAACCCTTTTGGTTCGGTGCTGGGAGTGGGGAACATCACCAATGCTGCTCTCCATGATTTCAGCAACAATGGCTTTGCTGGGGCGTTGCCTTATATTGACTTGCATCTAGGTGGAAATTACTCTTACTGCTTGTTGCTCAACAGCAATATGTTCAACGGCACGCTTTCTGGTGGATTTTTTGGATTCTGCAAGGGTACAAGTGGGGCTGCTGTTAATTTGAGTAGTAATCAGCTGTCAGGCAGTCTTGATATGCTGTCAAGTTGTACACCTCTTCAAACTTTCGAGGCTGGTTACAACAAGTTTGGTAACTCAATATCTCCTGGCATTGGTGACCTGCATTTGCTGCGTAGTTTGGTCTTGAGTGGAAATAATTTGACTGGCGAGATGCCGTGGCAGTTTGGTGATTTGGCTGCTCTGGAAGTACTGATGCTTGACCACAACAGGCTCTCGGGAAGCATCCCTCGAAGCTTCAGTGAACTGGCTCAACTCACAGTGTTTGATGTCTCTTTTAACAACCTATCAGGTGACATTCCTTACCTGAGGCACTCTGTTGACTGCACTTTCTTTGTTGGCAATCCCCTACTGTCCCCGTGTTTGGGTCCAAATGCATCTGTACCACCATCAGCGTCAAATAATCCCTGGAAATGGACTCAAAGATTGGGTGGCCACATGAACAGATCCAAGATTCTGATGGTGATTGTAGCTACTGCTGCAACTGCTGTTGTATCTTTTATTCTCGCTGTCCTTCTCTTCTTTGTGTGTGAGAGAAGGAAACGAGCAAAGCTCGTGAATTTTAGGAGAAAAGCTGTTGTGACATTCGCCGATGCTCCTCCTGAGCTTAATTACGACAACCTTATCCGAGCAACTAGTAATTTCAGCATTCAGAACTTGATTGGAACAGGTGGTTTTGGTGCCACCTACAAGGCTGAGCTAGCTCCTGGTTATCTTGTAGCAGTGAAGAGGCTAGCCATGGGGCGTTTCCAAGGCCTCCAGCAGTTTGATGCGGAAATCGCAACTCTAGGAAAAATTCGGCATAGGAATCTCGTCACACTTATTGGGTACCACATCGGAGAATCAGACACTTTCCTGATCTACAACTATCTCTCTGGTGGGAACCTTGAGAGCTTCATACATGAGATGGGGAGCAGAAGGGTGTCCTGGGCTGAGGTCTATACCATAGCCACGGATGTTGCACAAGCGCTGGCTTTCCTTCACTGCGCCTGCACACCTCGGATCATCCATCGAGACATCAAACTGAGCAATATCCTGCTTGATGAAGACCTGAGCGCGTACCTGTCCGATTTTGGTCTGGCAAGGCTGATAGAGGTTACGCAGACGCATGCCACCACTGATGTCGCTGGGACCTTTGGCTATGTCGCGCCTGAATACGCGACCACCTGCAGGGTCTCTGACAAGTCTGATGTATACAGTTTTGGAGTTGTTCTTCTAGAGTTGATGTCAGGCAAGAGGTCTTTGGATCCCTCGTTCTCGCAGTTCGGCGATGGTTTTACAATCGTAGCATGGGGGAGGATGCTGATGCAGGAGGATCGGACCAGTGAATTCTTCTCTCCAGGACTGTGGGATACATCACCAAAGGACAGGTTGACTGAGATGCTAAAGATTGCTACATCTTGCACCTCAGAGTCACTAGCCGTTCGGCCATCAATGAGGCAGGTTGCAGCAAGGTTGAAGCAATTGAGGAATGATCAATGAAGAGTCGGCAGTTTGAAGATGTTTCTTTTTTTATTGTTCAGTGGTCTCTGCTTTGCATCACTGTTGAAGTATTGGCTCTCTCTCGTGTAACTTTTTTGTGCTGAAACAAGGTTACATAATTGAGGTTTCTTAAATATTTCCTTCTAGTCGTCATATTCCTCCCATGTGCATATTTTTCATGAAACATTTGCAAGGAAGATTAAAATTGTGTATGAACTAGAGTGACTCTGCATGCTTGTTGCATACTGAAATGGTCCAAAGATCGAGACTGTTGTCTGTGAACCTAAAATCCAAGATCAATAGTAGTGAAGTAGCTGCTCAAGATCAAGTTTGGAGTGGTAATTCTTGGGCAGTGAAACTAGTGAAATGCCTGATGGAATCAGAGCAAATAGTACGTTTTTGTTGAAATAATCTTGTTTTCAGAATGTTTTCCCAGAATCCACGTGTCACTTAACAGAGTGACTTTGTGTTTGTATCGCGTACCCTTTTGACACCTAGTTTTGCAGTGGTAAGCATCAGATTAACATACACATACTGTAAGTGAACTCTGTGTAATTACTGAAGCTGAGCAGAATCTGTTTGCCTTTAGTTGCATTCTCTGACGTTGGTCTTTGTTTTTTGTTTCCTTATTTGCAGATTTTTTTTCGAGAAAACGCAAAAGACTTTTGCATTTCTTTTCGTTGAAAAGAGAGAGTCTGTTACTTTCCTCCAAAGAGGCGATTAGAAAGGCTAGACCGCTAGAGTATGAATAAGTGAGGTGATCTCTAAGCTGCATGCAGGTCTCTAAGCTAATTGTGAGAGTTGAGGTGATCTCAGATCTCAGTCAAGAATGTTAACATTTTACTGAATCAGTTTTAGGCAGTTTTTATTTTCGGCGAAAGTGGAGATCATGTCCTTAATGTTGTATGTACAGTGGCAAGTAGCCTCTGTTCTGCATCATTGTTGAGGTATGGACTTTTTCTTCTTCATTGTTGAACCGGACAGGCGCAGCTCCGGTTGTTTTTAAGTCTCGATCTACCGTGTGGCAAATCATGAACCTGCACTTGTGTATGGATGATTAAAAGCAACCAGTGTCAATGTCAGTGTTAGGATCAACGGTTGAGCTCTCTTGGAACATGTAATCAAAGCATGCATTGCCCGCCAGAATCAGGTATAGGCGTGAGGAGGATTAGAAGCACTCCTTATCAGAATCAGGAATGATGAAAGTTGAGAAATATGGAATGTATTTTTCCAAAACCAATAACAACGATTACAAATAACACATCCAAAGAGGACAGTTGTCCCCATAATTACAGGGGAAAAAAACTCCAAAAAAACTTAGCAATACATCTAAATCCACCGGCAAAACCTTCTCTATCTGAATCCGCCATCTTCGTCACATCTCTGGAGGAGAGAATGAAGACTGACAAAGTGGTAACTGAGTCATCCACAAGGACCTGTAGAAGGATATTGCTCGTAAAAATCGCAGCTGTAGCCACCTGCCGCACACGACAGGATCCGGGTGAGAAGCTGAATCGGCTGGGACAAGAAATCAATCATTCTTAACTGACAAAAATAACAAACTTTAAAGCAATTTTTCTCTATATTTGTTGACTGCTGGTAAATACTCTAGATGACTTTTGGAGTAAGTACACGTCCCAATGAAGCTGGTGACTTCTCCATTTGAACCGAACTAGACCAATTCATCAAAACATGCCCTCGTGTGGCACAAAACAAGCAAATGTATGTGCAACTTGAGAAATGTAGAGCAAATTCAGCCCAGAAACTTCAGCTTCAGATAACACGGGCTTTGTACAGGCAGATGTAAGCCATGTGCCAGTCACCTGTTAAGAGAAGAAACATTAGCGTCTATAAGAACAATGCACAACGAGTTCGCGCCAATGTTCTTTACTGCTCACTATTCTGAGTCAATGTTCTTTAACTAAATAGCTACTAACCTCCACCCGACAGTTTCAAAATCTCTTCCTCCTTGCGTATGCTTGGGTTGTCATCATCAAACTCAATCCATTTTCCTGAATGGCAACATGCAATTATCAGCATCTTTACAGTGCCAGAAAGCATTTGATTCTAGATATATATAAGTGAACAATAAGACCAGTTGATCTTACCATCATCTTGCTTAACCCAGCCAACATAGTGGCCAGAATCTGCACTTCTTCCTTTGTGCGTCAAGACAGCAATTAAATCATAGACCCCAGTTACTTGTTTCTTTGGTACAGAAGAACCAGCTGCATGTGAACAAAACAAGAATACATCTCAGTTTCAGTCACCACTGGCGGTGAGATCTCTTTTGAAGAGTACTCAGAGCAGTTAACTATTGTTTACGTGCGCTCGAATATGGACAATAAAAAGCTAGCCGACTTAAGTTAGATATTTAGAGAATAATCACCACTATTGCTATTTGTTACACATGAATAATATAAGCACGTGAGCAAGTTTGCTAAATAAGAACATAAACCAATCGCTTGCCTTTGTCAATGTCCATGCTAGATGATTCCCCAGCACTAGTTGATGAGCCCTGAAATGAAATGTGATAGTTCATCGGTAGTTATAAGGCTGGAGACCAAGAATAAATGGAAGTCCTAACTAGCATTTGCCGGTTACCACAAAACATTAGTGTAATATAATCATTTCTTAACAATTGTAAATGATAATGAAACCATAAAGTTCAATGATACTCTGGTTAGCAGAAAGACCATTACCTCGTTATCTTTTGAGCTGTCTGTTTTCCCCTCTACTTTCAAACCAAACTTGGCATTTTCTGCATCTCTCATCACCTTCACAAGCAAATTGAATATCCTAATTAACACTAAAGTAGAGCTAGCAAATTAAAATTTGAACAGTCAGAACAGAGCTACCTTGCGAGGAGCTTGGAGCCTTTGTTTCAGTTCATCTGAGCAGAAGTCATATACATCAAGTTCCAGAGGGTAATCCACTTTCTGGTAGGAAAAGAAAAGTACGTTACAAACATATTTTGTTGAGAAAAGAGGTAGAATGCAGCATCCCGGATTTAAGTTTCACAAAATGACAGGTTCCACTCAGCTCATAATGTTCCACAAAGGTATTTGTAGTTTGTTAAGAAAAAGAGAGCAATGGAAGTAAGCATACACGTAAAATCTTCGCCTTTTGGTTCGACTCCCTTTTCCAGAAGAAACGAACAAACTGCACAGTCAAGTACCTGAAGAAAGAATCTACACAGATGATATTTCTGACTAACATGAGAATAAAGTCATGAATGAGAATTATGTTCTTGCCTAGGCAACTCATTTATTCTTGACTCTCTTGTGTAAATAGCAGTCCGGCCCAGTGACGGTGAAACCTTCTCAAGTTCTGTCTTCAAACCCTGTAGAAAAAACAAGGAACATAATTAGCATAAACTCTGAGATCATAGAACACAAGAATGTGAACCAAGTAACCAACAGAAAAAGAGGTATCATATCAGTACAGTGAAGAAGTACTTGATGTAAAAAAAGAATACTTAAATCATAAATGGAATGATACTTACATGCTTCAGTCCTTCATGAAGGTGGTTTACATCATGAGATATATGGCACTTCAGAGAATAAACTGACTCTGCCTCTGAACTTTCCTCACCACTTTCTGCACAGTGTACCCTGCAAATAGAAGTCATTACTAACAAATAGCAGTACACATTTATTTGGATGAGTAATTTAGCTGCCTTGTCTAAAAATAACAGAAGATCCTTTGTACATGAAGTACAGGAAAGATAAAAAATAAGCTTCAGGTCTGCCTGTTGACATGTTGTATCATCAGTTTTACAGGGGACTGCAGTAAACTCTACAACAACAACAACAACAACAAAGCTTTTTTTCCCAAACAAGTTGGGGTAGGCTAGAGTTGAAACCCATAAGATCTCGAAACTAGGTCATGGTTCTGGCACATGGATAGCTAACTTCCACGCAGCCCTATCCATGGCTAGTTTTTTGGTGATATTCCAATCCTTCAGATCTCTCTTAACAGACTCCTCCCATGTCAAGTTTGGCCTACCACGACCCCTCTTAACATTCTCATCCCGCTTTATCCGTCCGGTATGCAATGGCGCTTCCGGAGGCCTACGTTCTATATGACCAAACCATCTTAGACGGTGTTGGACAACCTTCTCTTCAATTGGTGCTACCCCAACTCTCTCACGTATATCATCATTCCTAACCCGGTCCATTCTTGTGTGGCCACATATCCATCTCAACATGCGCATCTCCGCTACACCTAACTGTTGGATATGTCGTCTCTTGGTCGGCCAACATTCTGCGCCATACAACATCGCAGGTCGAATCGCCGTCCTATAGAACTTGCCTTTTAGCTTTTGTGGCACTTTCCTATCACAGAGGACGCCAGAAGCTTGGCGCCACTTCATCCAACCAGCTTTGATTCGATGACTCACATCTTCATCGATATCACCATCCTTCTGGAGCATAGACCCCAAATATTGGAAGGTGTCTTTCTCAGGTACCACCTGTCCATCAAGCCTAACCTCTTCCTCCTCGTGCCTAGTAGTACTGAAACTGCACCTCATGTACTCAGTTTTGGTTCTACTAAGCCTAAAACCTTTCGATTCTAGAGTCCGCCTCCACAGCTCTAACTTTCTATTAACCCCCGCCCGACTATCATCAATTAGCACCACATCATCCGCAAAGAGCATACACCATGGGATATCTCCTTGTATATCCCCTGTGACCTCATCCATCACCAAAGTAAAGAGATAAGGGCTCAAAGCTGACCCCTGGTGCAGTCCTATTTTAATTGGAAAGTCATCGGTGTCGCCATCACTTGTTCGAACACTTGTCACAACATTATCATACATATCCTTAATGAGGGTAATGTACTTTGTTGGGACTTTGTGTTTCTCCAAGGCCCACCACATGACATTCCGTGGTATCTTATCATACGCCTTCTCCAAGTCAATGAACACCATATGAAGATCCTTCTTCTTCTCCCTGTATCTCTCCATAAGTTGTCGTACCAAGAAGATGGCTTCCATGGTAGACCTCCCAGGCATGAAACCAAATTGATTTTGGTCACGCTTGTCAATCTTCTTAAACGGTGCTCAATGACTCTCTCCCATAGCTTCATTGTATGGCTCATCAACTTGATTCCACGGTAATTAGTGCAACTTTGAACATCCCCCTTGTTCTTGAAGATTGGCACTAATGTACTCCGCCTCCATTCTTCGGGCATCTTGTTTGACCGAAAAATGAGGTTGAAAAGTTTAGTTAGCCATACTATCGCTATGTCTCCAAGGCCTCTCCACACCTCGATGGGGATACCATCAGGGCCCATTGCCTTGCCTCCTTTCATCCTCTTCAAAGTCTCCCTAACCTCAGCCTCCTGGATACGCCGCACAAAGCGTCGGCTGGTATCATCGAAGGAAACGTCTAGCTCAATGGTAGAGCTCTCATTCTCTCCATTGAACAGGTCGTCGAAGTACTCTCGCCATCTACGCTTGATATCTTCGTCCTTCACGAGGAGTTGATCCGCCCCGTCCTTTATGCATTTGACTTGGTTGACATCCCTCGTCTTCCTTTCTCTCGTCTTCGCCATCTTATAGATGTCTCTTTCGCCTTCCTTCGTGTTTAGACGCTGGTAGAGGTCCTCATACGCCCGACCCCTTGCCTCGCTCACCGCTCGCTTTGCGGCCTTCTTTGCCCCCTTGTATATCTCCATGTTGGTTGCGCTCCTGTCCAGGTGTAGGCGTCTGAAACAATCCTTCTTCTCCTTAATAGCCTTCTGGACCTCAACGTTCCACCACCAGGTATCCTTAGCATCCCTTCTACTTCCCCTGGTCACCCCAAACTCCTCTGATGCAATCTTCCGAATGCAAGTCGCCATCCTCATCCACATACTGTTTGCATCGCCTCCTTCCTCCCAAGGGCCCTCCTTAAAAACCCTCTCCTTAAAAGCTCGAGCTGCCTCTCCCTTTAACTTCCACCACTTTGTTCTAGCAACTTTTGGGCGCTTATCCCGCTGGACACGAATCCAAAAACGGAAGTCAGCCACCACCAGCTTATGTTGATGGACAACACTCTCTCCAGGTATCGCCTTACAATCAAGGCAAGCGCGTCTATCTTCTCTTCGAGAGAGGACAAAATCGATCTGGCTAGAGTGTTGGCCACTACTGAAAGTCACTAGGTGGGATTCTCTCTTTCTAAAGAGGGTGTTAGCTACGACCATGTCGTAGGCTAGGGCGAAGCTTAAGACATCCTCCCCTTCTTGGTTCCTGATGCCATAGCCAAAGCCCCCATGCACCCCTTCAAAACCTGTGTTAGATGTACCCACATGGCCATTGAGGTCTCCTCCTATGAAGAGCTTCTCACCAGTAGGTACTCTCCTAACCAAGTCCTCGAGACCTTCCCAGAACTCTCTCTTGGTGCTCTCGTTGTGGCCTACTTGCGGGGCATACGCGCTGATAACATTGAGAACCAAGTCCCCAACAACCAGCTTGACTAGGATAATCCGGTCTCCTTGCCTCTTGACGTCCACTACTCCATCCTTGAGGCTCTTGTTGATCAAGATGCCTACCCCATTTTTGTTTGAGGTTGTCCCCGTGTACCACAGCTTAAAGCCGGTATCCTCCACCTCCTTCGCCTTCTGTCCCTTCCATTTGGTCTCTTGGACACATAGGACATCAACACGCCTCCTTATCGCCGTATCAACTAACTCCCGTAACTTGCCCGTCAGGGACCCTACGTTCCAGCTACCTAAGCGGATCCTCCTAGGCTCGGCTAACTTCCTTACCCTCCGCACAACTCTAGTGCTCTATATCATTTGGTGTTCAGGAAATGCAGGAAAAATCTAGTTATTCTTAGTGTTACAGCAAAGGTCCCTTGCATAAGAAAGTTGCAAACTGTAGACAAACAGCTATCCGCTCACTGCACAAAATCAGTGAAAATACAGTACGGTATCAATCGTACAACAAAACAAACATATACTCCCACCATTCCTAAATATAAGCCTTTTTAGCTTTTTCCTGATACGTACGTATCTAGACGTATTTTAGTGGGCAGTTCACTCATTTTGCTCCGTATTTGGTCCGTATTGGAATGTCTAAAACATCTTATTACGGAACAGAGGGAGTAGAAACATAAATACAGTTCTGAGAGGGAGGAAGAGAGAACCTGCTCACAAGATCGATCCCAAAAAGCTCCTTCATCTGACTGGCAGTAGGTTCACTGTCAAAGAAACCAAATAGTATTAAATGGAATTGTCACCCATACACACCACAAGTAGTGCTAACATAATCAGTAAAACCAAGGTGCTGCTCAGAAGGGGGATCACCCCAAGGGAGAAAGGGAAAATGAATACCGCTCCACAACTGCATTATGAGTGACTACCAAACTATCGTACACAAAATTATACAAAAATGTGATAACATGACAAGTGTTACAAGTGAAATAGAAGGGGGAATTTTGTCAAAACTGCACAAGTTACCTTGCTTCTGATGTAAGAGTTTGAGAAAGCGTGTAAACCAACTGCGTCCAGCATTCTTCTGCATCCTGCAAGTAAGTCACGTTTGCCATTAGCATATATTCAACAGTAGATAAGCTATAACATAATACTAGGCGAAGAGAAGGAACCTGTTGCATGTAAACATTATTTTGCTGTTGGGCAAATTGGGGGTATTTTTTCCGCAGCATCTGCACAAAATTTGATCAAATAAGCTTAGACCGTAGGATCCTGATGTTGCAAGAGCAATTAAAGCATTGTTAATGAACTCCATAATATATCATGAATCTGCATTAAAAATTGTTTAAAAAAAATACTGAACCCTATTCCTATGAGGTGATCACCAGCAGCAGTTCCATCCATGTCATAGCCTTACCTCGGAGCAGTTAATTGTAAATAGAGGTTTGTTCTACAGCATTAAATCAGGCACAAAATAAAGAGTAAAGGTAAGAAACAAAAAAAAGGTCAATCACTCAATCTATTCAGCCCACGTCTACATCATTGCCTTAGCGCGCTGCCCGGGACCAAGCATCAGAATTCAGAGCTGCTGGTGATGTGGTCCGTTTGACACGGGGCTGCAGGGAGAGACATCACATGCTACGGTGTCTGCTGCTACAGTGTATATGTCGCTACAGTGCCTGCAATTTGTCTTTTTGCAGCATTGTCACAGTACGTTTTTACACCAGCGAAGGCAGCTGCTACCGTGTTTTCTACAACGGTTGGTTCAACATTTAACTACTTTTACTCTACTTAAAGCCTCCCTCTATGGCATGGGGCAGATGAAGCTACACCTAGGTTTTCGCAAAAAAAAAAAAGTTACACGTATGGAGATAAGTTGGGCCAGCTGACTAGAACAGCGACGTGACTAATTCAGCTCGCGTGGCACGTGCACCCAGCCCATTTAGCTAGCGATGGCAAGTTAATGCCGCACAATAGCGCTATGCAGGGCACCTCTACTTAGTCGCATCCAACAACAAATTCCTATTGATCATTTCTATTATAGGATCAGTTAGGGTAATCATAAAGTTTGCAAGTCCTGTTTGCTTGAATGTATGACACTAGGCTTTCTCCTACTGCGCAATTAGAACTCCGTGGGCAAATGGACAATTGTTGGTCCAAATAGCTACGAACTTCCAATATAGATGTTCCACAATGAAATTGCAGGCTGTTCTTGTAACCCGACACAAGACACCTCAGATCCCCCATCCACCCAAATATCAGACCTACAATTCAATTACCTAATGCAGTCGGATCAAGTCGGATCATGAACACTTAAATTGTACTCGGCATATTTCGAAAACAATAAAAAATTTAGTAAGTTTTGTATTGCAAATGCATAGAATTATCCTATGGTGGATTTAGCATTTCAGACAGTACAAGTTCAAAATACACAATGAACCCAAAAGGGCTTCTGTTTAAAATGTAAGAAGGTGTTGACTTTTTATCATCTTTTGGTAGGAGACTTTGCCTTAATATTGTAAAGCAGATTAGGTAACAAATCGTGATGCATTTATACACATAATAATGGTTAAAGTTTGAAATGTGTTGACACACACATAGAGGTAACAAAAGAACTATCGGAATAAATAGTACTTCAAATCTAATTAATAAAATACCATAAACATAACAGTAGCATATGGAACTCTTCTAGTAACAGACACCTAGTAAGGATTTTACTAGCTTGGGAATTGAGAGCTGAATGGCAAAGCTGACTGCTGACCTGTAAGAAGTGTAGAGGTGCAACTGGTCGAATGCTTTGATCAAGCTCTCCAAAAGTATTACGAGTTGCAACTGTTAAACTATGTGAGGTCTGATCCACCCCATTACCTCTCACATTATCTGAATAACTGCATTAGCAAAAGATAATGAGAAAAACTAATTTCTTTAAAATCAATGCTACTATGCCTGGAGGAGAGAGGGGGTGTTAAATGGAACCTCAGTAATGCTGACTTTAGCTCTGGAACAGAATGCAGACACTGCAAAGTAGAATTCATGTAACATGTATTCCCCAGGTTATAGAGACCAGCACTGTGCCCCTGGAAGTCATAAGAACAACCTCACTTGTAGCATCAATAAAAAATACCAAAATAAAAACAGCACACTGATGCTAAAGTCAATGGTTCAGGGTATAATTTTAATATAGCCAGCGGCATCTCAAGAAATAATATCTATAAATGATGTTATACAAAACTATAACAGTTGTACTTGGCAGTGTACAGTACCCACTCTGCTGACTGGTTATATTGGTTCATGATCAACATCTTAGTTGCATAAACTAGCTTATCTGAGACCAATAAATTAATATTTAGAATAAAGTATCTAATGTGATCAGCAAGCTTGGAGCATATGTTTCATCCATCGCTATTAGGAAATGTACCAGCCTACCAGTATTGCTGCACTTAGTTTGTTGTGTTTCTAATACATGAAAGAGCAAGTGTAAAGTGCAGACACATGTTGTCAGGACGACATTTGGTATGACTCATATAGTAGCATTATGTTTTTAAGCTCCCTTTTATTCTGTGAGACTATAATCATCGTGGTATTAGTAGCTTGAGATCAAGACCTAACAATCTACATCATATATATGCATAGAACGAGAATGCCATACGGACCAATGCAGCCGCTTGCTCTTCTTCTGGTAGATCTTCAACAAACACTGTACTTTTCTCTGGAGCTCTCACAATCTCATCAGCCGTACCTATCATCATCAACTTTTGACCCTGTGTAGTGTATATGGATCCTTCAATATTATTTAAGGAAAATCAAAACAAACAGAGTGTGTAGTGGAATGTAATGGACCAGTAGGGTTCAGTGAAATAAAACTTGAAAGACAAGTTGAACTTCTCACATCTTTCACTGCCAAAGTAGACCAATCTGCATCATCCTGCATTTTATGGAGAACATTGGGCGGTTTATACACAGCCACGTCAAATATTTCACGCGCGATGAAAATCTACAGTCTAAGATACTAAAAGCATATCACCAAAATATTCTACCTTCAATAATCCACCCTTCACCATAATTTTTTGCCTTTCTGGGGTACACCAGTCAGTGTGTACAACTGGGTCTTGAAAACAACGGGCGGCTGGCTGGTGTCAATTTCTATGCCGGGAAAGACCTCCTTCTGCCATTTCACAGTTACTGGAAAGCATTACAAAATCGTTAGTTATGGTAAGAAAAGAAGTCTGTTTCAGTATGTAACACACTACTCTTATGCAAGGAAATCTCCGAAAAATTATGTTACTACGATAACTCTATATGATCCCACAGCCAGTGCTTCTGACACATGATTGTAAAAATAAAATTTGTGAGCTATAATTACCAAGAGTGTGCAGTGTGCCATTGCATAAAAAACGGGCATGGGGACCTCTGTTGTCTGCTTTAAGAGACCAGCTAAGAGTTCATTTAACAAATTATTTTAAGTAGTTTGGGCAAGGACTTAACACGAGCCTATACTATATCCACCGTCACACACCATAGAGCTCATATAACAAAGTGCCATCCAGCAACGGCGCACACAAGAAGGATAGACACATGATTCACTCTCTACAGGCTGTTCGGGTGCCCTCCACTTGTGCCCTTCCTGTCTCCCCCGTTCTTAAAGATGTTGGCGTACTCCCCATACTGCATTTAGCCACGCGATTTGTTTGCTTCTTAGTAGGGAGAAAAAAAAAATGTTGAGTCTAGAATCAGGTTGTCGGGGGTTGCCCCCGGGTAGGGCAAAGATGTGGTGCTAAGTGTTGCAAAGGGCTAGCCGGATCAACATCTAGCCGGGTCAACATCTAGCCGAGTCGGTTAGCACTTGATCAAGCTAAAGTGCGAAAAGACGCCAAAGAGGATCCGGTAAAGTCTAACCGAATCAGAGGAAGGAAACCGGTTAAGTTAGCCGGGTTGGTCAGGAAGGACCCGGATAAGGTAATCCGGATATTGCACAAAGGCCAAGTAATGTCAGAAAGGTTCACGGGTTCTGCAGGTCTCCTGCCAGAAGTTGAGAAGACAGCCGGGTCAAGTCACAGGTTTTCCGGGTCGCAAGGCCCTAGGCGCTGACTTGGCCAATTCGGGAAAGAGGATATGACCAGGGCCCGGGGGGCTACGCCTGCCATTGCCCAAAGTGGCAAGATAGGCCTGCTAGGGACTTGACGGCCAGGTCAGGTCACGGGATTCCTGGGAGCACAGCAACCTAGGAGCTGACTCGGCCAATTCGGGAAAGGGGCAGTGGCTAGGCTACTGTGGTCTACACTGCCTTAAGCTCAAAGAGGAAAGATAAGCCTGTGGTGGACAGGGATGAGCTGGGCTGAGTGACAGGGGCCAGTATTTGTCCTGTTTTCCTTGTCCATGCCATTGTCCTCTGCGGCGAGGGGCAAAAGGGTAATTCGGTTACTGTATATATGCACCACCACCTTCCCCTGTGAGGAGGATCGACCATTGTGAGCATCATTTCCCCCAAGCTTCATCTTCTACCTGGAGCTCACTCCATTGTTCATCATACAGCTCAAGGAGCGCTCTGTACTTGTAAACACTTGAGATATAAGAGAGTAGGCTAGAGCTGCAGTAGGGGTGTTACCTCCACAAGAGGGCCCCGAAGCAGGGTACATCGTGGTGTTCTTTGCTGTTCTTGGTTTGCTTGTTCTTGTTGGTTCTTGCGAGTTCTTGCTTCTTCTTCATGCGTGCTTCGTGAGCGCGCAAACCCTCCCCGGTTCCCCCAACGCCCAAGCGAGCCCACACTTAAGCCATCCCCATGGCATCTGCCGTGACACCACCACGACAGTTGGCGCCCACCGTGGGGCAGCGGCGGCGTTGGCTGGGGTTTCCATCCGGACGGGCACCGTCGCTGGCTCCGGCGAGCGGGTCCTCTCTGGGCTCGTTTGCAAGATCGGCGAGTTCAACTTCATCAGCGACAACGCGGGGTGCTTCACCGACAAGCCCTTCCCCGCTGACGGTTTCCTCATGACGCTCGGCAGCTTCGTCACCTACGTCGCCACCGAGCCTGTCCGCGAGTACCCGGCGCAGGTGCTCGTGGCTGCGGATCCTCCCTCTTTCCGCGCAGCTCTCGGAGGCGTAGCGCTCGCCCCGGGAGTAGCGTGGAGGTGATGATGACCGGGCCAAGTGCAGCAGCTGGCAAAGGAGATACCAGCAAAAGCATGCCCGAGGAGCTGGCCACGCCAGTTGATCCGGTTGGCAAGCCGACTCGGACAGCTAAGTTCCCAAAGGAGAGACCAGATCCTGTTGGCCCGCTTGGCATGTCAAGTAGGGAGGCTCCTTTAGAAGATGTCTTGGAGAAATTAGCTCGGCCAGTGGCACCTGGGGCAGATGTAGAACTCACTGTAGCTCAGCTAGAGGCAGAGCGCCTGAGGTTGCAAAAAGAAGCCCGGTTAGTGGTGGAGTCTAGGCAAGCCTTTGATAGGATATGAGAGAGTACAATGCGGCTAATGGAATCACAGATGGTTTTACTCCTGTAGTGCATCGCTCACGCAAGAAAGCCGAGTTGCGTAACAGGGGTAAGGACCTCAATGACGAGTTAGCCAGAGCTGCAAGATCGAGCTCAAGTAAGGCTACTAGTCATAGATCCGGCACAGGCAAGCCGGTATATAGCTCCCCGGCTAAGAATCTTAGGGCTGCAGCGGCAGCGCGAGCCGAATTAAGTACATTAACCGGGGATGCTTGGCGCAAGCAGGCGGAGAGAGTCAATGAGCTTGTAGATGTGTGCAACAGGCAGAATGAAGCCTACCGGAAAGCTAATCCGGATGCTGGTGGTTCCCGTGTAGTGGTGTCGGTTAAGGCTGCTAGCCAGAAGTCTAAGGGCCAGGCGTCATCTCCGCATGTTGTAGTTGACCGATCCCCAAGTGTGAACTCGGGTAAGAGCAAGCAGCTGCAAACCTATGATGCCGTATATGCGGGCAAGCAGCTAGCAGCTCAAGGAAGAGGCGGACAAAGCAGAAACAGTGGTGGTCAAGGCAATCTGGGTGCCGGAAGGGGAAATTCGGCTGGCCGAGGTCAACCACCACGCCATCCCGGACAGCAAATGATGGCACAGGTGCAGCAGCAAAGTGGTGGCCAGGTGGGCTACCGCTATGACGATGGCAATTCGGCTATGGCGCGAGCCGGATACCAGACGTATGACAATGCACTGGCGTCGAGACTGGGGCCTCGGATGTTGGATCCGGATGATCAGCGTCTCAAGTTGGACAGAATCTACCAGTCCGAGAAGCTGGAAGAGCAAGGCCCACCGGGTCCACCATGCTTTGGACCTCGGATAATGAATGAGCCAAGTGTGCCGTTGTTCCAGCTCGGCCGCAACACGAAGCCGTATAATGGCAGCACCAAGCCACAGGATTGGCTGACGGACTATGTATCATCAGTGCACATTGCGGGGGGCAATCGCCGATGGGCGGTCCGGTATCTCCCGCATATGTTAGAAGGTCCAGCCCGGATCTGGTTGAATAACTTGCCGCCGGGTAGTATCAATTGTTGGATGGATTTGGAACAGGCGTTTAACAGCAACTTCTCCAGCACCTACAAGAGGCCAAACCGACCTCAGCTCCTGGCTGCATGCAAGCAGGAAGAGAGGGAGACAGACCGAGAGTATTTGACTCGGTGGAGCAACATGCGCAATTCTTGCGAAGGTGTAGTAGAGGAGCAGGCCATTTCATGGTTTGCGCAGGGATGCAGGCATGGTACCCCACTTTGGCAGAAACTCCAAAGAGATATGCCAAAAACCCTGGCAGATATGATCCGGATAGCAGACACGTATGCACTGGGTGATCCAACACAGCCCGCATTGGATGCAGTGGGAGCAAACAGGAGGCAACCGGTTAATAACCGAGTTGGACCATTAAGGCCCAGTGACCGACATGAATTCGGTTACAAGAGGAGAGATCCGGATTACAGATACGGTTCTGATCAAGTTGCTGCGGTAAACATGGACCAACCCGGAGCGGGAGATAGCCAGAGGCAAAAAACTGATGGTCCGGCTTGGAGGCCGAATCAAGGTACTTGGCCGAAGAAAGTGTGGGAGGGACCAAGTCCACCTCTGACTTTTGAGTCCAGATTAGATGGGCCTTGCTGTTATCACACACAGATCCGCGCAAACCGGCTAATCATTCGACCGGAACTGTAGTTGGCATCACCGCATTCAGGCGGAAGGTCAAAGAGGACCACCTCAGAGAGGTGCTCCTAGACCGAATTTCAGGCCAAACATGCCTAACCGGAGCCAATGCAACCCCGGTGAACGCTGGAGCTCCGAGGCCAGCAGCAACGAAGCCGGTTAACCTGGTGAACATGGGAGGCAATGACAATGATGTTGGCCCAAGTAGGCAAGGTGGATACCCTGGAATGATTACAAGGAAGCACATCAGAGTTATGTGGTTTTCGTGACCGAGCCAACTGACAAGAAAAGTCAGTTGAGAAGAGCAAAGGAGGTGAATGCAGTGATGCCAGCAGTTCCAAAGTACTTGAACTGGTCTGAGCAGGAAATCACGTGGAGCAGGGCGGATAATCCCCGAATCATGCCAAGTCCAGGAACCTATGCGCTAGTCGTGGATCCGACTCTGGTTGGGCCCAAGCTGAATGTGAAGTTTAGCCGAGTCTTGGTTGACAATGGCAGTGCCATAAACATCATGTATCGGGATACAATGGTCAAGTTGGGTATTTCGCCGAATCAGTTGCAACAGAGCAGTTGTACTTTCCATGGCATAGTACCCGGGGTGTCTTGTTCCCCCATGGGTAAGATCTGGGTGGATGTGTTGTTTGGTACCAGGGACAATCACAGACTTGAGAGTCTCGAGTTCGAGGTGGTGGATTTGGAAAGCCCATACCATGCTCTGCTTGGCAGGCCAGCATTAGCCAAGTTCATGATATCTACTCATGTGGCCTACCTCAAGATGAAAATGCCTGGCCCGAATGGTGTTATCACCGTTGCGGGAGACTACAAGAAGGCCATACAGTGTGCTACAGTTGGTTCTAACTTAGCCGAATCACTGGTGATACAAGCTGAAAAGAGCAAGATGCACGAGGTGGTGGCAATGGCGAAGTCGGCTCAGTTAGGCGTGCTGGCCATGACCAATCCGGATGCGGGTGCAACATTTGAGGTGCCCAAGGAGACGAAGAAGATCCCCATTGACCCGGAGAACCCGGAGCGCATGGCCATCATTGGTGCCGGGCTGGATGAGAAATAGGAAAGCGCGCTCTGTCACTTCCTCCGTGAGAATCGGGATATCTTTGCATGGTCGGCTAAGGACCTGCCTGGTGTTCCGAGGGAGTTGGCAGAGCACTCTTTATTTGTCAGGCCGGATGTAAAACCGGTGAGGCAACCGACTCGGCGTCTCTCAGATGATCGAAGAAAAGTGGTGCTTGATGAGCTGGCTAAGCTGCTTGCAGCCGGATTTATTATGGAGGTGTTGCATCCAGACTGGATATCCAATCCGGTTCTGGTAGAGAAGAAGAAGGACGAACCAGCTGTGGTCAAGGTGTGGCGTATGTGCATCGACTTCACCAATCTGAACAAGGCATGCCCGAAGGATCCATTTCCTTTACCTCGGATTGATCAAGTGATCGATTCCACTGCTGGGTGTGAGTTGTTGTCTTTCATTGATGCGTACTCTGGTTTTCACCAGATACCACTGAACCCTAAAGATCAAATAAAGACTGCTTTTATTACCCCGTACGGGGCGTATTGCTATCGTGTCATGTGTTTCGGTTTGAGAAATGCCGGTGCAACTTATCAGAGATGTATGCAGAAATGCTTACACTCCCAAATGGGCAAAAATGTGCAGGTGTATGTCGATGATATCGTCATCAAAACTAAAGAAAAGCACACTCTCCTCGAGGATCTCGAGGAAACATTTGTGAACTTAAGAAAATATCGTTTGAAATTGAATCCGGATAAATGCACTTTTGGTGTCCCGGCTGGAAAGTTGCTCGGTTTCCTTGTATCGAGCCGAGGTATTGAGGTGAATCCGGCTAAGATCCGAGCCATAGAAAGAATGAAACTGCCAAAATGTCTGAAAGATGTACAAAAATTCACCGGGTGTTTAGCCTCGTTGAGTCGGTTTGTGAGTCGGCTAGGAGAAAAAGCCTTGCCCTTGTATCAGTTGATGAAAAAGAGCACCGGGTTCACGTGGACCCCGCAAGCAGATTCGGCTTTCAACGAATTAAAAAAGATGTTGTCCACTGCACCAATTCTGGCGTCACCTTTGCCGAATGAGCCAATGCTACTTTACATTGCGGCCACTAACCGGGTCGTAAGTGTGGTTATTGTGGTAGAAAGAGAAGAAGAGGGCAAATCCGTGCAGAGGCCGGTGTACTATTTGAGTGAGGTGATCTCAACTTCGAAGCAAAATTATCCTCACTACCAAAAGATGACATATGGTGTGTACCTGGCGGTCAAGAAGTTAAAACATTACTTCCAAGAGCATCCGATTACAGTGGTGTGTGAAGCTCCAATTGCGGAGATCATTGGGTGCAAAGATGCAACTGGCCGAGTTGCCAAATGGGCGATAGAAGTGTCTCCTTACACACCGCATTATGAGAGAAGAGATGCTATCAAGTCTCAGGCTTTGCCGGATTTCCTTTGTGACTGGGCTGAGATGCAATATGAACCACCTAAACCGGATTACAATTACTGGAGGTTGCACTTTGACGGTTCCAAATGCAAAATCGGGCTAGGTGCTGGGGTGGTGCTCACATCACCAAAACAGGATCAATTGCGATATGTATTGCAGATTCATTTCTCAGCGTCAAACAATGTAGCCGAGTATGAGGCACTGATCCATGGGCTTAATGTGGCTCGGGACATCGGCGTTCGCCGGATTGAATGTTTCGGTGATTCGGATTTGGTCGTGCAGCAATCTTCTGGAAATTGGGATGCTCTTGATGCCAATATGGCACTGTATCGGTTTCATGTTCAGAAAATTTCGGGATTTTTTGAAGGCTGTGAGTACAAGCATATACCTCGGCTGGAAAACCAAGCTGCAGATGTTCTGTCAAAACTCGGGTCGTCTAGGGAGGCAATCCCACCCGGATATCCTTGAATCATCTAAGGGTCCCTTCAATCAAACCTTCGCCTGATTCCGAGTCGATTTTTATTCCCAAGCAAGAATCCGAAGCTATTCCTATGAATGTTGATGTTGAGTATATCGAGGAAGACCCGGGGACTGCATGCCGGACTCGGGGACTGCTCACACAGATTCGGAAAATGCTAACCGAGTCTTGGGAAAGAGGAGCAGAGATGAAGATGATGCTAACCGGATTGTGGGGAATGGACAGAAGCTGATAGAAGAAATAATGGCGGCCAAACCTGTGGAAGAAAATGAGCACTTGTTCCCTTTGCATCCAGTACCAGAGTGGGCTGAAGAGATCATGAAATTCATCGAGGAAGGAAGCTTGCCAAGCGATGAAACCAAGGCTAGGCGTGTCCAGAGGAGATCCAAGGCTTATACCATCATCAACAAGGAGTTATACAAAAGAAGTGTAACCGAGGTGTTGCAGCGCTGCGTGGAGCCAGCAGAGGGCAAGGAGATGCTCCTAGAGATACACCAAGGTGAATGTGGACATCATTGCAGTACAAGAGCCCTGGTGGCTAAAGTGTTCCGGCATGGATTTTATTGGCCCACTGCTCATGCAGATGCGGAGGACATAGTCCGCAGATGTGAAGGATGCCAGAGATTTGCTAAGCAAACACACTTACCCGCATCGGCACTGAAGACAATTCCTATTACTTGGCCATTTGCTGTGTGGTGTTTGGATATGGTGGGAGATTTCAAGCCGGCTAGGGGCAACATGACACATATGCTGGTGATGGTGGATAAGTTCACCAAGTGGATAGAGGTGAAACCAATCCGGAAAGTGGATGGCCGTTCGGCTGTAACCTTCTTGAAAGAAATCATTTTGAGATACGGATACCCTCATAGCATCATCTCGGATAACGGCACGAACTTTGCTGTCGGAGAGTTTGCCCGATTCTGCATGGATAAGGGGATCCGGTTAGACATAGCCTCAGTGGCGCATCCAGAGTCCAATGGACAAGTGGAAAGATCAAATGCTCTAGTGTTAGCCGGCATCAAGGCTCGTCTCATTGAACCATTGTTGAAAACTCCGGGGTGCTGGATAGATGAAATTCCATCAGTTCTTGGGGTCTAAGGACTACACCGAATCGGTCAACAGGCTACGCCATTCTTTCTGGTTTATGGGGCAGAAGCTGTCCTACCCACTGACATAGAATATGATGCACCAAGGGTGGCAATGTACACTGAAACCGAGGCAAAAGAGGCCCGGGAAGATGCAGTGGATCTGCTAGAGGAAGCAAGAGAGTTGGCCCTGTCTCGGACAGCAATATACCAGCAAAATCTCAGGCGTTATCATAGCCGAAAAATCAGTCCTCGAGTGTTTCATGAGGGTGATCTAGTGCTGAGGCTGGTGCAGCGCAGCAAAGGCCGACACAAATTGTCACCTCCATGGGAGGGACCATTCATTGTGAGCAGGGCTATGCACAATGACTCGTACTATCTTATAGATGTACAGGAACCAAGGGAGGATGGCCTGGACAGACCCGGACAAGAAACCAAGCGACCTGGAATGTAGCTCTGCTTCGACCCTTTTACTCTTGAAGGGCGCAATGTATGTATTTCGGTTTATCATAAATGAAATTGCAGCAATCCGAGTCTGGACTCGGGGACTGTTTCGTAATATGCATGTGTTTTTTACTGTTTTTTGTTACCGTTCGTGTGCCGAATTGCTTTGAACCCCGTCCCAAAATTCAAGTAATGTATGTTGTGTTGTTGATCTCGTGACTCGACTGACAAACACCAAAATGGTAGTCAAGAGCAGAGATGAGGAATATGGGAAACATGAAAATGGACTCGGGGACTCGGTCCAAAACCGATTCGGCACACGTCGTTTACTAACCCCTGTTATTTATTTTTTCGTTTATGTTGAATGATTCTAAACCACAACTCGCATGTTTCAAGTATTGTATGCTATGATTCCTATCTTGTGACTCGACTGTCAAAACACCCAAAGAGGTAGACAAGAGCAAAGATTTGGCAAAAGTAGTAAACAAGAAAACAGACTCGGGGACTCGGTTTAAGATGATCCAACATAAACCTTGTCCGGATCGCGTTAAGCATGATAAGCATAGTCTCGAAAGAACTTAAAATAGTCTATTACATCTGCTCCCGGCATACCGGGGATTTAATGTTTTTGTTAAGTACTTCAGGGTGCAGCGGACTCGGTCGCGGCAGACTCGGTCATAGGAGTTTCGGTTGCGGGAACTTCTGTGGTAGGAGCCTCGGTTAGCGGAGCTTCGGGGGCACGGGCTTCAGCTACGGGTGCTTCGGTTGAAGTGGACGCGGTTACGGGAGGTTCTGTTGCTGGAGCAGACTCAGAAGATGGTGGCACTTCGGAAGTAATCTTGACTGGAGAGCTTGAAGGATGGGCGGATTCGGAAATATCCGGATCAGGTGAAGCCTGTTTAGTAATCACAGTCAAGTTAGTGGCTGGAATCACAGGAGACTCGGTTGGAGTTTGTTCGGTGAGCTTGGCCGAGTCGGAGGCTGGTACCTTGCTGGATTCTTCTTCATCAGACTCGCCCTCAGAGTCGGCATATTCTTCTGCGGAGGCATCGTCCGATTCCTCTTCTTCAGTCTCTTCCCCATCGGAATAGACCGGAGCGTCCAGATCAAGATGCTTGGTGCGTGCAAATTCGGCCATGAAGTTGGCGGCTTCTTCACGGATCTTGATCCGGGTAGGGTCTGTAGCCCATGGAGAACCTTCGCGAAATGAGCGCACTTTGGCAAGGTCAATTAGCTCATACCAGGACATGATGAATAGTAAAGCTGCGTCAGCACCAGCGCGGGCGGATGAAGACCTCCACTGCTGTAACCGAGTCATCGCTTGGTCCAGGTCTCTGATCAGCTCCTCCGCAGGCACAACTTGCCGCGCTTCAGGAAACAAGATTCGGTGAGCCTTGAGACTGGCATTAAGCAGACCATATGGGAATCCTTCAGAGGAGCAATCCGGCCTTAAGAGCTGTAATATGATCTTCGATGTCCCATGTCTCTGATAGGGAGCCTCGGTTAATTTAGCTCTCTCAGCTCGGGCGTTCTCACAGCCTGGCGGCTTGAAGCCGGATGCTGGTAAACTCTCCTACAAACAAATAAGCTAATACTGAGTTCAGCGAGAAGGAACACAAGCATATGTATCGGTTAAGAGCAGAAAGAAAAAAGGGGATTCGGTGAACTTACGATCCATGTCATCGTTAAGGCTAGCAAGTGCAGCAAGCCATTTCGCACTGGCCGCTTTGTGAGCACTCAGTTCTTCTTTAGCCGCTTTGACTTCGGCTTCAGATTCGGCAATGGTCGTTTGAATTTGCTGGTCCAGTTGGCCCGCTTCTCAAGTCCGGCTTTGAAAGTATCCCGATCCTTCTGGATTATGTCTTTTTCACGCTTCAGCGTATCCCGCTCTCCTTTAACCTTGTTCTTCACTTTTTCAACTCGGTCAAGCTCTCGCTGGAGCCGAGTTACCTCTGATTTTTCCTCGGATAAAGCGCGCTTGTGCTCTTCTTCTTTCTTGTCCATTTCAAGACAGAGCCCATCGAAGGAAGTTTGGAGCTTCTGGTGCTGATGGGCGAGCTGCTTAAAGAGCTTGCCGCGAGCGGTCATGGTTTCCTGAAAGAAAACAGGCAAATGGCGTCAAAAGAATCTCGGGGACTGGCCCGAGATTAACCGAATCAGTTGGAAAAGAGACTCGGGGACTGGAAGTCCCACGGTGTCCTCGGTTAAGGCAACATTCATGTAAGTTTTTTAGAGATTCAAGCCGAATGACTTTCTTACTCGGAGGAGTATCAGTCGTTCGACCCGAATCTCGGGGACTGGGTATAGTACTATTTGATCATGTTAAAATAAAAGCAAGATTCGGAAAATTTACCTCAAACACCCGGTTAGCTTCAGTAACCGAGGTCTGTACAGAGTGTAATGATTGAAACATCCGACTAGGCCCAGCCGGATGTGGCGCTGAAGGAGAAAAATCTTGGCGAGGTCAGCATCATTCCAAGCTTCAATGAATTGCTTGGCGGACTCGAGCTTATCGCTGCTCGGAGGGCGGGATTCGACGGACTGGCCGAATCGAATCGCTGATGGGGCGGCAGAAACCTTCTTGCTAGCAACCACCTGCTTATCCGAGGTGGTTGGAGTTGTGCCAGAGGCACCTTGAGTCGGCTTGGGTTGCGGTGACGCACCCGGAGTCTGCTTCGGATGTGGCTCCTTGTGCTGCTTCTCGGAAACTTGCTGTTGCTGTTGCTGCTTCTGCTTTTTCTTCTTCTGCTGCTCTTGATTCAGCAGGGTTTGCGCTGCGGGAGTAGGGCGAGGATCCGGCTTAGGCAGGGTGTAGCCGATGTCTTGGCCTTTTCCTTCTCCAGCTCCTTGAGAGGGCGTGGCCAACTTGAATCTCGGATTGGAGCCGAGGTTTCCTCACTCTCCAAGTCAATAACCGGCTCTGAAATGGGAGTCGGCTGAGGAATATTGGCAGTTGTGACACGCATTGGTGAGGTGGCAGTTCGGTCAGGAGACTGGGTTTCCATGGCCGTATCCAGTGGAGGAATGGGAGAAGAGATGGATGAATGAGTCTGCGCGGTGTGAGGACATCACTGCATAAAGCAAAGCAGACAGTTAACTCGGATATATATGACTCGGTTAACAGAGGAAGAAAGCAAATAAAGTCAGTATTACCCCTTGGTGGTAGGCATCGGCTTGACGCGATTCGGCTTGTCGCCGGACTTCTTTCTTCTTTTTGTCTGTGGGGCATCTGTTTCGGGCGCCTCAGCGCGTTTCCGAGAGGTCTCTTCAGTATCTTGTTTGGCTGGAACACAAGGAGGTGGTTTCCATGAAATCGGAATAGCGTCGATGGGTTCTAAGAGGCAGCAATCTTCATCTTCCTCGTCGGAAATATGGTGAATGTTTGATTGCTTACCCTTGCGGACTGGCTTGGCACGGGGAATTGGCAAATAGTCATCCGTATCCGGATCCTCTTCGCCCTCGCGCGGCGGGCTAAGATCCGGTGTCCATGCCTTGGTGGAGAGATCTCCGTCTTCAGTAAGTTGACGATCAAACAGCTGCAAAAAAGATAATGCGAATCCGGATCAGGCCGGGGTTATTCAGATGAAGTAAGATTGGATTCGGAGAGTGGTGAGCTAACCTGTGGAGGAAGTTTTTCCCGGTAGAATGGCTTTACACCCCACCGCCATTTATCCGACATCTCATTGGCAGCAATGGCGTTTACCCGTCTGAAGACGGAAGCTTTGTCAAGCTCGTGCTTGCTGATCCGGGTAGGATCTAGTGCGCCACGCATGTGACATATCTTGTGATCACGCCTTTGAAGAGGGCTGACCCGGCGAGAGATGAAGGTCCGGAGGAGGTCGTCAGAGATCATACCATTCTTCAAAAAATCCTCCAGAGTGGTATGCACTGTCTGAAGTTCAGCAATTGTTTCAGCCGGATTGTAACCGAAGTTCAGTTCGGCTGTGGGCGGCTCCATCCTGAACTCGGGCAGATTGAGGGCATCATGGCCCTCAGCACTCTTCACATAAAGGAAGGTCCTTTGCCACTTCTTGACCGTGTCTAGGCCAGTGACACGGGGAAAGATGGATCCCTGCCTTGGCGTGATGCTAACCGAGCCGCAAGCAGTCAGTTGTTTCGGCTTGGTACCTGGAATGGTATGCTTGCGGAGGTGGAAGTATTTGGCCCATATATCCACACTCGGCCAGAGGCCGAGATAGCCTTCGCAGAAGGAAGTGAAAGCTGATAAAGAGACGAAGGCGTTCGCCGGGAGGTGGTGAAGTTGTAGTCCGAAAAAGTCCAGAAAGGCCCGGAAGAAGTCACTAGCAGGCAATCCGAACCCGCGCTCGAAATGCGCTATGAATACCACGCGCTCACCGGGTTCGGGGGCCGGTGCGAGTTCTTTTCCGGGTCTGCGGCATATAACTTGCGGCGTTATACGCCGGGTGGCTCGTAGCCATTCCAAATCATTCCGGGTAACATCAGATCCCTCCCATCTGCCGGGAGGAAGTTTGGCCATAACCGACTCAGTTCTGCAGTAAAAAGGCAGATAACCGGATTAGGAGATTCGGAATCCATGACACCAAAGAAGAGTCGGATAACATTGAAACCGAATCAGATCTAAGGTAACTCGGCTAATCTTATCCCGGGTAGGGTTAACCGGGTCCAGTGGGGAAGGTGATGCGGTTGGAAATCGCAAACATCTTTCCGCGGGTTTCTAGGGTTTGGAAGATCTACAGCGGTGGTAAAAAAGAAAGAAAATTACGGGTAAAAACATGGTTGAACTGCTCCTACGGTGACAAGTCTTTCTAGGCTAGTCTGATGTAAAACTTGGAGAGAAAGTATACGGAGTATGCTATGGCATGAACATGGCTTAGATACGCATCAATCTAGCAAGAACAGGCATGTGTATTTCAAGAGTATGAACTTGTCACGGTGGCTATGGCGAGAGGAGGAAGAACTTACAGTGCTGGTTCCTCGAAGGAGGAGTTCGACGGAGAAATGGCGGAGATGGGCGCGAGGCGCGGCTCCGGCGGTCTTGCTCTGGTGCGCTGTGCGTCCCCGGCGCGGCGAGTTTGGAGGTCGAGATTGCGGCGGCGACGGCGGAGCGGATAAGTAAGGGAATGAGGCGAAGAAGAAGGGGAGGTTCCTTCGCCCACATTTATAGCCTCCAGCGGTAACTGCCCCCACTGCTGCGCGGTTTTCGGAGTATCGTGCATTAACCGCACCCTGGAATTCTGTGGCCTTCAGTATGGCCGTGTATTCCCAGCACACACGAGGCAATAGAATTCTAAGCGGTGGGGAGGATCCTATGTGCTGGTCAACGAGGAAACCGAGGAGACGCGGTCGTTTGGTCAAATGCACTCGAGTACCCGGAAAATCCGGATAACGTGCTGTCAGTGACATGTCAGATCAGAGACCCGGATTATGGGGCTTTGCGCAGAGATTCACTGAAGTGTCCCAGAAAATCCTGAGACAAGATTGTGTAGTAATGTGATTCGGTTAGCGATGTTTGTTTTTAACCTGCTACGGCTCTTCAGCCGAGGCTGTAGAACCGCACCAGCTTCGGGGACTACTGTCGGGGGGTTGCCCCCGGGTAGGGCAAAGATGTGGTGTTAAGTGTTGCAAAGGGCTAGCCGGATCAACATCTAGCCGGGTCAACATCTAGCCGAGTCGGTTAGCACTTGATCAAGCTAAAGTGCGAAAAGACGCCAAAGAGGATCCGGTAAAGTCTAACCGAATCAGAGGAAGGAAACCGGTTAAGTTAGCCGGGTTGGTCAGGAAGGACCCGGATAAGGTAATCCGGATATTGCACAAAGGCCAAGTAATGTCAGAAAGGTTCACGGGTTCTGCAGGTCTCCTGCCAGAAGTTGAGAAGACAGCCGGGTCAAGTCACAGGTTTTCCGGGTCGCAAGGCCCTAGGCGCTGACTTGGCCAATTCGGGAAAGAGGATATGACCAGGGCCCGGGGGGCTACGCCTGCCATTGCCCAAAGTGGCAAGATAGGCCTGCTAGGGACTTGACGGCCAGGTCAGGTCACGGGATTCCTGGGAGCACAGCAACCTAGGAGCTGACTCGGCCAATTCGGGAAAGGGGCAGTGGCTAGGCTACTGTGGTCTACACTGCCTTAAGCTCAAAGAGGAAAGATAAGCCTGTGGTGGACAGGGATGAGCTGGGCTGAGTGACAGGGGCCAATATTTGTCCTGTTTTCCTTGTCCATGCCATTGTCCTCTGCGGCGAGGGGCAAAAGGGTAATTCGGTTACTGTATATATGCACCACCACCTTCCCCTGTGAGGAGGATCGACCATTGTGAGCATCATTTCCCCCAAGCTTCATCTTCTACCTGGAGCTCACTCCATTGTTCATCATACAGCTCAAGGAGCGCTCTGTACTTGTAAACACTTGAGATATAAGAGAGTAGGCTAGAGCTGCAGTAGGGGTGTTACCTCCACAAGAGGGCCCCGAAGCAGGGTACATCGTGGTGTTCTTTGCTGTTCTTGATTTGCTCTGTTCTTGTTGGTTCTTGCGAGTTCTTGCTTCTTCTTCATGCGTGCTTCGTGAGCGCGCAAACCCTCCCCGGTTCCCCCAACGCCCAAGCGAGCCCACACTTAAGCCATCCCCATGGCATCTGCCGTGACACCACCACGACCCAGGTGTAGATGCTTTTTGATGAAAATGAATTATAACGACTGGAAGCTGCTATTAACTGCTCTGTTATTTACACTGCAAATCTGCTATCATGGACGCGCCTACTGTTTTTGCCTATGCAAACTGCTGGAGGCTTCTTTTCATTTTTGCCGTTGGGGCGTGCTGAATTATTGGGGCTCGCAGCTTCCCAACGTGGCTATTGTAATCCTTAGTTTTTCTACTGGACGTAACCTTTGTACAGTCATTTTCAAAACCCTGGATCCACCACTGCACACATATATATCGTGTTCAATAAGGCACTAGCACGCACATCTGCAAGTATCACAAACGGGGTCCAGAACAGAACGGTGAAGCCTAGTGCGTGCAGTAGCAAGCCCAAATCTAGGCGGCTAAACCTAAATCTTAACTAAATTCATATTTCCCTCGGCTCCACTAAGCCGGACTGAAACTCTGCTAGTCCACGGCTCCGGCGCTAGCCACACACTTCCGGATTACCCTACGCCGGGAGGCAGATCTATCCGAGCAAACCCAAGGCCTCAAAGGAGGCAATAGGGCAGACGAGAATGAAAGGCAAACGCCGATTCGAAAGCAAGTCCGCGGAGATGCGGCGTGGTGGTCGGATCGATGCTTCGGCGAGAAGAATCGAAAGATCGGAAGGGCGAAGGGGAACTCACCGGTCACCATGGCTTGCGAATCGGCGGTGCGTCTGAGCGGTGGAAACGGAGTTTACTTGGAGGGGGAGAAAGGCACAAGGCGACGGGGAGAGCCGGAGAGGAGACACTTCATTTATTATTTTGTTTATTATACGCACAGTGTAAAGGGCCTAGGCCAAGAGTCCATGGGCTAAATTAGGCCCGCCAATATTTCGACTTAACCAGGGAAAATCTGTCAGGACTCCTTTCCAGGATTTTCCTAGGATTTGTGTGAAATTGAGATCCTATGATTATTTTTCCTATAATAGTTGCTTGATTTGTAGAATTTCCCATGTGAACTAATCCCATATGAATCGTGTATTGTAAATTTCAAAGAAAAAACACTATTTTAGATCTCATGGAAAAACTTTCATAACAATTAAAAAGAATTCCTCTTCTTAATAGATAGATAGACATGACATTCTATTTATTTTACTATATTTTTCATATCCTATAAATTAGATAAGGATCCAAGCAGGATATGTCTGGTAGATAGTGTAGCGAAGGATGCTATTGTGACTGACACGCGTCACAAGCGGACCGTCACAGCGCAAGAGACATTTTTTTCTTACGTTTTTTTTTACACTTCAAAGTGTGGTGCGCTAGCACTTCCTGGTTTGTACTTCCTAAATGCAGAGCATGTGTAGAATCTAAACATATTGTTGCAGGGAACAACTTCTTCCCATACAAATAACTCGGAGTTTATTTAAAAACAAAAGTAACTTAGAACTCTCGACTCCTCTTTAAAATAATCCTGTAAAAAAGTAATTATCTTATAAAGTATCGTCACCAACTCAAGTTGTAGGGTACAACGGTTTTAAATGAGCACTAAGGGTCTAGCAGATAACTGATAATACCAAACCCCTGAAACCGGTAATATAATTTGCAAAATCATCACCCGAAAATATATACTACCTCCGATCCATATTAGTGGGCACAACTTTGTCTAGATACACATGTATCTAGTCTAAATACTTAACTAGATACATATGAATTTAGACATAGCTATGCCCACTAATATGGATCGGAGGGAGTATTATAAGTTGGCAATAAAAATTTCGTAAAGAACTTCGTGCTGAAAAACGATGTTTGATAAGACAAGTTCATTGCAAACTTTTTTTTTTGAAACGAAGGCAAAATCTTTGCCTTATATATTAATTAAGAAAAAGGTGTTCAGTTTATTTACGGAAGAAACCGGACGAAAACCATACAACGAACACCGACAACCAACATCACAGGGAGGAGCCCACACAACCAAACAATTACCCGCCCAACCTATCACAACCACGAACGACAACATGACAATCAAGAAAAGGCGGAAGATTTCCATGCGAAGACAAGCTTCTTCCTTGCCCTCCTTCTGAGAGACTTCTCCACCTTCAAGAATACACCGTCTGAAGCTATCCCCGCCAAGACGTAAGCAATATCCTTGCCATATCCAGGGCAAGACGCCTCCAAATCGACAAGCAAGTCGCAAACCTCTTTGCCAAATAGGTCCTCAGAGTTAGGCACCAACATAGCTATCTCATCAACAAACTGGTCACTCAAGGATGAGAAAGTGACGGAACTAACAAGACCTCCACTATCGACAGAGGAGGGCAGTTGGCAGGACTCAGACGGAGGTGGAGATGGCGCAAAGTCCACCGCCAAAGGCTCCAATAGGCCCAGCTCAATTGGAAGCACCACAGATGATTCCCCACAATGATCATGCAGCTCAGGCAAGATCTCCACAACTGGAGTCACAACCTCAGTGGCGACAACCCTCCTAAGGACAGACGACGACGCATGCAGAGCATGGGGAGAAAATTCTCCAAAGCAGCATTCGGCCCCCTCATCAACAGAACCAATCTGAACCTCAGGTGGCAGAGGCACAACCGACGCAACCTGAAGCTTGGCAAGAGCGTCGTGGATCTCAGAGCGAAGCAGCTCAATCTTCTGAAGGACCTCCATGCGTAGCAGGGCAAACTGGGACTCCACAGTAGAGACTGGAAAGGCGTTGGCGTTGGAATCCTTGCAACACGACTGCACCGCAGCACGCAACGACGAGTGGCCCACAACCTCGGCCCAACTCTGAACCAACAAGGGACGACGAGGTTGAGCGGAGGGAGAACGGCTTCGCTGACAAGGAGCACGAGCATCCATAGAACAGGCCCGAGCATGCGGAGAGCGAGAACGAGCAGCAGGAGAGCGCGCACGGCAGAAACGCTCCCGGTGACCAGGACGACGACATCGGATGCATCTTGATAGGGCAAAGGTGTCCGATCTTTCGATGAGATGTAGGTACGTCAATTCTGTTGGAGTTCGACCTTGGCGATCCGACTACTACGCACACGTACGCAGCGCCAATGCAATCGCTAAACCAATCTCCGGAGGTTACCAATCCTGCAGAAGCACGATCAGCCTGACCAAAAGGTCTAGTTCTACCTGCGATCGAGGAACAAGTAAGAACCAATAATGCAATCAAGAATTGCGGATGAAAATAAGCTTTATTGAAAAGGTGGGATTCCGTAAGCGGTCTTGAACAGGCTGTTGAGCACTGGACGAGTACACGAAGATGCAGCGATACGCTAGGCAGTCTTTTAGCTAAACAAAATCCGAGTCTGAACGAAACCCTAGACGAGGTATATAAGGAGGAAAGGAGGGGGATTTCGGCCAGCCTTGGGGGTAGCCGAATCCATCCCTTGGTGGGCTTTCCTTCCTCAATACGGACTCTAAAAACGCACTAAAACTCTTGGTTCGAAATTACATGGGCCCTGGCCGTAAATAAAAGGTGACGCAGCACCATATGAAACTATGGACGAAAATATGAAGTGTAGTCTTGAATATTTCGTCCAAGTCTTCAAGTATCCTTATGGTGGCTTCAAGTTGTGGTAGTCTCCATTGGTGGCATCATTATCTCCCTTGTTTCCACTCCTGCGGCTATCTCCATCCACGTAAATGCTCCATAGCTTGTCCCTCTCATCCATGCTTGGTCCATTATTTCTAAGAGAAACAAACATATCTACTTTAGGCAGCATCATATTCTCATGTATATTAGGAGTAGCTTGTAGAAACGAAAGTACCTGTTGTTGTAGTTGACGGGCACGAGCTCTAGTCAACGGTCCTTGTAATTGAGGTACTGTAGTAGTTGTGGTTGCGTCTATAGTAGGGATGTCCTCATCACATCTGAAGGGCCCTCGACATGTGCGGACCTGGTGGTCACGCTCGAGGCACCGAAAACACCTCCCTCGAGCCCAACGCTTGAAGACGAGACCCCGATCGAGACCTTCTTCCCGAAGCGAAGACGATGGGGCGCGGTCGGGACGGCCGTCCCGACCCACCTGCACCCAACCATCCTCATCATCTAGAGCGGCACCAGCAGCAGCAGAGAGACCGTCGCAGGGCTCCACAGGCACCTCCTCAACATGGCGCACATCAACGTCGTCGTGAACCGAGGTAGAAACAACCAGCACTTCATCGTCCTCGACAGAGCCCAAAGAAGAAGCATCACCAGGAAGTGGCACCTCCGCAACCGGGGCGCCTGAGGCAGCCGGCGACAGCGACAAGGACCTGAGGCCCTCTACAACCACGGCAGGGTACCCATGCCCCCCATCCGACAGGGGAGCCGAGGCGGCGGGCGACGAGGCCATGACGGCCGCAGCCCTGGAGCGCTCGATCAACATCGGTGTAGCTTTTACTGGCTGGAGCAAGGTGGTCATCGATGCAGCAGCCGCCGGTAGGAGCAAGGTTACCGTCGATGTAGCTTTTGTCGCCTTGCAGTTCGGATGGTGCGCATCAGCAGGAGGAGGATCTTCAAACGCGACCTTGCATAAGTGGCGCACTTGACGCATCAGCCCACCAACGGCAGGTTCGGACCTGCGGCGAGCGAGGGTGGCCGCGGCAAGCTCTACGGCTGGACTCCGAAGCGGAGAGGACGTGGCCCCGACCTCGCGAGTTTCACCAGCGGGCAGCCCGACGAACGGGGCTGTCGGAGGCGGCGGCGGCATGCCGTCCGGCCGGGGCAGCGCTGGTGAGGACGACGGAACCAGGGACTCCCTTGACGCGGTGACGGAGCGTCGTACGTGGACGAGCTGAGTAGACAGAGAACTTGACGCGACCAGCGGGTGGAGGAGGCGGACCGGCGGCAGGGGGCGCGGACGGAGTACACGGACGGAGGAGAGAGGTGGCACGCGGCGGCCGACGCGAGCGTGGTGGAACCCGAACCCGTCACATGTCGAGCTCTGCAGGACTCCAGATCTGGCCGGTCGGACGCAGAGGAGGTCGGAGTTGGGAGATCAGCGAGGCGCGCGGCGTCGTCCCTGGACGCGGGAGCTCTCGTTCCTACTGTGTTCTTTTTTACTTACCCCCTGTGTACAGAATGACAAGTTATTTTACTACAAACATTTATAAACACAGCTTAATTGATCTAACACTAACCATAACCCTACAATATCGCGGCACCGCTAAAAGGATCGAGTAAAGTACCTAGAGGGGTGAATAGGTACTACTTCAAACTTAATTGTTTTCAATGGCTTGACATAAAGGGTAAATTCTCTAAATATGCAACTATGGCGAACTTACCTATATGACAAACAAACAACTCAACAAGATACAAGCTAAGTAAGTGCGGTAAAGGAAGAAGTAACCGATGGAAGCACGCGGAGATAAGGATGTATTCCCGAGTTCCTCCTTGTTGCGGGAGTCATCTCGTTGGAGGGGTGTGAGGTTCGCCACAACAGGCTTGCTCAACGCCACAAAGGCTCACCCTACTCTCCGGTGAACTCACCACCAAGGCCTAGTTCACTTTCCACTATCGGAATCCTTCAAGGCGGTGATACGTCTCAAATGTATCTATAATTTCTGATATTCCATGTAGATATTATACCAATTGTTACATGTTTTACATACACTTCATAGCATTTTTATGCATTTCCTGGGACTAACCTATTAACAAGATGCCACAGTGTCAGTTCCTGTTTTTGTATTTCAGAAATGCTGTTCTGGAAATATTCTCGGAATTGGATGAAACCTGGATAGGACCTCCTATTTTTCCAACACGTACACAGAGTCCAAAGGAGAGACGGAGGCGACCGAGGAGGGCGCCACACTAGAGGGTGGCGTGGCCCCACCTCCAAACGCGCCGTGGTGTGGTGTGGGCCCCTCGGGTTGCTCCAGCCGCCGCCATTTCGCCTATTTATTCATCTTCACGGGAAAACCCTAGACACCCGAGCCATTATCCACGAAAAGTTCCAGAGACGCCGCCGCCGTCAACCCTAGCTCGGGAGGGTTCAGAAGCTCTTCCCGGCACCCTGCCGGAGAGGGGAATCATCACCGGAGGGCTCTACATAACCATGCCTGCCTCCGGAGTGATGCGTGAGTAGTTCATCTTTGGACTACGGGTCCATATCAGTAGCTAGATGGTTGTCTCTCCACTTTATGCTATCATGTTTAGATCTTGTGAGCTGCCTATCATGATCAAGATCATCTTATTGTAATGCTACATGTTGTGTTTGCTGGGATCCGATGAATATTGAATACTATGTCAAGTTGATTATCAATCTATCTTATATGTTATTTATGATCTTGCATGCTTTCCGTTACTAGTAGATGCTTTGGCCAAGTAGATGCTTGTAACTCTAAGAGTTAGTATTTATGCTAGATAGTGGGTTCATGCCTCCGGTAATCTGGGAGAGTGACAGCAACTTCTAAGATTGTGGATGTGTTGTTGCCACTAGGGATAAAATAACCGATGCTTAGCTTAAGGGTGCGCCGTTAGGTCTAATGCATTTGTTTACATTACGCACATTACTTAATGCGATTATCCGTTGCTTGCAACTTAATACCAACGGGGAACTCGGTATGACAACCTGGAGGTGGATTATTAGTCATAGACGCTGTTGGATAACGGTCTATGTATTTTGTCGTAATGCCCACATGAATATCATAGTAATCATCATGTCATATATATGCATTGTCATGCGCTCAATATTTTGTCAATTGCCCAGCTGTAATTTGTTCACCCAGCATGTTAGTTATCTTTTATGGAGAGACACCACTAGTGAACTGTGGACCCCGGTCCATTCTTTTACACTGATAATACAACCAACTGCAATCATTGTTCCTTTTCATTCTCTGCAATTAAACACTATTTTCCACACCATACGTTTAATCCTTTGTTTTCAGCAAGCCAGGAAGATTGACACCCTTCCTGTTTCGTTGGGGCAAAATAGTTTGATTGTGTTGTGTGCAGGTTCCACGTCAACAGCCGAACTCCCTTCCACACGCAAGTACTTTTTGGCACCGTTGACAACCTTCAGAAGTCCTTCTTGCTCCTACTGGATCTGATAACCTTGGTATCTTACTGAGGGAAACTTGCTGCTGCACTGCTTCATACCTTCCTCTTGGGGTCTCCCAACGAACGTGTGTCCCACGTCATCAAGCATTTTTCTGGCGCCGTTGCCGGGGAGCAAGAGGATTTCTGCAAGGGGAGTTTCACGCTTCCAATCTCTTTACTTTGTTATTGTCTTGCTTAGTTTATTTTTATCTTGTCTTGTTTGCTTTATTTATCAAAAACACAAAAAAATTAGTTGCTTAATTCGAATTGTTATTTTTCTGTTTTGTTTTAATTTTGCTAAAATGAGTACCCCTGAGAACACTAAGTTGTGTGATTTCACTAGCACGAACAACAATGATTTCATTAGTACACCTATTGCTCCACCTGCTTCTAAAGCAGAATTCTATGAAATTAAACCTGCACTTTTAAATCTTGTTATGAAAGAGCAATTCTCTGGTGTTAGTACTGATGATGCTGCTGCTCACCTTAATAATTTTGTTGAACTTTGTGAGATGCAAAAGTATAAGGAAGTAGATGGTGATATTATTAAACTGAAACTTTTTCCTTTCTCTTTGAGAGGACGTGCTAAAGAATGGTTGCTATCTTTGCCTAGAAATAGTATTGATTCATGGACTAAATGCAAAGATGCTTTCATAGGAAAATATTATCCTCCTGCTAAGATCATATCTTTGAGAAGTAGCATTATGAATTTCAAACAATTTGATAATGAGCATGTTGCTCAAGCTTGGGAGAGAATGAAATCATTGGTAAAGAATTGTCCCACCCATGGACTGACTGCTTGGATGATCATCCAAACCTTTTATGCAGGATTAAATTTTTCTTCAAGAAACCTATTGGATTCGGCCTCTGGAGGTACCTTTATGTCCATCACTTTGGGTGCTGCAACAAAGCTTCTTGATGATATGATGATAAATTATTCTGAATGGCACACCGAAAGAGCTCCACAAGGTAAGAAGGTAAATTCTGTTGAAGAAATCTCTTCCTTGAGTGATAAGATTGATACTATTATGTCTATGCTTACAAATGGAAAAATGCATGTTGATCCAAATAATGTTCCTTTAGCTTCTTTGGTTGCTCAAGAAGAGCATGTTGATGTGAACTTCATTAAAAACAATAACTTCAACAACAATGCTTATAGGAATAATTTTGGTAATAACAATTATAAGCCCTATCCTTCTAGTAGTGGCAATGGTTATGTTAATTCTTATGGTAATTCCTACAACAACAATAAGAGTGTACCCTCTGATCTTGAAGTCATGCTTAAGGATTTTATTAGTACACAAACTGCTTTTAATAAAACTGTTGAGGAAAATTTGGGAAAATTGATGTTCTTGCCTCTAAAGTTGATAGTCTTGCTCTTGATGTTGATTTGATAAAAATTAAGAATATGCCTCATGATGTTAAAGAGAGCAAAACTCTCAATGCCATTCAAGTTAAAATTGACAACAATGTTAGGATGCTAGCTGAGTTGCATGCTAGGTGGGAAAAGAGGATGAAATTGCTAAAAAGAATAATATTGCTAGAGTTTACTATTACCACCACTAGCAATGCTGAAGTTTCAAATGTTAACAAACCTCCTACTCTTAATGGTAAAGTAATTGGTGTTGGCAATGTCTCTACTTCTATTGCAAAACGTTTAAAATTGCCTGACAACACTGAAACTGTTCTTGATAAAAGTACTGAAATTTTTCAAAATGGGAGACAATGGTCCCATTACCTTTGATAATAATGATTTTGATTTTGATGGTTGCAATATTTCTGAAGTAATTAAGTTCTTGCAAAAGCTAGCTAGAAGTCCTAATGCTAGTGCTATAAACATGGCTTTTACTAAACATTACTAATGCTCTCATGCAAGTTAGGGAAGAGAAATTAAAACATGAAGCTTCTATCCCTAGGAAGTTAGAAGATGGTTGGGAGCCCATCATTAAAATGAAGGTGAATGATTTTGATTGCAATGCTTTATGTGATCTTGGTGCTAGTATTTCTGTTATGCCTAAGAAACTTTATGATATGCTTGATTTAGCACCTTTGGAACACTGTTATTTGGATGTTCACCTTGCTGATAATACTATAAAGAAACCTTTGGGGAGAGTTGATGATGTTTTTATAATGGTTAACAACAACCTTGTCCCCGTTGATTTTGTTGTTTTGGATATTGAATGCAATGCTTCTTGTCCTATTGTTTTGGGAAGACCTTTTCTTAGAACTGTTGGTGCTATTATTGATATGAGAGAGGGGAATATTAAATATCAATTCCCACTCAAGAAAGGTATGGAACACTTCCCTAGAAAGAAGATGAAGTTACCTTTTGATTCTATTGTTAGAGCAAATTATTCTGTTGATGCTTCTTCACTTGGAAACACTTGATTCTTACTTTCTGCGCCTAGCTGAAAGGCGTTAAAGAAAAGCGCTTATGGGAGACAACCCATTATTTTATTTCTGCAATTTTTCTTTTCTTTTTGAGTCAAGGAGTTGTTTACTTCTGTAACAATTCCTTTGTATCTTTATTTTATCGCATTGTTGTGCCAAGTGGAGCCTCTAATAGGAAGATGATGCTAGATTTGGATTTCTGCGCAGGAACAGATTTCTGCTGTTCACCGTTTTACTTCTGTAAAATCACAGAAAAATTATTTAAATCTGCAAATTTTTGTGCGTGATCCTCAGATATGTACGCATCTTTCGTTAGTTTTGATTTTTCGATCTGAGCAACGTAAGTGCCTCGAAAAAATTCGTCTTTAGACTGTTCTGTTTAGACAGATTCTGTCTTTTATTTTTGCATTCTCTCTTTTACTAGTGTTGAGTGGAATTCTTTTTTAGGGTGAAGAGCTTCACATAACATCAGTGGCAGTAGTTAATGTTAAAAGTAACGGTCATGTTTGTGTCCTTATAGAACATGTGAGTTTTTGATTGTGCACTAACCCTCTAATGAGAATTACTCTGAGTTTGGTGTGGCGGAAGTTTTCAAGGGTCAAGAGAGAAGGATGATATAATGTGATCAAGAAGAGTGAAGAGCTTAAGCTTGGGGATGCTCCCATGGATCACCCCAGCATATTTCAAGAAGACTCAAGCGTCTAAGCTTGGGGATGCCCAAGGCATCCCCTTCTTCATCAGCAACTTATCAGGTCATCTCTAGTGAAACTATATTTTAATTCTTTCACATCATATGTGCTTTACTTGGAGCGTCTGTGTGCTTTTATTTTCAGTATTTTATTTTTCTTATGGTCAACTTGATTGGACCCTAGCATTCTTGATTGGGAGAGAGACACGCTCCGCTTTTTCATATGAATACTCCTATTCTTCACTTATACTTGTTGAGTATTCTTATCTAGCTATTGCTATGCTTTTAGCTCCTGTTTTGCATGCATCTCTTATTCAGAGCTGTTAGTTCTTTTAAAGAAAGTACTCTCTTGCTTCACTTATAATTGTTTGGAGAGTTTATGTTGAAATAAGTTGATTGGTGTTTGGTTGGAACAGAAAATGTTGCATGTGGTAGATGGTATAATGGAAAAAGCTTACATATTCTTGTAGATCACTGTATTGGATAATTTGATACTTGTCAATTGTTTTGAGTTATCAAGTAGTTCATGTTTAAGCTTTTGTATCATGTAGTTAAAACCTATTAATGAAGAACTACCGTAAAGCTGTTGAAATTTGGTTTGCATGATTGGTATCTCTAAGGTCTAGATATTTTCTAGTAAAAGGGTTTGGTTAACAAGGAAGACAGTGTAGGGTCTTATAATGCTTGCAATATGTTTTCATATAAGTCTTGCTGTGTCGGTTGATATCCTGTGTTTGCTTCAAATAACCTTGCTAGCCTATATTTGGTATTTCCTTGCCATTCCAAGTAAATTTTTCATGTGCTACCTTTAAACTATTCAAAAAATTATTACTCCTTTATGTGTCAATGTTTACCAAGCTCATGAGGACGGGGTGGATGTCTTTATGTCAACTGTCAAACAGACTTTACCACCGGACTAGCGGCATATACATCCGCTTATCCATTATTTTTGCAAAAAGAGCTGGCAAATGGGGTGCCCAGTCCCAATTAATCACAACTTTAACCGCTTAATTCTCTTCACATTTTTGCCCTGATTTATCAATCAAGCAATGACAAACAGTGAAATATCTGCATGTGTAAACAAAAGAGAAGAGGGATGATCTGCCTTGCTGGTAGAAATAACGTCCTTCATGGGAGCCGCTCTTAAAAGTCTGGTTGGCAGGGGTCATATTGTACTTTCCATTTTCTGATTCGTTGACAATTAACAAACACCTCCCAAAATTTATTTTTACTCTCTATATGATTTCAAAAACTTAAAAAGCTCTAGCATATGATTTAATCCCTGCTTCCCTCTGCGAAGGGCCTTTCTTTTACTTTTATGTTGAGTCAGTTTTCCTAATTCTTTCTATCTCAGAAGCAAACACTAGTGTCAACTTTGGTGCAACAATTTTTATATGCTTGTATATTGCACTTATTATATTGCTTTGTGTTGACAAATATCCATGAGATATATATGTTGAAAGTTGAAAGCAATTGCTGAAGCTTAAATCTTCCTTTGTGTTGGTTAAATACCTTTTACTTAGAATCTATTGCTTTATGAGTTAACTCTTATGCAAAACTCTTTGATGCTTGTCTCGAAAGTACTATTCATGAAAAGTTTTTGCTTATATGATTCAGTTCTTTGCTCATTATCTACTTGCTAGCAAACTATAGACCATTAACCTGGATCACTTCATTCATAACATGTGCTTTACAATACTATTTGATCAAGATTATGATTGTAGCATGTCACCTCAGAAATTATTTTGTTTTTATCGTTTTACCTACTCGAGGACGAGTAGAACTAAGCTTGGGGATGCTTGATACGTCTCAAACGTATCTATAATTTCTGATGTTCCATATTGATATTATACCAATTGTTACATGTTTTACATACACTTCATAGCATTTTTATGCATTTTCTGAGACTAACCTATTAACAAGATGCCATAGTGCCAGTTCTTGTTTTCTGCTGTTTTTGTATTTCAGAAAAGTTGTTCTGGAAATATTCCCGGAATTGGACGAAACCTGGACATGACCTCCTATTTTTCCAACATGTACACGGAGTCCAAAGGAGAGACGGAGGCGACCGAGGAGGGCGCCACACCATAGGGCGGCACGGCCCCACCTCCAACCGCGCCGTGGTGTGGTGTGGGCCCCTCGGGTCGCTCCAGCCGCCGCCCTTTCGCCAATTTATTCATCTTCACGGGAAAACCCTACACACCCGAGCCATTATCCACGAAAAGTTCCAGAGACGCCGCCGCCGTCAACCCTAGCTCGGGAGGGTTCAGAAGCTCTTCCCGGCACCCTGCCGGAGAGGGGAATCATCACCGGAGGGCTCTACATCACCATGTCTGCCACCGGAGTGATGCGTGAGTAGTTCATCTTTGGACTACGGGTCCATAGCAGTAGCTAGATGGTTGTCTCTCCACTTTATGCTATCATGTTTAGATCTTGTGAGCTGTTTATCATGATCAAGATCATCTTATTGTAAAGCTACATGTTGTGTTTGCTAGGATCCGATGAATATTGAATACTATGTCAAGTTGATTATCAATCTATCTTATATGTTATCTATGATCTTGCATGCTTTCCGTTACTAGAAGATGCTTTGGCCAAGTAGATGCTTGTAACTCCAAGAGTTAGTATTTATGCTAGATAGTGGGTTCATGCCTCCGGTAATCTAGGAGAGTGACAGCAACTTCTAAGATTGTGGATGTGCTGTTGCCACTAGGGATAAAATAACCGATGTTTAGCTTAAGGGTGCGCCGTTAGGTCTAATGCATTTGTTTACATTACGCACATTACTTAATGCGATTATCCGTTGCTTGCAACTTAATACCCACGGGGAACTCGGTATGACAACCTGGAGGTGGATTATTAGTCATAGACGCTGTTGGATAACGGTCTATGTATTTTGTCGTAATGCCCACATGAATATCATAGTAATCAGCATGTCATATATATGCAGTCATGCGCTCAATATTTTGTCAATTGCCCAGCTGTAATTTGTTCACCCAGCATGTTAGTTATCTTTTATGGAGAGGCACCACTAGTGAACTGTGGACTCCGGTCCATTCTTTTACACTGATAATACAACCAACTGCAATCATTGTTCCTTTTCATTTTTTGCAATTAAACACTATTTTACACACCATACATTTAATCCTTTGTTTTCAGCAAGCTAGGAAGATTGACACCCTTCCTGTTTCGTTGGGGCAAAGTAGTTTGATTGTGCTGTGTGCAGGTTCCACGTCAACAGCCGAACTCCCTTCCACACGCAAGTACTTTTTTGGCACCGTTGACAACCTTCAGAAGTGCTTCCTGCTCCTACTGGATCTGATAACCTTGGTATCTTACTGAGGGAAACTTGCTGCTGCACTGCTTCATACCTTCCTCTTGGGGTCTCCCAACGAACGTGTGCCCCACGTCATCAGGCGGTATCCGGAGCCTTTACCACAATCTTGGGGCACACACCCACAACTTAATCGGGGGCTCCCAAATCACCACGAATCTATCACAAGAACAACAAGTAAGAACAACAAGAAGCCTAGGTTTTCCCAATGGAAATCGTAGACACAAATCCCTCAAGTGAATGAGGGGGAAATGAAGAACGCCTTGATAGACTTGTAGATCGGAGACTTCTCGTTCAATCCTCCAAGTATGAGCAAATTTGGGTGGAGGAATTGGGAGATGCAGGTGGTTGAAACTTTCATTTATGGAGGAGAGAGATTTCTTGAAGCTTAACCTAGTTGGAGGAAGGTTGAGGGGAATTTATAGTCCCTCCGAAATCTGGCCGTTGCAGGAGTCTTCAGTTCGGATATTTCCGTCCCACGAAAACTTCCGGTACTATTTCTGGCACAATCTATGGTCGGGGTCCAGTGCCAAAATCTTAAAATACTCAGGTCCGGATACTTCCGGTCCATTGGGGCAGAAATTCCGGTGCGCGGCACCAGAAATTTCCGCTCTGAAGTCCGGAACTTCCGGCCCTCCCAGATGCACTGCTACAGCCACAACTTTGAATAGATTTCTTTCCTTTTTGACATACTAACCGTTAAAGCATTTTAATAAGCTGAAATCTGAAAGCATCTGACAAAAGGTTAGTACCCTAACTGTGTTGTCATTAGTTACCAAAATCTAGATGGAAGATATTGCACTTTCAACCGCGTCATCATACTCCGCCTTCTGTCGCCATCGCTTCGTCGCTATACTTGCAGCACCGGAGTTCGCAATGGCGGTATCCTCCTTCTCCAATTGGAGTGGCGTGCTCGACATCCTAGTAGAAGCCACGTGTGAGCTATTCCGCGTTCATTGCGTTGAATACCTGTGCGGCCCAACGACACCGCTTCTCAATGTGGCGCTCGGAGCGCATCGACTTGGGCCGGATGCGTGCCATCAGCTCCTTGTCGTCATCGGCGGGGAGCTCACCAACATTGTCATCGATGGAGTACTCGTCGAGGGAGTCGTATCGGAGGAGGAGCAGTCGTCGTCATCATCATATGGGGAGCGGTCGTTCAAGACCGGAAGCGACTTCTCCACCCTGGCATCATGGAGGCCATGACCGCGCCCGCCGAGGCCGCCACGCTCCATTTCGTTACGGAGGGGAGAGAACATGGGAGGGGGGTGGGTTGTGTGGGAGGGGGAGGGGAGGGCTAACCCTAAACCCCCAGGTACCTTTAATACAGTAGCAGAGAGAGTCGCTATGGCCTATATGGTGCCTCCAATATAATTAGGCCTTTGATTCGTACTATAGGAAAAGTGGAGAAATAGGAATTTAGAATGGTGGGAAGAGTAAGTTTGTTTGAGTGTGATGAAGGAATTTTTCCATGAGGTTCGAACTCATGTTATTTTTTATGAAGATTTTTATGAGAATTTTTTCGAAAGGAAATAATCCTACAAATCAAACGACTTTGAACGAAATATTTCCATAGGATTCCTACAGAAATCTTTTGGCAATCTAATAAACCAATGAAGTCCTTAGAGCATCTCCAACCGAGCCCCCCAAAGCCAGCCCAAACGCCCGGGCGGTCTGCCCGGACAACTTTTGGGCCAAAAACCACCACCCAACCGCACCCCTATAGTCAGCCCAAACGACCAGGCGGTCCGGCACACCCCAAACCCAGCCCATATGTAGGGCGGGTTTGGGGCTGCCCGGACGCGTCCGCCCCGTGGTCGCTGACAGGGCGAACCTACCCTTTTTAACCATAAATCGGACGGAACCCTCGCCCGGCCTGTAGATATTTTGCACACTCCTTCTCCTAGCTCCGCCCTTTTGCCAAGCTCCGGCGCCGCCGCCCATCCTCTTCGCTCGCCAGCACCCCCGCCGTCGTCCGCACTTGCTCGCGAACCTTCCCCGACCAGTTTTGCAGAGCTCTTGCGGCCGCATTGCGACGGATTTGGGCGCATTTGCGACGGATTTGACCGCATTTGCAGCGAGGGATTTCCGCCGCCGCCTCCGTCCCTCCCACAGCAAGCGCACCTCTACCACTCGATCTTCCACGGCTTCTCAGCCCGCCTGGCTCCCCGATCTGTAAGTTCGTCGGAACCCAAGCTAACCCCAAAGCCGCCCTCTACGTCGTGGTCCAATCCGGTCTCGGACAACATGGTTTCATGGGACACGAACGAGGACTCGGCAGGCTCCTACCCTCTATACGAGGAGGACAGCTCCTCCGACTCGGTATGTCCTAAGTTGATCTCACATTTTGAGTTTTCCCCAATATTGTGCACTGTGGTGGATTTGAGTTGCAATTTTTTGAATTGTAGGATTCAAAATCATGTAGTTGCAATGTTCGTGGAGTGATATCCGAGTTGAACGACTCCCTCCGAGGCAAGATGCGCATATTGGAGGATTTGAACTTCACAATTAAGGTAAAGACTAAGATCGAAGAAAAGTTTGAAGAAGTTCATGGTACTAACCGGAAGTTGGAGGAGAAAATAAAGAGGATAGAAGAGGAGAAGAAGAAGATGGAAGAAGAGAAGAAGAAGATGGAAGAAGAGAAGAAAATGATAGAAGAAGAGAAGATGAATATGGAGTTGCATCTCGCGGACATCGTCGATGATTACAAAAACAAGATCCCAAGTTCCGGTGTAGGGGCCGCTCCTCTGAAAAAAGAGGACGACGGGGTAGAGGCTCTGCTTGGAAAGAGCATGCCTAAGTTCAATAGCTTTACGTCCGCTATCCCGATCATGACTTTCCTACCCTCAGGGGGAAAGTGAAGGTCCTTCCCCCTTTGGAAGGCTGTGGGCGAGGAGGGATTCGAACCCCCGGCCTCGATTCTTTTGCATAGTCTGGAGGCCGGCCGCTGCATAGCGGCACCCTCGCCTGGCGCCATTCTCGGACCTAGCAGCAGACGGGCGGGCTGGGCCTGAATGAAGAGCGGACCAGACTCTTCTTTGTTTCAGCTGCTCCCACGCACGCAGACCGGAAGATCTCAGTTGTCCAACAAGATGGATGCAAGTCGTACAAAGATGAAAAAGTTAAAAAAAACATGCCATCGAGAAGGAGATGCATCTCCATTATGCATTGGGAGCTATAGCTATTTTAGTTATAATTATATTTGCCGTGTATGGTATATTTTTGTGTACTAGATAGACTTCCGTATGCAAAGAACGTAGTTGCATGTACTGTATGGATTTGGAGAGAGAAATATAAGGTTCATGATTGTAGAACACAAATTATAGGGGTTGTCCGGTCACTGTCCGCAGACCGTTTGGTGTCCGATTTTGGGCGAAACCTATATGCCGCCCGTTAGCGACGCGTATCGTTCGCGCCGCTAACGGGGACCCTCTGGCGGGCCGGCCCACTTTGGCGTGTTTACTTTTAATTTTCTTTTTTGTTTTTCTTTTTTCTTTTCTTTTTGTTTTCTTTTCTGTTTCTTTTTTCGTATTTTTTTGTTTTATTTATTTTCTTTTTTGTTTTCTTTTAATTTACTATTATTATTTTTCGTTCTTTATTTTGAAAATGGTTTCAATTTTAAAAATGATTTCAAAATTGAAAATGGTTTTAATTTTTGAAAATGGTTCCAAATGTGAAAATGGTTCCAATTTTTTTTGAAAATGGCTTCAAATGTGAAAATGGTTCCAAATTTGAAAATGGTTCCAATATTTCAAAATGTTTCAAATTTAAAATGGTTACAAATTTGAAAATGGTTTCAAATTAAAAAATGGTTCCAAATTAAAAAATGGTTCCATTTTGAAAATGGTTCCAAATTAAAAATGGTTTCAAATTTAAAACGGTTACAAATTAAAAATGTTTTCATTTTGAAAATGGTTCCAAATTTAAAAATGGTTTCGGATTTAAAATAGTTCCAAATAAAAAATGGTTCAAAATTTAAAAATGGTTCCATTTTGAAAATGGTTCCTTATTTAAAAATGGTTCCATTTTGAAAATGGTTCCAAATTTAAAAATGGTTGCGAATTTAAAATGGTTCCAAATTTGAAAATAGTTCATTTTTTAAAATGGTTCCATTCGGAAAATGGTTCCAAATTTAAAAATGGTTCCATTTTAAAATGGTTCCAAATTTAAAATGGTTCCAACTTAAAATGTTGCCGAATTCAAAATGGTTCCAAGTTGAAAATGGTTCCAAATTTGAAAATTGTTCATTTTTTGAAAATGGTTCCATTTTGAAAATGGTTTCAAATTTAAAAATGGTTCCATTTTGAAAATGGTTCCAAATTAAAAATGGTTCCAAATTTGAAAATTGTTCATTTTTTAAAATGGTTCCAAAATTTAAAATGGTTCCATTTTGAACATGGTTACGAATTTAAAATGGTTCCAAATAAAAAATGGTTCCAAATTTCAAAATTGTTCATTTTTTTAAATGGTTCCATTTTGAAAATGGTTCCAAATTTAAAAATTGTTCCAAATTTGAAAATTGTTCATTTTGAAAATAGTTTCATTTTGTAAATGGTTCCAAATTTAAAAATGTTTCCAAATTTGAAAATGGTTCGGAATTTAAAAATGGTTCCGAATTTGAAAATTGTTCATTTTTTAAAATAGTTCCATGTTAAAAGTGGTTCCAAAGTTAAAAATGTTTCCAAATTTGAAAATGGTTCCGAATTAAAAAATGGTTCCAAATTTAAAAGTAGTTTCGAATTTAAAAATGGTTCCAATTTTCAAAATTGGAACATTTTCAAATTTAGAACCATTTTCAAATCTGGAACTATTTTTAAAATCTGGAACCATTTTCAAAATCAGAACATTTTTTCAAATTAGAACCATTTTCATATTTTCTGGAACGTTTCCGTACAAACCTAACGAGAAAAACATGCAAAACAGCTAGCATAGGAACAGTTTCCGAGCGAAATAGGCAAACGATCGACACGCAAGGATATGGGTCAGGCCCAATTACGAGAGCACGTAGGCGGCAGTGCATCGAACCGCCGCTAAGAGCGACGTACAGGTTCTCCCCGATTTTGGGGCTCCGACTGCAGATGCTCTTAGTCAGGTCAGGCCGGGCCCTAGAATATTCTGGACCCGTTGTCCGGCAGCTAGAGCCTAGAGATGCGCTATACACTGAAAAGTAAAACCAGGGTTGGTTGCCGGCGTAGCCCGATCCAGCCCTCGTCTGAGCCCAAGCCCAGCCCCAAGCCCGTTCATAAATGACAGCGCATCCCTTCCGGTTCGAAAGCGGAAACCTCCCTGATTTCATTTCCCCATCTCCTCCCCCAAAACCCTAGTTCCCCAACTCCTCCCCCGTGTGATGGGATGCCGTCCAAACCCAACCCCGAGCCCCTGACCGCCGCCGCCGTCTCCTTCGCCGCGACCTGGATGTCCGCATGGACGGTTTCCGGGCCCTGATCGCCGCCGGGGCCACCGCCGTCTGCTGCCTCGTCTGCGCCATCTGGGCCTTCCGCTCCCCTCCCTCCTCCTCTTCCCCCAAGAAGCAGCAATCCACTCCCCCGCTCTGCTGCGGCTGCCGCGGTAAGACCGCTGCCGCCAGCGCCAACGGAGAGATGGCCATCGGCCAGGAGATGAAGAAGGCGCCGGCGCCAGCTCCGGCAACGACGGGCGCCTCCATGATGGAGCAGCTCGTGCCCGAGATCACAACTCACGCTCTCAGCTACCTCGACTGTACCAGTCTCTGCCACCTCTCTATGACCAACTCGGCCATGCGCCGTGCCGCCAACGACGATGGGGCTTGGAAAGCGCTCTACCACAAGGTGCTGCGCCCAACCTCTGTGCTCTCTCAGATTTTCCTTGATTTGAGTACTGTTGGATTAGGAATGTAGCTTTACTGACTTGCCTGCTCGTTTTGACTTCAGTGGAACTGTCCGCATATTTAGATTGCTGTTTTGCCTGCAATGATCCATTTGACTCATCGCTTTTTTTATTATGCTATTTTGTGTACCAAAATGCTCGATCATATATCTATTGGATTATTTGTTTCGCATCGAGGGATTGAATTACATGGTGTAGCTCAGCGATTCATGTCACGGAGACAATTTATGGCTAGGAGGACTCGTTTAAAAAAAAGTTCTGGCTAAATTAATTATTTCCTCAACATTGATGGCGACACGTCTTGGATAAGTTTACATAAGATAAGACAAAAGAACCTTGCATTACTTTCCAAACTTTCCTGTTTTCCCTCAATCTAACCAAAACTCTGAACTTGACACTGCACACAAAAAGGTTTGTATCTGAATCTGCATAGTTAAATTTCTAACTAGAATATGTGATTTTTGTACACTTACTGCTTATCTGTAGCGTTGTTGTTCTGATAGTACCTTTGGCTGTAGAACTTTAGTGTCACATATCTTACATGGAAGCATCCCATGGCTCTGCAGATTTTGTATGACAATGCAAATTTTAATAACATCTAAGTATCTAATAATCAGTTGTTGAATTTACGTTCCACATTTTCTTTCGTATTGCGACTGTTTGAGTTTATATATTTGTGTATAAGATAAGATAACTTGCCTTGTGAGTCGTGATATAAAACCACTGATCTCACCACAACATTTTACCTTTTGTGAGTTTGTCATCAATAAAATTCTTCCTTGTAGGATTTTACAGTGGAGCAGGGTAATATAACTCCACCTAACGGTTGGAAGGCATACTATGCAGCTACAAAGGCCATCATAAATGTGAATGCTGAGTTCTATAATATCATCAGGGAAGGGTCCTTGCCAGCAATGAGTCACTTCTGGCTTAATGCAGACTATGTAAAGTGCATACATGCTAGTGGAGAACTTTATACAGGGTATGTGTAAGACTTTACTCTCATTTATCTAAGGCTCAAAAAGCATGTTCCATACAATTATTTGCTGTTATGAAGGTTACACATACTTCTCATTGTATTTCATTTTTATATAGAACATGACTGGGAAAGTTAAAGTTTAGATTAGTTGTCCAGCTGCATATACATATTAATAAGTTACTGTGATGACAATTTTGGTTTCTTACGTGTGCTTACTACTTGAATAATGGTAACACTTTGTAAAAGTACGAGAGTTCTTAGTCCATATAATGTTTATTGCTGATAAATATCACATCAAACCATTTTGTACAGTTGTATCCATTAGTTATACATTGCATCAATGCCGATTTACTCATTCCAACATTCATTTCATTGTATATCTTCCTGTGTTCATCAAGGCCATGTTGCTGTCACCTTATATGCAAAGTTACAAACTTATGAAATCACATTTAATTAGCGATTAAAAATGTACAGGAATACAGATAAGGAGGTCTGTAAGATAATTTATTTCCTCCTCAAGTTCCTGTTAAATCTATGTAATTATGTTGTTACTCATCTTCCTGATAAAATGTTTTCACATGTTCTGTGTTATATTTTTGCCGATTGCCAAGCATCGTGTTTGCAACTTAACTATTCATATTGCGGAAGAAATAGTACATGTGGTTTCATATGTAGGGGAATATTTTTGAGTCATTCATGCATGTGTGCTCTTATTTCCCACCGTGAAAATTATTTTCCTCCATCATGTGCTTAATATCTGTGTTTTGTTATATTCATGAATAGTAATCGAAGATTATAAAATTGAGTTATAACGTGCTTGGAGCCCTTGGACAAGGCAGAGATCTGTTACATCTTGTAGTACCTGTTCTTAGGAATCCTCCACTAACTATAGAACTGGGTTAATGTTTTGGAACCATGAAACAAATGGTTAATTAACTAGTGATTTCTTGTGTCAGGGTATATAGGTTGATCCATTTCTTAATCTAGGTGGAATTGGAAAGCTGCTGAATGTGGAATATTTTCGTGCCTAGAGGTGCACTTTTTTAATGTACGATTTCTGATTCTGGAGGCATCTCCAGTAATCAGTAGTACCCTTCAAGTAGAACCCAGACATATGTGGCACAGTGACCTACACCATCATATTGCTTCGCTTTACTTAAACTAAAAAACAGTCGAGGTTCGTACTATGTTGCAAATCATTCCATTAACTTCTTGGGCTGCTCTACACTTTTTGGGATGGCAATTTCCCTCATCTGGATGAATTTTCTTGTATATTGTTCATGTAGTCATATCTGCAAGTTTTCTTGCGGTGGATTACCACAATCTAACTCCTCGTTTGACAGATACAATGCAGTGATGAACAGCTGGGCCTTGTTATTCAACTGGGGCCAAGATGGAGGTCAGGGCACTGATTTTCAGTTACGAGATGTCAGAGCTCGTGTACTTGCTGATGTAGCTTGGATTAACATGAAGGTGCATGTTGATGTTGACCCGGGGCCGGTCCATGTGACCAATGTATATGAGTTCTGCAACGGCAGGTGGTATATGGTTCATCACCATAGCTCGCTTATGGCGGACCCAGCGCCACATAATCTTTTCGGCTGAATCTGAGAACAATGAAACATTAGGGAACTTCATGGAAGATTTTCATGTTGCATGCGTACTTCTTCTGAGATTTAGACTTTAGACTGGTGACAGATACCGAATGTGTTTGTGGAGAGCTTTCCTCCCCCAGTTTTCCCTGTTCATTCATCCTGAATCAGCTGTTTGTTTATATTATTCCCATCAGTTTTGTATAAATGTGGTGTAGGAGTTCAGATTGGTGATTGAAGGGTATGGTGCCATCGACTCCGTGAGGCTGTCACTGACTTATCTTGTCCAATATAATCTTTAAGTAGCTGTTGTTTAACATGCCTTTCATCATAGCAAACGTTGTGCTTTTGATATGTTATAATCTCCATAGGACGGGAACAGGGATAGTGCTGTGCCAGGTCAATTGCTGTTCGAACTCTGGGAAATTTGGGCCGGCTTGTTGCAAGCATGTTTTGGAGTCTTATTCCTTTTGCCAACACGGATTTCCCTTTTTTCCAACCTTTGGGTACCTCTTAATCTGGCGACAAGTTGGTAAAGCACGACTCTATTCCACATTTGTTGAAGCAGATCAATTCATCCTTTTTTAGCACTCGATCCAAGCACCATTTGCGAGCGCTGGTTTCAAATGTTGGCACATCTTACTAGTTCACTTGTTGCTACTCCCTCAGAAAGAACGATTACTTCTGTGTTTATTTGAAAAACAGGAATGCAATTGTTTATTATGCTCAGGTGTACAACAGGAGAAACATCAGGTCTCGATATTTATACATAGCCTAATAGCTTAGTTACAGAAATGAGGGCTGATCCTCTGCAGTCATCAACACCGCGCATACGGGGCGCATAATTTCCTAGCCCGCAAGATGGAATTACACTCACTTATCACCGTTTAATTGATAGTATTTATGTATATATTTCTCGCTGTTTCTCAACAGTCCCTGAGCACTGAGCAGCAGCATAAGGCGGCCTCAGGCATCGTCCTTGTCTTCAAAGATGTCAAGAAGGGAGAGAGCCTGCATAGACAGAAACATCTCAGTTAGCTCATTCATTCATGTTTTGATGCCTCACTTCTCATACGCCATTGACGACGCACAAACCTCGGTGATGCTGAGCTCCAGCCGGAACTTGGGGCCATCGTAGTGGTGCAGGATCGGTCGGAATGCGTCCTCCTCCAGCGGATCGCAGATCTTCCTCGTAGCGACCCTCACCTGAATTTATCGAAGCAAATCAGCAAGACATACAGGAGCCCAAGTACTGGGTAAAAGTATTGCTCATGTTTCTTTTTTTTTGCAAGCCAAAGGTAGAGGATACGGTGTTGTTAACGCTCTAGATACAAGTATGTTCCTGTTTCAGTAGTAGTAGCTGTAGCTTCAGATGCAAATGATGTTCTTCCAAAAGAAAAAGGAAAAAAAGGTACACGCGATCTAATTTTGAGACGAGATGGATGCAATTGAACGTATTGGTGTTGACAAGTGTACTTGTTCTAGAAGAAGAAGAGGTGGTTGGTTTAGGATTGACCGGCCAACCTAAAGGAGGCAGCGTGGTTGAGCAGTCGCTAGCAGACCAATGGTACACTTACAGGCAGGTTCACCCATCTGTTTAATTAATTATTCAATTAATCAACTAGCTGACTGCTTCGGCTCGGTACCAATCCCTTCATGTTTGATCAAGCCTGCCGACTGGCCGGCTGATGGAGATTTCAAGGCTCTAGCTAATTAATCAACGTTTGTATACTGATACTACTACTACGAAGTATGAACTTGGCTAGGCAGCATCTGTCATGGCTGGTGATGGTACCTGAGCTGGGAAGCGAGACTCGCCGTTGCACTTCTTGTCCTCCCACGCCGCCGGGTCGATGTTTGCTCCGCCGAAGCTCGCAGCCTGCACTTACGATTCAGTACAAGGCTACGAGTCCAACCAATTAGTCATCAAAGCTGCAAAGAAGATTTGTAACTGTACCTCGAAGATGCCGTGGAGCTGGTGGGTGGAGTAGTTGTAGAGGAAGAGGGGCAGCCCTGGCCTGATTGCCCTCACCGAATCTCTGTATCTGGACGGCAGCCCTGCAAATTAAAACCCAAACCGTCAATGAATCTGATTGAACCAGTTGAGATGGCTTGATTTCATTTATCTTGATGATTAATTAATCAAGTAATTAGTCATACGTTGTTAAGGTACAAAACCCAGAGGGGGATGATGAACGATCGTACCGAATAGCTGCCTCTTGAGGTTCTCCTCCATGGTGTCGTTGTTGCAGACGAAGATGTACCCTCCGATGGGCTCGTTCCTCGGCAGCGCCTCGGACGCCGGCAGCGTCTTGAACCTCTTCTCGGACGCGGCGCCGTGGTTGTTGTTGCCGCCGCTCTCGTTCTTGGCGTGCTTCTTCTTGCCGTCCAGAGCACCGGCGCCCTTCTTGCCGCCGTAGCCATGGCCGCCGCCGTAGTTGCTGTTATTGTTGTTGCTGGCCGGCCTCCCGATGGACTTGTTGAAGTAGCTCTTCACGTCCCCGCTGCCGCCGTTGAAGTTGTTGAAGTTGTTGCTGTTGTTGTAACTCCCGCCAAGCATCATCTTGTTGAGCCCAAAGTTATCGCTGTTGTTGTTGATGTTGGCGTTGTTGGGCTTGGCCGTGGCGCCAGCGCCATAGCCGTTGTACGGCTTGGCGTCGCCGGGGAGGCTGATGTTGTTGTTGTTGTAGCGGTCGGCCTTGGTGGCGCCGAAGGCGAGCTTGCCGGAGCCGATGAGGCCGGGCCCGTGGAGACCACCGCCGGCGTTGGTGGTGTTGATCTTGGCGGTTCCGTCGTGGTCGGAAGAGAAGAGGCCCGTGTCGACGGCGTTGCGGGCGCGGGCGTTGTTGTCGGCGGGGGACCAGATGGAGTCGCCGAGGGAGAGGCCGGAGAAGCTGGCCGTCTGCAGCCTCAGCTGGTCGCTGAACTGCCAGAACTCGCGGTCGTAGCCGGCCTCCATGTCCACTCCTCCGTCCTGCTGCTGCGCGTAACTCCGGTGTGGCAGAAGGTACTCCTGGTGGTGCTGCGTGTTGTGCGGGGTGGAAATGGAGGCCGAGGCAGGTGGGGCGTTGGGTTTTATCGATCGACGGTGGTGCTGGTGGGGCGCTGGTTGGTTGGTGCGCTGCCGAGTTGCTTACACTTGAAGGAGTAGCGCCAGTGGCAGGAGTATGAATCAGCTCATTTAAGGAATATTTTTCAGTGGGAGGCGACGTTCTCGTCGACAGCGAGACGTTCATGGTGATTTCGTCAATCTTAAAACTCGACCCACCGACTCGGTCTCTTGGAGGTGCTCATAGGAGTAGGGTGTGCGTGCGTGCGTTCATAGGGGTGAGTGTGTGCGCGTGCGTTGTACTGTGTTTCGCAAAAAAACAAATCAGCTCAGGTGGGTGCAGCTTGGACCGGGACTGGTCGACCATAGATTTTGTCAATTTTCCCCTTGTCAGCAGGTGGCCGTGTCGGACGAAGCTTCGAGGAAGGCGCCCAAACCGCGTCCGGCGACTGATCGTCGGCCCTGCCGTGAGGGCCAGAGGGATTTCAATTCAGTCTCAATCCAATGGGAGGAGACGTGGAGGCCCCGGCCCGAGAACGCGCCTTTTTTTGACTCTCTTGTTCCAGTTAATTATGAGTATTTTTTGGTGAAATAAGTTATCTTCTCGAACGTGGGATAGCTTTGCCTTTACCTGTCGTGCCAACTTTCCCACCGTGTTGCTACCGTCATCCAGATGATTAGCAACCAAGGAACAAGTCAAGTACTCCCTCCATTCCTAAATATAAGATGTTTTAGATTTTGTCCACATTCACATGTATATAAATGTATTTTGATATATTTTATGTGTATGTTTATTCATTTTAGTATGCATGTAGACAACATGTGTAACATCTAAAACATGTTACATTTAGGAACGGAGGGAGTATACAAGATCACGAAGCCGTCCCTCAAAGATGTCGTCATCGAGGGAAGTCACACGTGCCCCACCAGCACGCGCTGCCCCCCCTTCAGACTCCTCCTAGAACGACAGCTTCGACAATGAAGCAAATGTCTTCGCCCGGATCCGCGACGACGATGAGCCCATGGAGGTCGTCGCCGCCAAATCGATGAACTCCGAGAGGCGCGCATTGAAGCGCGACCGTGTGCACAATGCGGCTTTGGAGACATGGAACACCAACAAGCTAAAGCACAGGCTCCGGCAGGAGGCCGAGGATGCCGCGCGAGCGTAGGAGTTAGGGTTAGGGTTTAAGGGTAATTAAACTCTGTTGTTTGTAACTATTGTCTGATCAAACTCTGAGTTTTTGCGCCAACTTGTTTTTAAATTTTATTTTTGAAGTTTTTCGTTTCTATCCTGTCACGCTCGGTTGTATACCACTAGGTTTGAGGGTACCTTCTAACAGTTTTAAGGGTTACATTTTCGGTTTTAAGGGTTATACTTTAAGGATCTCCTAGAAATGATCTAATATCACCACTTACCTCCATCTAGCTGTTATGTAGTTGATATATCGGAAGCTCCCAATGGCTCTCATTCTCATATGCTCATGCTGATTAAAAAAAGTAAAACATTTCCAAAAAACTTAATTTTTATGACAGAAAAATATACAAGTTGCCTACATATGTACAAATTTTCGTGATGAAATAAAATTTAGGTTGCTCTATGTGAAAGAAAAATATCATTGGACAGAATGAGATTTTAAAATATGTTCATAAAGCATTGATTTTGTATTTTTCCGTGCAGAGTAACACAAATGTCATTTTATGTCGAAACTTTGCACGTATTATGTGTATATGTTTGTTGTCAATTTTTTCAGATTGTTTTTAAATGTTTTACTTTTTTTGAACCTTTTAGTCACGCATGAGCATATGAGCTCGGGGACCAAAATGCTTCCCTGCAGCCTTAGGGTTATGGTGGTGTGGTGGATCGCCGCCCTTGCCGGTGGGGTTGGGCTCCGGTCTTAGATTTTTTTTCTTATTTGATTAGAGTGTGTCTTACTCAGAAAGATGAGGCGGTGACGACTTCCTGAAGATGGAATAGGTTCTCTCCACCTAGCCTCTGTTTCGGCGGTGCGGCTAGCATCGTCGTACGTGCAGATGTGTGTTCCGGCGAATCTCGCGAGATTCGGTTGTTTGTTGTCTTCGGTGGATCTTGTTGGATCCGGTTTTCGTTCATTTGCGTTCATGTGTGTCTACATGTTGCCGCGCCAGTCACGCACACAGCAGACAGCACGAGCGCCACGGCGTATACGTGTCACGAACGGCGCCCCGCGTACGGCGGGCGGTCGTTTGTACATGTGCGAGCGATCGCGTTGGCCCGTTTGCTGCTGGTGCCCGTTCCCCACATAGGGCACCAACGGTCCACATAGCATTTCTGCCTTTTGAGTTGATAGCAGAGCTGCAATATGGTTTGGAAGACACTTGCAGAGCGCGGCTTCCACGTACTTTGTGAACAGGACTTTGTTAGGAAAAAAAAGGTTGTCCTGGATTTTTATTTTCTAAATACTACTCCGTATACGAAACGGGGTGTTGATTAGCATAGCATCCTGATCCCTGGTCCTGTGCCCACTTTCATTTCCTTTTCTTTACAAAAAAAAAGGATAAGATGTCTCGGGGGCACAAATCTCTTCGTTTCAAAAGAAGATCACTACTCTTAATTTTCCTCTTTTGTTCTATGATTAGTCTACTCCTGTGTCATGTCCCCAAAGTAGTACTGGACGATACAGGTGACGAGACTAGTGAGAGAACCCACACGCTGACTACGATGTCTGAGTCCCCTCTCGACTTTCATTTTCATCTTCTAGAAGCCGGTTGCCGTTAACTTTTTTTTGCGAAACACAGTACAACGTAGACGTTCACATACACGCGCATACACTCACCCTAAGAACGCACGCACGCACACCCTACCCCTTTGATCACCTCCGAGAGACTGACCTGGCGGATCGGGTCTTGAGATTGACGAAGTCACCACGGGCGTCTCGCTATCGACGGAAACGTCGCCTCCCACTGAAGAAAATTCCGCCTAAATGAGAAACACCAGCGTCAAAACTGGGGTTTAAACTCTGGTGAGCTGGGGGTACAACCACCCTCCTAACCATCCTACTACCACAGGCAGGTTCTCATCGCCGTTAACTCATAGTAACACGTTGCTGCACGAAGACATTAGCATTACATTACACTACTGCTGGGCTTTTTCCTTTTCGAAAGAAATTACACTACTGACGGAAGGGGACACTTTACAGCCGAACACAGGGGGCTCATGGGCTCGTACGCATGCTAAGCCCATTTGCTACGAGTGTACGAGCATGTTTGGTTGCAAGGTAGGCCGCATGCAATTCGTGGAGAATCATTTGAATGCCAACCAAAGGTCTACTCCTAAATTGAAAATCGTCGTATTCTCCTTCTCTGAGCACTCCGTAGTGTCGACTCCTCCTTTCGCGCCACCCCCTCAGATGTCTGCATACTTGCCAAGTGTCACAACGAGAATAAAAGCATGATGAAATGAGAGAGAGAGGGGGACATGATATGGTCGCATTTTTTCCCTTTTATTTTTCAAACCGAAATTTTAAAATAAACTATATTGAGAACCATTCGTTTAAATTACGGGCCGTTTTCACTTTTGAAGTTCTCGCTTCGAAATCTACAAAACTTAATCCATTGTTAAACTTTTTTATACTTCTATAACGGGTTTTAGTGTAATTGTACTTCGGGTTTCTCTGTACTTTTATACTCCCGACTAAAATTCTTCACCATGCCTTCGACTCTCTTTCAACACATCAAAAGCGAGAGCAAGAACTGGATCCTAGCTGGAGCCAAGAAACTGGCGGAAATTTGCGAGTAGTTTTGGCATGCTTTGCCGGGGGCCGCCTTTTTTCTGGGGCCTTTTTGTTCCTTTTTTAGAAAGAATTTAGCTTGTCTTTGCTCCTACTTTATCAATATTAAAGGCAAAGCTTTTGCCTTCTTTCTAAAAATAGAATTTTGATTTTTTTTGTTAGTGTACTTTTGTATTTTGGGTCACAGTATGCAAACTTTCAGGTGCAACGCGGATTTACTTTGGGGTGCAACACCCATGTACTTTCAGGTGAAACACGAGCGTACTTCTAGGTGCAGCGTGTTAATACTTTTCATGTGCAGTGTGGGTGTACTTCCAAATGAAGCACTAGTTTACTTTTAGGTATATCACGGTCGCACTTTTATTTGCAGCGCGAGTCTTTTTAAGGTATCTCACAACCGTACTTTTATGTGCAGCGCGGTGTACCATGTTCTTGTACTCCATATTTTTGTGTACTTATACTTTGTGCTTTTGATGTACACACTCCCTCTGTACATAAAAGGATGTCTCAACCAAATCCAAATTTGTATGTATCTACACATTAAATCATGTCTAGATAGATGCAAATTTGGGATAGGTTGAGACATCCTTTTGTGGACGGAGGGAGTATAACTTATCTATCTATACTTTTTATAAAGCAAAACCCCGCTAATATGAATTAATTATTTTTCTATCTTAACATGCAAACTATCAACTTCATCCATTCTCTTAGCAAATCAAATGTCCATGTTATCCCACTAGCATTCATTAAAACAAATATTTTCTTGCATGCAACATATCCATGCCATCTACTTCTTATCCATCCAATTGTTCACGTCACCAATTTTTAGTCATCAAATACATAAACAACTTTTTTTTGGATAAAAGGCTCAAAGAGCCCAGCTTTAAATTAATAAAGCCACAACCGGCACCAGTACAACGCATTACAACAACACTGCTGGGATACCAGCTTACAATGAGAGCACAACAGAGAAGAACAATACCCAACAACAACTAAGAACGACAACACCAAGCAAAAAGTAAAACAAGAGAGGTCGAGGCTTGGGTCATCATCCTCCACTAACTAACTGAAGAACACATGGCGTCGCCGGATCCAGCCCCAACCATCACCGAAGTCTTCACATACACCTCTACAACGGCAGAATTCAGCGAGATCAGAGATCACAAGCAACACCAAACATAAAGCATAGGCGCATGTCACAGACTCAAAAGCGACGCCTCCAAGAAGGGAACGACGCAAAAACGTCGCCGTTGCCCGATCTAAAAGGATCTGGGTTTTCACCCGGAGACTAAGATCCAGTTGATGGACAAATGAAGGCTACACGATGATGCTTCCAAGGAAGGGAATGACACCCGTAGGTGTCATCGACATCGGCACCAGCGAACCGGGCAGGGCTTTCGCCCGAGCCTTCCATCTACCACAACGAATCCACATGGAGCTGAACCAAGCCCATCAGGCAAGCCTCCCTAGGCGGCCTGGCATGGCAACTCGCAAGATTCATCTTGGACAGGAGCAACAACGCCAAACAACAGTAGCACCGCCGAAGTAACACCGCCCAGACCTGTAATTGCCGAGGATAACAGCGGCAAGACCATCTTCTCCATCCAGCGGATGTCGATCGGCGGAGGGGAAAAAGGCCGGATTCAACCCATGTCGATGACAACCAAGGGGGTCACAAGGAAGGGATGGGGGGGGGGGGGGGTGCCGCGAGCCCCTGCTCTGGCCCCAACGGCGGCGAGTCACCCTAGACCGCAGAAGCACTTTCCCATCACCTCCCCTTGACCAGCACCGACGAGCACGCGACGACATGCCAACAACCGGAGCAGGCACACCACCCTCCCCGGACAGGCACACCCGTTGGTCTACAAGCAGCCACCCCCAACCAAACAGATGGCGCCGGAACCTGGATCTGGGACGGGCGCAACCACCCACCTCTCCCACCAGACCCCTGTCTAGCGGGAGGCGAGCCAACAAGCCGGAGGACAACCAGAGGGCGACAGGAAGACCTGCCAAAACCAGAGGGAGAGATGGCTGCGGGAGACCCTTCTCACTGCAGGAAACACTCCATGGATCTGCAGCAGAGGCGACGTCGCGGCTCGTGGCTGTCTGCGCGGAGCTCGCCGGACGGGTCCGCGTAGGGCTGCGAGGTCGGAGTCACTAGGAAAGGTCGGAGATGCGTGAGGGAGAGGCTACAGTCCCATCGCAGCAGCCTCCTCTGCGCTGCAGTAGGGGACCGAGAGGCGGAGAGCCCCGCCGCCCCTTCACTGGCGCCGTGCGGACTATTCCGGCGGCAGCCTCCGGGACGGCGAGGGAGGAAGGAGGGGAGGAGGGGGCGGCAGCTGCGGGCTAGGGTTTCGCCCCTCCCGTCGCCCAGAGGAGGCGACACCATACATAAACAACTTCATAATTCATGTTTCCGCCGCAACGCGCAGAGTATCTTTCTAGTTTTTATGTGTACTTGTACTCCGTTTTTTTTGTACTGTCATCTTTTAGTGTCTGTTCATTTAATTTGTGCTTAAAATATATTTAACGAGAAAAAAAGACAAAGAAAAACCGCTACTCGCCTGGTCGCTGAGTACCCGCGTGTAGACATGTGATGCATGTAAAATGCATACATGAACTTTGCATTATATTACTTATATTTCAATCATATTTGCATCATATAAGGGTTATATCATTGTTTTATATTGATTTTGGGAATATTTCACAGTTTCCCTATTTTTCTGGAATTAACCCTGCACTGGCAGAAAACCCTATTTTCTATATTTTGATGTTTCAGGGACCCAAACAACGTCCAAATGACCTAATATTTTGCGGGGATCATTTTTTGGAAGGAACAAAGCGTAGGAGCGAAGGAAGCGAAAAAATGGAAACCCGAGGGCCAAAAGAGGTGGGCCCATGCGGCCAGATTCCTTGGCCGCGTGGGACCCCCTATCCTGGGCCTCGAGCCTCTGATGCCGTCGATCTTCGTCCCCGTGCCTTCGTCTTGACCTAAAAACGACTATAAAAATAGTCCCCCGACGGCTTTCAGAAGGGAGCGCCGCAGAAACACAAAACCACGAAACAGAAGACCTGAAGCTGTAGATTGGAGGGGGAAAACTCCGGCGGGGCGCTGCCGGGGTGGTCTCCATCTTCTCCAACATCTCCACCATCATCACCATGATGAAGGGGGAGTAGTCCACCCCCTGGACTTTGGGTTTGTGGTGGTAACTTGATCTAATCTCTCTATGTATGATCATTGTTGAAGTCCATATGATGTGCCTTACATAAGTATGGATCTATCTATGTAATTCCTATGGTGGATATTGTGGTATGAGATGATATTTGTTATGCATTTACCGTTGTGTTGGATCTTTTATGACTTGTCATACTTTGGAGATATTCTATGATGCATGTGATGGTTCGATTTATGCATAATGCCTTGTTTATCCATGTCATGAGGTGATTGACACCACCAAGTGCAGATAGATGAGAGAGATGTGGTCATGCACACGAAATATGAATCGTTGCACTAGTGTTTAGAATATTGTCCATTATGAAGTATGATGTATGTAGGTACGGGATGGCCGATGTGACAACTGAGTGACACAATACAACCCAACATCCTTTATCTGGGAGTAAAAAGGAAGAAGTATGATGTGGGAGTGACAACAAATCACGCTAGCCTTACGAGGGTGACCTAGCAACACAAATGATTATTTTCTTTCAACTATGTGTTTTAGGACATGTAGCCGTCATAGAAGTTTACCATTAAAGCATGACAATTGTGTGTACTTTTTATCTATAACATGATAATCACCATAGATGGGAGAGAGGATTGAGTGAACCCATGAACCCATGTCCATTGTTCCTATAAGAGAAAATCTTTGTCTTGTCCTCTTGCATTGAAGAGGATTGGGACACTTTTACATTCTTGTTTTGTTACATTAAACTTCCATCCATTAAATCAACCATCTTGTTCTTTAAACTTGTTTAGTGCATAATCAACTAAAACTTGTGACACTTTAGTTGTAGGGAATAGATAACTTTTCCTTCTTGCTCCTGCGGATCGATACCATACTTCCACATTGAGAGGTGCTATAGTGATCCCCTGCTCTTGGGGGTTATCAAGTACTTTTCTGGCGCCGTTTCTGGGGAGCGTAGCGCTTAAGTTTCTATTCTTGTGTGCACTAGACTTTAGATTTATTTTATCTTGTTTTATATCTTAAAATCATCTAAGCTATGGAGGAAGGTTATGTCAAAACTATGGGAGCTTACTATGAATATCGATCAACCAGAAAAGGAAATAGAATGCTTGAATTACTTGAACATCTCAATGATATGGCTATTGAGTTTTGTGAATTACATGATGTAACTTGCTGCTTTAGAAAAGACTATAAACACTCTCCCTATCAATGTAAGCACAACAGTGATCCTCTAATTGCTTGTTATCGTGAAAATAAATTTTCATGCCCTGATATAGAACAAGTTGAGAAATATATTGCTTATGTTGCAGCCCATGAAATAGACTTTCTTATTGATAATTTTTTTGCAACTAGTCATGAAGCTCGTGTAATGAAAGGACACATTTCTATTCTTCTCCAACTTTGCAAAAAAGAGTTTAGTGATAATGTTTATGTTAAAGAAAGAATTCTTGCTGCCATGGAAAGTACTAATATTTTGCAGGAAAAGGATAATGAAAACATAAGCTTGGAAGAGGAAGTATGTGAAGAGGAGATTGAAATGGATGTGTTCCAACCTAAGCTTGGGGAAGAGTTGGATCTCCCAACTTCACCATCAACATTTGATAGTAGCACTCAAACTCAAAAGTCTTTTGTTATTTATGAAAACCCATGTTATGATGAGTGTCAAACTAAAAATTCTATGGTCCTATATGATAACTCATGCTATTATGATGAAACTAATAATGCTCCTTTACTTTCTATTAATGCTACTAGTGAACTTATTGATGATAATGAGGAGTATTGCTTAAATATGCTATATGATAATGCTTTAGATGATGGTCCTATGCTTATTGATAAACCTCCATGTTTAGTTGTTACTAAATTATGTGAGGATAAAAATGATATACTTGCTGTTTGTGATGTTACTCTTACTCATGAGAGTCCTACTTTGTTTCTGGATTCTCCTAATTACACCATAGAGGAGAAATTTGCTTATGTTGAGAAATACTTATGTGGTTTGCAATTACCTTTAGTTCCAAATCTTTGTTGCAACCATGATATTAAACTTGATATTGATCTTAATAACTATTTTGAAAGAGGGAAGCATGCTAATGAATTCCATAATAAATTTAATGATCCTCTTTATGTACCTAAATTATCTAAGTTGGATGAGTCCAATGGTTATATGGGTGAATTTACTTTTACTTCTTGCAACTATTATGAAAGAGGAGGTGATAAGAGCCCTCTTTATGTTGCTAATAACTATAAGTTGCAAGTATCTACTGTTAATATGCATTGGAAAATTTCTATTTATTGTGCTTCATTCATATACAAAATGCCAATGCATAGAAAAAAGTTAGACTTTGTTGTTATTACTTTTGTGTTTTGTTTTTCTCTCTACTAGGTCTCAACTTGAATATTATTTTGATTGGATTGATAACACCATGGGACCCTGGTATTATGCATGAACACTTCTCAAGGAAGAGGGACACACCAAAGAACAAGCTCCCTCATGAGCTTCAACCTTCATGATCACCAAAGTAAGAAGCCTAGCTACATGGCTATAAAGAAAGCGCTTTACGGGAGGCAACCCGGTTGTTTTTATTTTTGATTTTCTTTGTGTCCTCTTGCTGTAACAAGAGACTTAGTTTTTAGTTTTGTTTCTGGAATTTTTAATAAAGTGCCAAGTTTTACCTATTTTGGCTTGAAAAAGTTGCTTTTTGCATTCGGAGATTTTATTCCAGCACGAATCTGTGCACGGTATGATTTTTCATTCCTATTCTGTGACTCCGAATGAGCTGAAATTTGAACTGTAGTTGCAACTTTTCATCCTCTGTAAGCGTGAATTTTTTCAGATTTTTTCGACATATTTAAGTAGGGTAGAAAAATGCGTTTTGCTGCTGCTGTTTTTCTGGACAGATTCTGTCCCATTTTGTTTGATGCATTCTTTGAACTTTTAACTTGAATTTTTTATCCAATTGAGTTTATAAGTAGGCATACAACATTATATACTTTCTGGACATTTCACATTTTTGTTTAAGGATTTTATGCAGCAAGCAATTCATTTGTCTATCACTACTAATGTCACCCACAGAAAAGAGATGGAGAAACGGTGTTTTGAAGTTTTTTCACAGGGATTAGAGGAGATGCACCAAGAGTTATCCAAGGATGGTGAAGACCATAAGCTTGGGGATGTGAAGACAACCCCATTGGACCAACACACTCTCGGTTTGCACACGTCTAACTTCTGTTTTTCGATCAATGCACTTTATCGCATAAACTTGGAGCGTCTTTTATTTTTGTTATTTCGGTTTGGTTTTTATTTGTGAGACCACCACTTTTCATTTATGTTATGAGAGAGCTACTGGAAATTTGGGTTGAATTAAGTTGGATGCTATTAAAAAGATTGGGAAAGGGATGTTTGAGTTGATTCAAAAAGATACATATAGTTGCATGATTCATGTGCTTTTTAATGAGTATTAATTTGCAAGTGTTTTATCAAGAGCTATCTTTTATTCATGTTTTGATGCTGAATGTTACTTTACTTTGTTTAACATGGATTGATTAGTTCTATGGACACTTATGCATGCATTTAGACGGTCAACTTTCTCCCTTTTGCTAGCCCAAAAATTCCAACAAGTAAAAACTTGTTTTCCAACACCTTCAACCAAAGTTTTCCAGTGAGTCCACCATATCTACCTATTAGCTTAATGCTATTCCGAGTATGTTTATCATGTTATATTGTATTATCTATGTTTCCAAATTAAAATGCTTATGTTATTGATTGTTATGGGAAAGTTGGTTAAAAAGCTCTCACGAACTTGATGCACACTTTACTTTTATTGCACTTAATAAACATGAACCATTGTGATTAAAATTATGAAGTTGTATGCTTGACAAGAGTCTTGGTTGGGAGTTAGCTCATATGTGCTGTCACATGGCAAGCTTTCAACGTGCTCTTAATTATATTTAGTTGATATCATGTACTTTTGTTTATGGATGCTTATCATGGTGCCAAATAAATGCGGAAACTTAGTAAGTTTGAGGAGTTTGTATAAATGGCTAGAGAGACGCCTGGGCCGCTAACCTAAGCCATGCATCATTCATGGTGGAAATTTACAGCGTACCAAAGTGAACATTCAGTGATGCACGTCATAATAAAAAGCTATACAAATAGTAAATAAAAGAGTGCTGAGATTGTTCATTGTCTGTTTGTCTTGTCATTTTGACATGGGCTAGTTTCCATGTCCTGAGGCAAGAGGTACCCCAGTTGACGCTCTTGATGACGCTATTATATTACTTACAATGACTTTAACTTGAACTTGCTTTGTGGCCCGAGTTGAGTAACACCGTGGTGTAGGTACTCGTATTCACGGGGCATGAGGCATTCAACCCATACTTTGTCAAGCACACTACTCATATTTGCTTTCACTTTAAACTTTAACCATTCAAGATGCTATGATAGGGTAATGAGAGCTCCACACCAATGGATACCACATTGCAAACATTAACTTAAGTAGAAGCATTTGGAAGCTAGATGAAACTTATTCATGTTTTACCTCTACTTATTTATATATCTTTCCAAAGTGTCCACCTTTTATATTCAGATTTACAAGAATACTCTATGACCATTATAGGATGTTTTTACTTTTTATTATGCATACATTTGGTCCATAGTACTTTCTTCTATGTTACACTTTGTGAATTATCATTGAACATCCTTACATTGAATATTTGATATCACTTCATAATCTATCTTGTATATTGCTATTCCTTTGAAGAATGAATCATTTGACTCTATGTAGCAATAGTAATCATCTTTGATATCCATTGATAGTATTAAAAAGCAAAGTCCATGTTAGTTTTATCACCTTCATACTCGAGGACGAGTATAGGTTAAGCTTGGGGATGTTGATGCATGTAAAATGCATACATGAACTTTGCATTATATTACTTATATTTCAATCATATTTGCATCATATAAGGGTTATATCATTGTTTTATATTGATTTTGGGAATATTTCACAGTTTCCCTATTTTTCTGGAATTAACCCTGCACTGGCAGAAAACCCTATTTTCTATATTTTGATGTTTCAGGGACCCAAACGACGTCCAAATGACCTAATATTTTGCGGGGATCATTTTTTGGAAGGAACAAAGCGTAGGAGCGAAGGAAGCGAAAAAATGGAAACCCGAGGGCCAAAAGAGGTGGGCCCACGCGGCCAGATTCCTTGGCCGCGTGGGACCCCCTATCCTGGGCCTCGAGCCTCCGATGCCGTCGATCTTCGTCCCCGTGCCTTCGTCTTGACCTAAAAACGACTATAAAAATAGTCCCCCGACGGCTTTCGGAAGGGAGCGCCGCAGAAACACAAAACCACGAAACAGAAGACCTGGAGCTGCAGATTGGAGGGGGAAAACTCCGGCGGGGCGCTGCCGGGGTGGTCTCCATCTTCTCCAACATCTCCACCATCATCACCATGATGAAGGGGGAGTAGTCCACCCCCTGGACTTTGGGTTTGTGGTGGTAACTTGATCTAATCTCTCTATGTATGATCATTGTTGAAGTCCATATGATGTGCCTTGCATAAGTATGGATCTATCTATGTAATTCCTATGGTGGATATTGTGGTATGAGATGATATTTGTTATGCATTTACCGTTGTGTTGGATCTTTTATGACTTGTCATACTTTGGAGATATTCTATGATGCATGTGATGGTTCGATTTATGCATAATGCCTTGTTTATCCATGTCATGAGGTGATTGACACCACCAAGTGTAGATAGATGAGAGAGATGTGGTCATGCACACGAAATATGAATCATTGCACTAGTGTTTAGAATATTGTCCATTATGAAGTATGATGTATGTAGGTACGGGATGGCCGATGTGACAACGACATATGTATTGAGTGACACAATACAGCCCAACATCCTTTATCTGGGGGTAAAAAGGAAGAAGTATGATGTGGGAGTGACAACAAACCACGCTAGCCTTACGAGGGTGACCTAGCAACACAAATGATTATTTTCTTTCAACTATGTGTTTTAGGACATGTAGCCGTCATAGAAGTTTACCATTAAAGCATGACAATTGTGTGTACTTTTTATCTATAACATGATAATCACCATAGATGGGAGAGAGGATTGAGTGAACCCATGAACCCATGTCCATTGTTCCTATAAGAGAAAACCTTTGTCTTGTCCTCTTGCATTGAAGAGGATTGGGACACTTTTACATTCTTGTTTTGTTACATTAAACTTCCATCCATTAAATCAACCATCTTGTTCTTTAAACTTGTTTAGTGCATAATCAACTAAAACTTGTGACACTTTAGTTGTAGGGAATAGATAACTTTTCCTTCTTACTCCTGCGGATCGATACCCTACTTCCACATTGAGAGGTGCTACAGTGATCCCCTGCTCTTGGGGGTTATCAACATGTAGTACTCGCTATTCCGCGCGCACGTCTCATGCAAGTTTTTAATAGGCTGGAACTAGAGTCCAGAAAAAGAATCAGGAAATCTATTTTGCACTCTAACCAAAAACCAAAATATAAAATGTTAAAAGAAATTCAAAGAACAATTTCGGATGTATATCCAGACATTTTATGTTTGCACCCAAAGTTTCATGTTTTTTTTGTACTATGTGCATAAAAGACAACTTCCGATGATCAAAAATGAATTCACGAGACATATTCTTGTCTTATTTTTATAGGCCACAAAAAAACCCCTTTTCACTAAACTTTTGTGCGGACATAAAATGTCTGATGTAGACCGAAATTTTTGTTTGGTTTTTATTATTTTTAAATATATTTTTGATAAACGGATGCATTTAGACATATGAGCCTTTTTCTATGAAAACCCATGCACTATCGAGAGTAAAAGGGCCCCACTGTCTCTACCAGTGCGGTCGATATGACTAATGTTTGCATTGAGATATTTTTGTAGATCTTGTCCATAGGAAAAGATTGGAGTTCATGTGTTGGACTCTATAAGCTTACATGGTAAAGTGTGGCTTGGAAAAGAAGATTGAGTGAACATTCATGTTTATCTCCAAGCCATCATATATATTAAGAGAAGAAGATGAAGTGCAAGGTTGATCAAGTCAATGTGCAAATAATGAAGTCAAGATTGATCAACACATTTAGAAGATTATGAAGTGCAAGTTCAATATGGTCCATCTCGAAAGATATCATTTGATTGAAGCTTGCAATGGATACATGAAGACGGAGCTAAGCGAGGCTCTCCCATAATGGAGTATTTTGAGAAGTCTTCATCAAGCATGTGCTAGCAAGCACGATCAAGAAAGGTGTTCCAACTTGAGAGAGTCAAAATCGTCATCATCTAGCTCAAGTGGAATGCGCAAGGCAAATGTATGATCTTGATAGGGTTTCTATTTTACCGGTCTTATGTTGTTAGTTCGGAGACTGGGTTATAGGATAGATACCGTACTATCAAGAGGGGCTCTCGGGTGAGTAACTTGATCGCATGTTTGTAGAGAGCTCAAACCTTTGCATACTTGGCATATCATCTTTCTTGGTTCTTATTTGGCTTTTATCCACGTGAGAATTTAGAGCTTGTGTTCATCTCCATATCAAGCTCTAGTTCATCAAAAACGGATTTCATATGAATATCTTATTGTGTTTTTGATGTTGGGGGTTTTACCGGTTTGTCTTTTCTAAGAGAGGTCAAACTCTCTTCTTGTGGTTTCCTCCTCACATGATGGACTATGATGTGTATATGCATGATCTTGTAGAGCTTGTGATTATCTTCGAAACAAGCCCAAGATCATAGAAAACGGAGTCCGGATGAAAAACTTATTGTGTTTTGATATTGGAGGTTTTACCGGTTGTTCTTTTATCGAGAGGTCTAACCTTTCCCCATTTGGTTTTATCCTCCCTTGTTGGACTATGACGTTTCTCTACATGATCTTGTAGAGCTCTTCATGGCGATTCCAACGAGACCAAGATCATCAAAAACGGAGTCCGGATGAAAAAGTTATTACCATCTTGGTTTTGCTGTTTCTGTGCGAGTCTCTTGCTAAACCGGAATATCCGGGTCTTGTTGGGCCGGATATTCCGGCCCTAAAAAGTGTTTTTAGCCCTGTTTCAACCCCGAGTGCGAGCCTCTGTCTAAACCAGAATATTCGGGGTGGGGCCCCGGATATTCCGGCCCTAGCAGCTCTGCAACGGCTCTAATTCGTGGGGACCTATAAAAGGCCCCCTTCTTCCCCGGTGAGACCTAAGCTTCCAAGCACGAAATTGCCCCCCATTGTTGACCTCTTGAAGCTTTGATTTCTCTCTATTCCTCCATGATTCTTGCCTCAAATTAGAGGGAAAAGAGAGAGGAGATCTAGATCCACATTTCCACCAATCCATCTCTCCTCTAAGTGAGGGGAACCCTTTGGATCTAGATTTTGGAGTTCCATTTGTTGAGTTCTTCTTTGTTCTTCCTCTCTTCTCCCCCCATAAGCATTAGTTGCTTTTGGTGGGATTTGGGAGTGAAGGACTTGAGCACTTCTTGTGTTCTTGCCTTTATTTTTGTGCATCAGTTTGCTCTCTCCACGAGGATTCGTGGAAGTGAAAGTTTGTGAGCTTGTTACTCTTGGGTCGTTGGACCCTAGACGGTGTGTGGTGTTCTTGGGAGCCTCCAATCCAGTTGTGGATGTGTGGTCCAAGTTGGTGACTCGGGAGCCTCCAATCCAGTTGTGGATGCGTGCCTCGGGATTGCTGTAAAGGCGTCGGTTTCCGCCTTGAAGGTTATCGATAGTGCAAGGTGAACCGAGCTTTTGGGCGAGGATCATCGGAGAATAGGGTGAGGCCATTTGTGGCGTTGAGTATTGAAACTCACACCCCTCCAACGAGACGTACTCCCCTAAAAAGGAGGAACTCGGGAATACATCTTCGTCTCCGTGTGCCTCGGTTATTTTTATACCCGAGCTCTTTACCTGTGCACTTTAAATTGTGATAGCCTTCGTGTTTGAAGTCCTTTATCTTGCTATCACCTTGTTGCTTGTCTTGCTTAGCATAAGTTGTTGGTGCACATAGGTGAGCCTAGTATATTTAGGTTGTGTGCTTGTTAAATTAAAACACCTAGTTTTATTCCGCATTTATCAAGGCTAAACCGGAAAAGTTTTAATCGCCTATTCACCCCCCTCTAGGCGACATCCTTGTCCTTTCACTAATATCATGCATACTAATCTATGTTACTACCCGCCTTGAAGGTTATCGATAGTACAAGGTGAACCGAGCTTTTGGGCGAGAATCATCGGAGAATAGGGTGAGGCCATTTGTGGCGTTGAGTATTGAAACTCACACCCCTCCAACAAGACGTACTCCCCTAAAAAGGAGTAACTCGGGAATACATCTTCGTCTCCGTGTGCCTCGGTTATTTCTATACCCGAGCTCTTTACTTATGCACTTTACATTGTGATAGCCTTCGTGTTTGAAATCCTTTATCTTGCTATCACCTTGTTGCTTGTCTTGCTTAGCATAAGTTGTTGGTGCACATAGGTGAGCCTACTATATTTAGGTTGTGTGCTTGTTAAATTAAAACACCTAGTTTTATTCCGCATTTATCAAGGCTAAACCGGAAAAGTTTTAATCGCCTATTCACCACCTCTAGGCGACATCCTTGTCCTTTCACTAATATCATGCATACTAATCTATGTTACTACCTTCACAATGGGTAATAACATACGTGTGGTATCATATAATAATATATTTATTAGGTTGTAGACTCATCTTACATTGGAATCCGTTATGTTATCTACCTATGATACCACCATCACCTCTCTCACCATTAATTGCAGTGACACATCAGATTTTTGCCAACAAGACATGTATGATACCACCTATTATACCCCACTGTGGCTAGTCCAACAACATTGTTTTGATTTGAGTAAGTTGTACAGGAGTAGGATGTACATCGACAAAATGATTCTATTCCCACAATCGGTTCCTAGTTTGTTTGCTTTAATTTCTCAATTTCGTGTTTATGTTTGTCAGTTTTTTTAGATAAATATTGTAAAATTTGTTGCACACGATTGGACATTTAAAATTTTCTTTAAGGAGTACCTTTATCTTTATCCCGTCGTTTCACACAACTTTCATGTGTAAGTTTTACATTCATACCTGAATAGATCTATCTCCCTATTGTATTATGACGTAACGTGTTCATGTGAGTACGTGTTAACTGCAACTTCTCAGTTTGTCAGTCATTCATTTTCCGATGAGGTCTATATGAAAAAATAATGGATCAATGATGGGATTCCATCCGCCAATTGATTTCAAGTTGATTTGTTAACCGCAACTTCTCAGTTTCGTGTTCAAGTTTAGATTTATTTTGAAAAAAAAATTAATTCATCGTACATGGTTGACCATTTGAATTCTTGTACCAATACTTTCATTTCATTGTTCCACAAGAACCAAAAATTCATTTTGGCTCCCGAGCTCACATGCTACTGCCTAATTATCTTTTTAGAAAATAGTTAAACATTTTGAAAAATTCTATTTTTTTGCTGATGAACATATACAAGTGTTCGACAAACATGCCAAGTTTCGTGGTGAAATACACTCGTGGTGCTTGGTGCAAAAAAAAAAAAAAAGCACTGACAAACATGAAATTTACTAAAACAATTTTTCATAGCACTGATTTATTTTGCACTGAGCACCATGTCATTTCACCACGAAACTTGACATGTTTGTAGAAAACTTGAATATGTTCATCACCAATTTGTTTAAATTTCTTAATTTTTTTTACTATTTGTTTTGAAGTTTTTAATTGGGTAGGAGCAGGTGTGCTCGGGAGACTCAAAACACCCTACCCCACGAGAACCTATTATTGCTCATAGTAGTTGTTCCATGAGAACATCCTATTGCTCACAGTACAGGTACACACAAATCGAAATACTACTAATTATAAATATATTAGTATTTGAAATATTAGAAATAAAAACTTATCAACATGAGATTTACTTTGAGAATTTCCACGCAATGAACTCAACCATGGAAACGATTCGTAATTTATCGAACGGTTTTAAGAATATATTGTTTTTGAATTTTGAATCTTGAACAAATATACGTACAACCTCTCTGGTGCATCCCACGTCGGAAGAAAAATCATACTAAAACTTGATATTGTAATACTTGTCGAGCCTGCATCGCATCACATGTCACAACTAGAGAGGAGCAAAAATCAGACCTTTTCTAAAGAATTCCGATAATTTGTAAGGATAAAATTATGTGAAACAAATACCAATGGGCCGGCCCAATATCTCAAGAATAGGCCCAGGAATACCCACTGGAGCCCAGAAACATTGGGAGAAATGGCGCCAACCCAGCACGCTGCTCCCGCCGAAAGGAAGCAACTCACCGATAGATTCTGCCCCGCCCACCCAGATCCCCAATTCCATTTCCTCCATTCCCAACGAAAAAAAACGATGGCGGCGTCGGCGCCGACGGGTTGCTTCAAGTGCGGCCGCCCGGGCCACTGGTCACGCGACTGCCCCTCCGCTCCGGCGCCCTCCTCCACCAAACCAATCCCCACCGCCGACGCCTCCTACCCTCCTTCCACTTCCCGCTTCGCACCCTTCAAGCCGAGACAGCCACCCAAGCCCGCGGCGGCGGCGGCGGAGGGGGAAGAGGCACCGCAGGAAGGCGGCAAGAAGAAGAGGAAGGAGAGGGCGACGCGGCCCAAACTCACGCCGGACCTGCTCCTCTCCGACGACGGCCTGGGATACGTCCTCCGTTACTTTCCCAAGGCGTTCAAACCCCGCGCCCGGCCCGGCCACGAGGTATATGCTTGCCGACGATCAACTCCAGCCAGAGGACGATGTTTCCTCCTTTCCTCACTGCAGTCTCAGTGCAATTAGAATTAGGTTATCAATCTGTGTAGATGCAAAGTCACTTCTGTTACTCTCTGATGCTGCACGTTCTTGTTATGCATTTTTTGTTGCATAATTGCATTGGGTTGATCTGTTCGATTTTGGTACCTGTTGTTTGTTGCAGTGGGTTGATCTGTTATTTGTTTTGAGTCATATTGTAATGTCTGCAAAAGACAGAAGGAAATAGGCACCCTGTAAATTTCAGTATTTGTTGCACATGTGGCATCGAAAGTCAAAATAACCAGAGAGATGATTATAGATTGTGCGTGGCATATGAACACAATAACCTGCTAAATTGCTCACACTACACGTGTGCTTGTCCTAGCCACTTCCGGCCTCCTAATTTCGAGTCTGTGTATTGCTGCCAGGTGGAGGATCTTGGCAATCTGATCAAGCTTTACGCTGACTGGCACTCTCGCTTGATCCCTTATTACTCATTCGAGCAGTTTGTGCGCAAAGTTGAGAAAGTTGGGACCAGTATCCGTGTTAGGGTAAGCTTCTTTCTTCCATGCTGTTACAGGTGAATCGAGCAGTGTCCAGAGCATGCTCAACTGTACTTGTGTTATGTTAGCTCATTTGGGGTTAGAACAAGTTATATGTGTTTTTGTCTTAGTAGATAGGATAGTCGAAACATAATTACTTGATCTACTATGCTATTTCACAATGGCATGATGGCTTTGTAAATCTCAAAAATCACTTGACGGACTGTATTTTAATGACTAAAAGCAATTACCTGCAACACATCCACATGATGATTTCTGTAAGCGAATATGAATATTTCACAAAGTACAACACACCAAAAGGATTTGTCATGCTCTTATCATGCCACTCTTGTTCAGAAAGGAACGTTACAAGAGTATGTTTATGGGCAATGTGTGCTGAAATGATGTGTCCCTATGGTGTTTCACTAATTTTAAAAGGTTTGTATGGTTTAGCATGCCTTATCAGCTAGTTTTGTATACTATATTTCGTTGCTTCCATCATGTCAATCTACCTTATTCTTCCTGGACCTATGTATTCTGCACTGACACTGCCCTTGTTTCAGAGATGCATTTCTGAACTGGTTCGAGTTCTTTTGTTCTCTTTACAGTGCACACACACGACTCTTTAGTCGTTTAGGTTAGAAGTGCACTTGTCTGGATCCCTAACCTGTGTTTCAGACTTTCTAATTATGACATTGCTCATTTTCTGTTGCAGATGGAGCCACACAGGAAGACCCAGTCCTGGGGACTGACACTCCGTCGATGGACAATCATGTCATGGAGTCAGTGCAAGAAGATATAGATCCACCACTGGTGGAAAGTACTGATGTTGATCCCATGCAAGAGGATTTGCTGAATGAAATCTACCAGAGCGCAGCTGGTGTAAGTCATATTATATCATTATGAACTTGACATAGTAGTTGTCAGCTCTAAGAAACCCACGTGTAAGTTCCATATGATTCATGAAAATAAAGTTGAAGCTTCCTAAAAAATACAGAAGCTATTAGTGCACATTTGTTTCCGATCAATTCCCCTCAAGCCTAGACATTCTGTGCACAATAATATTTGGAATTTGTTGTTTGTATGAATGTTTTGAGACCTGTAATGCCGTGTTATTGTTGATGATACAACAGGAACCTGAAAGCAGACCTGGCGAGGGGGGTGCTGGAGAACCCTTGGCTCCAAGAGAGTCCAAGAACAATGAAGATGGAGAGAAGAGTGGTGGAAGCAAGCCAAGCAAAGTTGAACTGACAGAGGAACAGAAGGCGCGCATGGAGGCTAACCGGCTCAAGGCACTGGAGAGAGCGGCAGCAGCACGAGCTCGTGCATCCCAGTCACAGCCTACTACTCAAACAACCACCTAGTTCAGGGACATGCAGGGTGGTCAGTCGCTTAGCCTTGTATGTTGCATGTGCTTTCTTGAAAGGTCAATATGGTGTTTATTGAACATGAGGTATAAACCGCTGAAAACAATTCCGTATGAAGATGGTTATTTGTTCGCCACAGTACTCGTGAAAGCTGCTTTGTTTCAGTGCTGATGGCGGACAAGACAGTGAAGCGCTGTGCCCTGATACTTCATGTCACTCAGATTTTTGGTTGTCGCTTTTTTTGATGACACTTCATGACAAATCTAGAATTAGATGGATGCAAATTTGTCGCTTTGACCTTTTCCATGTTTGGTCGCTGTTGTATCTATTTAAGCTCTGGTAACCCTAAGGACATCTATCAAGTATTCCAAGCAATATAAAACACTAGGATGCAGTCGCCTCTTAGCTTGGTGCTCATCCACTTCTCTGTTTCTCATCTATATTCTCTAACAATCTCACCCTTTTTGAATTTATCCTTCGACCTGGGAATTCCAAGTCTAGGGGATAACAAGGTGGTATCAGAGCTCGGGTGTTAGCCTTGGTTTCGTGGTTTGGAGCTAGATTTGACAAGGTTCTTGGGCTTTATTCCCTTGTAAATTCCGCAGCCGATCAGTACCAAATCAGTCACTGTTGAGATCTTGGATTGTTAGTTGGTTGGAAGAACTCCTTGTTTTTCTAGTAAAATCCCAACCTTGTGAGTCATTGGCCTCTTGTGGTGATGGGGAAAACCAAGCAAAGTGGAGGCGATGGTGAGGGCGATAAGGCCCATATCACCAGGGAGTAGTTCGACGAGTTCAATGTGGAGCTTCCAAAAATAGTTTGATGATTTCGCTCATGGGCAGATTGAATTGGCCACTACCCAAGCAGACACCAGCGGGAATTTGAATAAGGTACAATATAAGAGTAACTCCAAGTTGGAAAAGTAAGCTGAGATGCCGACAAGGATGATGGTGAGAGTAGCCACACCACGATATCTGAGGATAGGGGAACTTGCTAGACGGAGGATCTAGCGTGCATGGCAATTTCACTCTGGGGAGTTCTTCTGGATTGCCTCATACTACAAGATGGAGAATGTTCGGGTAACAGCCACTAAAAACTAGTTACTAAACTACAGTTCAGTTACAGGGTTCTGCACTCCTATTTACATTGCTGCTACTAAGCCTTCAGTAGTGTTGTTAGCAACTACTGCTCCTACACTACTGAGTACTCCAAGGCTCAATATGGGGCCAGAAGTGAGGATAGGTAATACTGGAGAGATGGTCATGTCCCACAATGTGAACAACCTGATCAGCTCAGGGAATGTCGGTTTAGTACAACCATAGAATGGAGAGTCTATCAAGGTGCCAATGGCCTAGGAAGGAGACACATGCAATGTCACCTTGAAGATCTTGATCAAGGGTGTTGTCAAGGAGGAGTTTCTATGGGGAGAAGTCAACATGATGGGTAAACTACACAAAACAGGCATTTTGCAGAAGAGCCAGAAATGAACTTTCTCGAATTTGATGGATATCATACAGAGGACTGGATCAAAAATGCTATCAACTATCAAGTCAATTTGGCACAAACACCGGATGATCAAAAGGTGGAAATTGCTACGCTGTATTTTAATCACAGAGAAAACACTTGGTTGGAAAGCTCTCGGATATATTTTGATGAAGTGGCATGGTTAAAAATTTGTAGAAAGCTCAAGAAGAGATTTGCTGAGAAATCAGTTAATGATGCGATCTCAGTCTTCATAAATAGAGCAGGTCACTACAGTGGATGAGTACATGCCTGAAGATTACAATGACAAGAGTTCTGTATCTAGGTTAGAGGATTAAGCTCAGAACTTAACTCAAGTGCAAAGGCCTGATAGTTTACATGAAACTTACTGGCTGCTTAGGAGATATGAGCAATAATGTCCCTTTCAGAAAACTATCTTATGCCCATCAGCTCAGAAGAATGCCAGTGGGAAATATAAACAAGGCACTGCTAATACTTATTAGTTATAACAAGACTAGTGCTTACAGACTGTCAAGGCCACTGTCACTCCAATTGAAAGTACAACCGAGCCTGCAAATTCCATTGCAAGATGAACAAACAAATTAAAGCCATGATCATCTTGGAAGATGATGAAGCAGAAGGTGGGACCGAAGAAGATGCTTTGCCAGAAACTAAAAAGACTGAAAAAAATAAGCGGACAAACACTGCTAACTATCAATGCATGCACTGCAAGCAACTAGTTCTGCAACTAAAGCTGGTAAAATTTATTTGAAGCCAAAGACCCTAGCCAGGAAGTTAGAAAGAACAAGACTCATGATAAATCTCTAAAGTTGAACACGTGTTGTCATTTGCATCATCGACCTCAACTGCATGACACGATGTGTCTTAAGTGCTATTTTATTACAAAATATTAGATAACCTTATTGTCCATCTAGCAAGCAAGCTACCTGTATCAAGCCCCGAGAGGCCGAGACAGCTCCCACAAGACTACCTGAGCTTCCCTAGATGCGCCATTATGCTTGTTTCGTAAGCTTCAACTCCTCGAGATGTCAATTAACTATTGAGCCTTGTTTGGAGCATATATGATATAAAATAAAGAAAGTAAATATCACATGGATCTGGGGCGATCAGACCCCTCACGAATCGAAAAATTCATAACTGAAGAACATCAGTTCGGATGCTCCACATGAATTTTCCAGGATTTTTTTTCATGGGTACATAGAGAATATGAGAAATAAAGAAATGTGCTGTATTGGTGAAAGGCTCATACATGCAGCATTCACGAGAAAAAAAAAATCCTTTGCAGGTCCCTAAATGCGATCCTGGTGTCCTCCACAAAGTTTTTGGACAAATTTGATACTCGAGAAGTTATGCCCGTTTTTGGTGATGACATAATACGCTAGATAATGTTTGATTGTTATCTTACCTGACTTGTTACGGGTTATTGTTTCACGTTCTCGTCTTTATGTTTTTGTTATAATTTGGGATGTTGCATTCCTAATGCAAAAGCCAGGATTTTTTTTATACCACTATATAAGGAAAGAGGAAATAAGAACCTAAATTTTGAAAATCCTCAAGAAAGGCGAAGAAAAATAATTAATAAGGATTCGTATAGAGACTTTCAGGGTCACAATCTACTAAAAACTATTTAAGACCTCTTTGATTCAGAAGATTTTCGTATAATTTTTGGAAGATTGAGATCCTTAAAAGTCTTTCTTGTGTGAGTTGTTTGATCTGTGGCCTTGAATCAACCTTTTATGGGTTCCTCTAGACTACATTTGATTATCAAATTTTCATCTACCCAAGCCTCTTACAAAAATCCTCTGTTTTGTCCTTAGTGTTATAAACGATAGGCAAATAAAAGACGAAGAAAGCGGAAGATCAAACCAATGGGGACACGAGATTTAACGTGGAAAAACACTCCCAACAATGGGAGAGAAAAAACCACGGGCGTCAGCCGGCAATACTTCACTATGATCGGGTGAGGTTACAAACGCCGGGATTTACCTCTTGGGGTACGGTACACATCGTTGCCGAGTCGGACTGCAGCCGACTTAGGGTTTTACCACCATATATAAGTCGCTTCACTTCGAAGTTAGGCTCTATCTTTATATGAATTTGGATCACATCAAAATAACACTTAGCACAGTAAAACAACAATGGTCCATAGACATGGATTCATTCCCGTCGAATTCCTAAATGGCCCTTTGTCCCAAAGCAAGTCTTGAGACAATTCAGGTAAAAAAGAAGAAGTCATGAGACAATTGCATTGTTCGGTAAGTCGGCTTCTAGAACAATGATCAACCGATCGCAGAAGGCCAGCCGGGCCATTCTGTAAAGCTAGTGCTGCATTGCATACGCCGAGTGGCACTCCCCTTTTCTGAACTAATCACACCTCCAAGAACTCGAGAGCTGTAAATTAACAAGAAGGGCAATGCCACGCACGCACTTGATCTTGCTGCCTAGCTCGCATGCATGGGCACGTACCCATTATTCTAGAGATACATGCGATTCGACCAATGATGGGTACGTTCGCCATCAGTTTGCGTCCGTCTTACTTCACCAACTGCGGACTTTACAGGAACCATGTATGCATGTATAACTAACTGTTTATGCGTCTCAAATTAGCTATTTAATCCACTAAAGCCTAGTATCAAGGGTTAGTTATGCGTGATGACGATGATTATAAACGATGCGTTGCTTGGGCAGTACTCGTCCGGTCAGTGTTGCGGAGATTGATGTACTAAAAGAGTGGTAGAAGAACATATAGTTGCAATAATCTTTTTAGAGGGGTGTTGCAATAATCTTTAATTTTTTGCCCTGACAAAACTGATACTGTACATAGGTAGCTACTGTTGATGCTAGCTCGAATGGTCCATCGATCCATTGGTAATCAATCTGCCGAAGATCATGCCGAGAACATGCATTACCTATCCAAGATGCATGCCCACTCCGATGCAATCATTCACTGGAACGCAAGATCTCGGTCGATCGCCCACGAGTTCACGTTCGTACCGTTGTTGAAGCTAGCCCTGAAACTTTTTTTAGAGAGTACGTCTAGGCGTATCGTAATTTTATAGAAGGCAGAAATCCGATTACAAGACAACCACAACTCGATGTGAACAATGAGTGTAGCAACTCTGCACCCGGGCTAGTCCAAAGACAGCCACCAACAACAAAGCAAATACAAGCAAAAGAGCCTATCCTAGAACGAGGAACAACGCCGCGTCTCGCCCGACTCCGGTCACCTCCGAAGAACAACTCCCTATGGTCTTCCCTTGTCGGCGCACCAACCACCCTTAAAGCCAAGAAGAAGGTGGCAAGTGGATGGCGGGACTCGATCCAACCCGAGAAAGACGCCGTCTTGGACTTCACCGGCGAAGGCGTACATTGCGCCGTTGAGGCTCAAACTTGGACAGCGGCGAACATCGGAGGAGCATAACGAAAGACCTCCAAGCCGTATCTCCAGACACGATGCTCCCAAGAGAGGGACGGTGTCGAGGATGCCGCCATCGTGCCGATCCAACTCCGCATCTAGGCTTTCCCCGGAGACAACTACCAGCACCAGCAAGGCGAGGAAATGGCAACGCACCTTGGCGACGCCTCCAAGGAGGGGAACGACACCCTCAGGTACCGTCGTCGCCAGCTCGGCAAGCCGGGCAGGATTTTATTCCGTATCGTCGCCCAACTCCAAACCTCCGGTCTGGGGCAGCACCGTCCATGTATCTCGCATCGCCGCCACCGCAGCACCTTGCCGAAGTAGCCGCAAAGCCGTGGTCCACCAACTCCCCGCCCGGCTGAGAGAAAACGCGGCAAACTCCACCTCCAACTTGGTCGGGAACCAGCCTCCCCCAACTCCGACAGAACCTGGGCCGTCCGGCGATGTCACCCACTCCTGCCAAGTGCTGCCGCTCCTCCACTCCCACGCTGAGTGCCGCATCGAGGCCACGTGCCACGGCCCGCACGATCCCTCCGCATACCCGCTAGCGTCCCTCCTCCGCGTGAAAGGGGCCCGCCGGGGTGCGACGCCCTCACCCGCCACCTTTGACGGCCAGGTGCGGCCGCCACCGCCGGCGGCAGCGGTCAGGGAGAGGGATTAGGCGCCGCTTTTTTCCTAGGGTTAGGGGTCCTCCGGAGCCGCTCGCGCGAGCGGCCCGGGAGGAAGGTTCACGATGTTATTCTTTGTTTGAAAATTAGCCCTGAAACTTGTGGCCGAGGAGAACGAACAAATCATTGCGATTCGTCTGTTCCTCCGACCGACGTAAATGATTTGAACGTATCTAATGGATGGTGAGAGATCCTGTCTGGAACATGATCATCGTCTTAACGCCCAAACGGAATATATATCGTTGGTTGGTGCAGGGTTTTTGGCTACTGATGACTAGAACACGACATAGAGGTGATAACGTACCCTGATGCGATCCTCGTTGCTTCCCCTCCTGAGTGCGTCGTGTTGAAAATGGTGATTCCTGCATGCTTTCCCATGGGCTGGACTCACATGACATCATGGTTGGCAGCGGCCAATTGACGATGTGGAGGTTCTGTGTGGCGTCAGACTTGGCAACAACGATGATGGTTAGCAATGGTGTGGTCCCGCAAGACAGTGAAGTCGAAGCCGCTATGTTTCTCAAGCCTCTACATTTGAGCGGCATACGATGGCCTGCAGGGGCGGTCCAGTGGTGAATATCTTCTTAAGTGCAGGTCTTGCTCATCTCCTCTCCGGAGCTCTTCAACGGAATCAAAGTTGTCTGCCTATGCGCAAAGGGTCCTCTGCATAGCCCGGCGTGGGCTTCTCGACGCGACTTCGACGACGGTCTCCTTGGCGGTCTTCTTGTGAAGTCGGAGTCGCTGCAGGGTGTGAAGCTTGATGACGATGACATGGGGGACAAGCTCGACGACGACTCAACTTTAGTGGTGTGTGTGCCGCTTGTGTGGGTAGCCAGGGTGGTCGTGTGTGTCCTCGTGACGGTCATGTTCCATGATGGTCGTCGAGAGTGTTGTTTCGGTTTTAGCCCTGTTTCCCGCTAATTAACCGGCCAATTCTCACTTCTTTTTAATAAAAGAAAATGACAAGTCTTTTGACTCGGTTCAAAAGAAAATAACGTATCCAGATTACGAGAGTCGCACATGAACCGACAAAAGTAAACAAAAAATACAACATTATAGGGCTGAAAAAAGTAGGTCACGACATAATTATTAGGCATTCCTTAGCGAGAATATATATATATATATATATACGAGAAATTGCTCCCTTAAGGAGTTGAACTCTGGTTGCTGGATCACCCGTGCAACCCTAACCATTGGACTAGTGTCCCGTTCTCAAAGCAATTACGCTGCTCTATAATCTTCTTCTTTAGGTTCAGCCTTGCAGACTTGGACACATGCTTTCTTTGGGGTTTGGTTAATGGAATCCTAGCAAGGACAGTTTTTAACCGTCGAGTTGGTTTAGTACTAGGTAGGTGCATCATATACTCCTGTACTTGCTGGCTTGACTGTGATACGACTGCACCTTTTACCGGAGACGAGACAAGAACGGTAAAGGCAACTTTCGGAGGCCACATGCAGGCAGGCAGGCCACAGGTGTGAAATTTCACAAATTTAACCCTTGGGTTAAACTTCAGCAAAAAATAACCTTTTTTCGAATCTAATTCCAAAACTAACCCTTTTGCATAGCGCCCTACCACGGGTCGCTATGCTCTACACCATAGCGACCTCCGATCAGTCGCTATAACCCTGCCAGCGTGGATCGGTAGGGCCCCAGGTGCTCGACCATAGCGACCTAAAATGAGGCGCTATGCCTCCACCATAGCGCCCTCCGATCAGTCGCTATCCTTTGCATATTTAGACACAGAGAGCAGTCCAGCCCGACGGGCCCCAAATTTCGCTAAGTCAGAGCATAGCGCCCTGGTGGTCGTCGCTATACTTAACACCATAGCGCCCTGCGATCAGTCGCTATGCTTCGAGACAACTTAAATAGCCCAGCTGCCCGCGCCCGCGCCATTCCTTCTCTGTTTCACCAACCCGAGCTCACTCTCTTTCTGCCTCACTCCCCACTCTCACCCCCCTCACAAATCCACTCTCTTTGGTCCGATTTGGCTGTGGATTTCGGCTCCCCATCTTGGAGAGAGGTAATCTCCCCCATCCTCTATGTTTTTGTCCAATCAAAATCTTTCAATTTGGTGCCATGTGTGTATTTCTTGAAACCCTAGAAATTTTGTGTGGTGCGAAATTTGGGGTCTTTCCTTGATTATATTGGTGAATGGGTGTTAGTATGATGGCTATGAAGAGTTGAGCGTGCTCATTGGTAGGCTAGGGTTAGGGTTTTTGGTGTATGTGGGTAATGAGGGCTATTAGCTAGGGTTAGTAGATAATGAGCAAGATCGTGTTGGAGTGTATATAAGGAGACGGTTGCGGCATCTCAAGACAAGGCTCTCGAGTTATTTGCCACCAAGACGTTTGACTTGAACCGGTGTGGCTCCGAACATGAAGTTAGTAGCCCGGTTCAAAAAGAGCCACCTCATAACCATGAAGTGTACGACTCAACGTCGAGTCCGCCTCACATGACCCAACATGAAAGAAGCCAACCCCCAAGTCCGTTTCGAAATGACCAATATGAAGAACGGGAGGAGGAGAGTTATGACTATGAAGGAGATGAGTTGGAGGTTGAACTTCATAACAATGCTATTGGTGACATGGAGGCATATTGTGCGCATGAGGACATGGACCCTGAAATCCCCTATAACCGATGCTACGCATCGGACTCGGATGGCGATGGTCCCGAGGAAGATGTTGATGAGGATGGGTTCACGGCTAAAGAAGCTGAAGTATTTAAGAAGGTTGTGGGCCGGGATCATCGGGTATCATTGTTCCGAGATCTTAGTCTCTCGGAGAAAGCTGTGGTTGATGGTGGCTCGGGTAAATTGCTTGAAGCAAGGCCAATCTCGAAGAAGGATAATGATCCCAAGAAGTATGGTATTGCGGAGGGAGTGAAGTTTGAAAGCTTGTTGGAGTTGAAGACATGGCTAAAGGAGTATGCGCTTAAGTACTTCCGCCCGTACAAAGTGGTGCACTCGGACGTGAACAAACGTTACACGGTTAAGTGTGAGGACGCGCATAATGGGTGTCCATGGATTGTGCGTGCAAGACCATGGAAAGGGGGCCCTCAATGGATTATTAAAAAATGTGTGTCAACTCACATGTGTAGTGTCAAGGATGGCGATGGTAAGGATGTGAAGCACGGTCATCGGCAACTTACCTCCGAGTTCATTGGCTATAGGCTTTGCAATTCCATAGAGGCATTCCCGACTTTTACGGTGAAGGCTGTCATGGACACGGTGGAAGAAATCTTTGGTTACTCGGTGAAGTATGGGAAGGCATGGAAGGCTAAGCAAGCCGCATTCAAGATGTTGTATGGTGATTGGGAGGAAGCATACAACCGACTCCCTAGAATGTTGGGAGCTATGGCCGCTACAAATCCGGGCATGTGTTTTGTGGTGGAGCCCTTTGGCCAAAAGACGAGGGATTACAAGGGTGCAACCGTCCGTGTATTTGGCCGTGCATTCTGGGCTTTCGGGCAATGCATAAATGCATTTACGCATTGTAGGCCGGTTATTTCCGTGGATGGCACCTTCTTGACCGGCCAGTACAGGGGCACACTTTTGATTGCCATAGCTCATGATGCCAATGACCGGTTGTTGCCGTTGGCTTTTGCTTTGGTTACGGCGGAGAACGATGACAATTGGGAGTGGTTTATGGGTCTAGTGAGGACCAAGGTATTTGCGCCAGAAAGAGAGGTTTGTGTTATCTCAGACCGACACCATGGCATACTCCGCGCGATGGATATTGATATTCCCGGACATGCTACTTTGCACCATCGATGGTGCATGAGGCATTTTGTGTCCAACTTCTATAGGGCATGTGGGAATAGGGAGTTGTCCGATGATCTAAAAGATTGTTGTCTGGCTTTCACCGAGGGACATTTTGCAAGATTGTACAACCGATTGCTCATTCTCACAACATCGGCGGGGGGTCAAGAATTTCTACATAGGCATGAGGAATTGAGGCACAAGTGGGCTAAAGCTTTTGACCCGGACGGTAGGAGGTACGGTGACATGACAAGCAACATGGCAGAGTGTTTCAACAATGTGCTCAAGGGTGTCCGTGCATTGCCCGTGACAGCCATAGTGCAATACACATTCGACAAGTTGAATGAATATTTTCAGAAATATAGCGAGGAAACATATGAGCAGATGAAAGGGAAGAACAAGAAAAATAAGAAGTACGAGTATCCACCTGAAGTTGACAAATGGATGTTATACCAGTCCAGGAAGGCGGACACAAATACGGCTCAATGTTTTGACAATAATGAGTGGATTTACCAAGTTAATGAGTCGGGAGGAACCACGTTAGGTGGTGTGCAACACGGAGGGCGGGCGTGCAAAGTCCTCCTAAAGAAATGTGAGTGCTCATGCCAAAGGCCTCAATTGCTTCATCTCCCATGCTCGCACTTGCGGACGGCCGCACGCCTTCGAAAAGTGGGATATAGCAATCCAGTGAGGTTGTCCGAGTACTCGATCGAGGCTACCATGGAGACATGGGCGGGTAGATTTGAACCTTACTATGACCAATCACAATGGCCGGAATATCATGGTATTCAACTATGGCCGGATCCGGGGTTGAAGGTAACGAAACGGGGAAGACGGAAGATAAAGCATTTTAGAAATGACATGGATGCATGGGGTGCTGGAGGCATGAGAGAATGGGGCAACCAACATTTTGAGGAGCCTCGTGGTAGTGCCCGTTGTGGAGAATGCAATCGTGGTGGGCACAACGCTAGAGGCTGTGGTCGAAACAAGAGATCGAACGGTGATCATTCTCAACATGGCGGTGGCGGTGGTAGCACAAGCCACCATGGTCATTCTCAACATGGCGGTGGCGGTGGTAGCACAAGCCACCATGGTCATTCTGAACATGGCGGTGGCGGTGGCAGCACAAGCCACCATGGTGGTAGCCAACATGGTCATCCTCAACATGGCGGTGGCGGTGGTAGCACAAGCCACCATGGTCATTCTGAACATGGCGGTGGCGGTGGTAGCACAAGCCACCATGGTGGTAGCCAACATGGTCATCCTCAACATGGCGGTGGCGGTGGTAGCACAATCCACCATGGTGGTAGCCAACATGGTCATTCTCATCGTGGCGGTCGCGGTGGCGGTAGGCGTACATCAATGTTTGACGAGCTACGAGGGGGTAGTCGTAGTGGCGGTAGAGGTGGTAGACGTAGATGATTGGTATGACTGAAATTTATTTGGTTGTTATTTCTTATTTTTCAATTGTTCCATTTTACTGTCAACTAAGTTTAAACTTGCAATTTTGTAGGGATGGACTGTTCCGATCTGAAGGAGAAGCCGGTGGCATGGCAACACAGCATTGACAGTCGGGTCGGGCACGATGCGCCGACTTGTTGGTGTGGTGACGTTTGCAAGATGAAGCAGTCCAGCGATTGGGACGATAGAAGAGGAAGGAGGTTCTGGATGTGCCCGAACTATGCTTGGGAGAAGCCGAAGCCAACAAAAAACAAGTCGAAGCAAACAAAACGCAAGCCGAAGCAAACAAATATTATTGAGCATCCGCGGGTAAATGTCTCCTCCGCCTCTCTTGTAAAGAATTTATCTTTATCTAGTTGCATGTTTTGACTCGCTATTATGTTTGCAGTCACCTCCGCCTATTTGCCAATACTACCGGTGGATAGACTTTGAGCAAAGTGGCCTCTACCGGTGGGAGGTAAAAAATATGACTGACAAGGCGTGGGAGCGATTCTGGGAGAAAGATCGTGAAGAGGAGCGGGCCAAGAAGGAGAATGAGCAAGCGAAAATTGAGGCACTACAGGCTAAGAACGAAATGATGCTCCGCGAGATGGAGAGGTGGGAGAAGACTGAGAAGGCACGTGTTGCAAGGGAGGCGTGGGAGGCGGAACGTGCAAGGGAGGGGCTGTTAGAGGATGGAAGGTACCATGAGGCGTGGGCGGCGTTTGAGGCCGAACTTGGAAGGGAGGGGTCGGGAGGCCAAGGTGAAGGTGCTCGCCGTGCACGAGAGGAGGCTCAACCTGAAGGTGCTCGCCGTGCACAAGGGATGTTGGATGCGAGAAGGCGTGAGAGGGAAGCACAAGAGGAGTTGGATGCCAGAAGGCGTGAGAGGGCTAGCCGTGCACGAGAGGAGGCGGGAGGACAAGGTGAAGGTACTCGCCATGCACGAGAGGAGGCGGATGCGAGAAGGCGTGAGAGGGATCGCCGTGCACGAGAGGAGGAACGAGCGGAACCAGACCCAGCGAGGCGCAAGGGCAAGTATCCACGTCTTACTCAGTAGGGACAATGTAATGTCGTGGACTTTGGGTTTGTGTGAACCTTGTAATGTCGTGGGCATTTAATTTGCGGGAACCTTGTAATGTGATGAACATTTAGTTTGTCTGAACCCTGTTGTGGTTATGATCCAGTTTGTCTGAACATTTAGTGTGCTTTATGTTCTTCTGATTTTGTGTGCAATATTGATCAACTGTAAGCAAATTTGATCCAGTTTTGATTGATTTTTTTCTGACAAAGGGGATAGCGCCCCATCGTAGGTCGCTATGCTGTTGACCATAGCGCCTAATGGCACGTCGCTATGGTCTGGGGTATTTGGCACCCGACGAGACAGAGAGCTGGTTGCTCGTCTGAGCTCCAAAAACTGCTAAGGAAGAGGATAGCGACCTGTCGTAAGTCGCTATGCTGCTGACCATAGCGCCTCAGGGCACGTCGCTATGGTCTGGGGTATTTGGCACCCGACGAGACAGAGAGCTGGTTGCTCGTCTGAGCTCCAAAAACGGCTAAGGAAGAGGATAGCGACCTGTCGTACGTCGCTATCCTAGAAACATAGCGCCCCAGTTCACGGCGCTATAGTCTGGGCAACTTCCAGACAGAGAGCTGGTAGATGGAAACGCTCTCAAAAATGCTAAGGAAGTGAATAGCGACTTGGCCTGAGGCGCTATACTGAGAGCATAGCGCCCTATGCTACGTCGCTATGCTCTTGATCAGCAAAACTGACACATCTACTTCCAGCACTTCTTCTTCACACAGCACACAGAGACACAGCACACAGCAGAAATTCTAAATTGTTCACAGCACAATTCTTCACGGCACACAAATATGACAACATGGTTCACAACACACAAATAAAAAGTCCAACATGGTTCAAATTCTTGATCAACCTCACGCCTAGACGATAATTAGTCCAACTAGAAAGACAAGGTTTTAGCACGACGCAACTAAAACGACAAGTGCAAGTCACCACATCTACTTCTTCAACCTCCTCGTCGTCCTCCTAAGAGGAGGCACAACAGGCTCCTCCGTATCTTCATCGTTCGCCAACCTCCTCAATGCCGCATTAGGCACCGCCCTGTTCGACGCCCTTTTCATCCTCACCCTCCTCGTTGGCTCGTTGTCATCATCATTGCAGGCGCTTTCAGATTCCTCCTCACAGTCAGCTTCTGCGGCCTCGGAGGTGGCTGCTCCTCCTCGGACTCGGAATGGGCTGTCTCGACGGAGTCGGAAGGGGCTGTCTCCGCGGAATCGTCCTCCGGCACGTCGGAAGCCTCGGGAGAGGAGGCTTCAACTTCCACTTCTTTCCCCTTGTTCATCTTGACCCATTGAGTGGGTGTGAAACGTTCGAAATTCTTTCTTGCCCTTAGGTTGAAGTTCCGCACGCTTTGTTGATATTCTTCCAAGGTTACATTGTCGTGTACCTAAAATAACAAGATGTTAGATCAATAAGCACCATCGCTTGCACGATTGGATGAACAAACCCTAGTGGGTCGGAGGTAAAAGAATCACGGGTACCTCGCTATATTCTGGGTTAGAGCTGGAAGCACCACGGCACATAGGTGTTGAAATTGTTATTGGCTCACTAGGCACGGAATCATCGGTGGAGCGACAACCAAGCAAAAGAGCTAGTGAACGTAAGCGATGGGCGCTACGCTGTGACATTGACGTAATGACAATATTAGCCGGAATAACATCAAAAGTACACCGTAGGTACCATGGCGTCGACATACCTCCACGAACTCTCGAAGGGCGTTGTTACCCTTCTTGCTGCGAGGGTACGCGACTGCTACCTCGGCTTCATTGGCGGACTGCTCGATCTCCGTGCGCTACAAAATAAGCATGAACTCCATATTACAAAATGAGCTACAAAATATGCGAGAGATGAATTTGATAATGGGATAGGTACAATGTCCTACAAAATTACCACAAAGTTGATCAATGGAGCAAATCTGGTTTGGTTGCCCTCTCTCACGAGTCGGTTGTACCGCTCGTGGTAAAAATCATAGTCGGCATTTGGGTTCTCCAATATCTCCGAGTCAAAAGCCGGCGGACACAACTCCACACGACTATTAGCAACAAACCATGCAACATAGTTGTCGAAAGCACCTTGATGGTATGGTGGATGGTCGATTAGATGAAGACCATTTTCCTTTGCTAGCTTCAAATGTGCATCCCACTTCTCGATCCACTTCTTATGTTTACGGTCCCATTTCTTGTCCTTCTTATGCTTTTTTTGTCCAACCTTCACACAAAATAATAGAAAAATATTAGAATCTTAAATAACATGGGGCACGAGCTAAGAAAGCAAAAGATAGACTCTCACTCGTGAAGATCGAACTTTGTATCCTTCCACTTTGGCGGTGTCAGCTGGAATAACCCAAATTGGGTCATCACTCGTTGCGGCAAGTGATACTCAACGGCATACAAGCATATCATTGGAGTCATCATTAACCAAAGATGTTCTTCCGCCATGCACATAGGGTTCAATTGAAACTCCATATTGTATCCCAACTTCTCTCCCCAACCATATGGCTGCCATGTCACCTACGATACAATGCGAAATATTAGGGTGAGGAGTATGCTACATGAAAGTACAAGTCCAAGATATCATCACAAATATTACCTGCTCAGGGGTTAGCTCGTCGAACTCGTTGGTGTACCGCGCGTAGTCCTTCTCCGTGTCGCCGTTGTACTCCTCAACTACATCCCAAGCATACGCCCAAGTAGCCCTACGCAGGCGGTCCCTCTTATCGTCCCAAGGCTGGTATGTTGGAGGACGTGGCCTTCCAACAGGGAAGCGCTCCCACATCCACACAGAAAGTAGGAGCAACGGCCCGCCTATTCCACATTTATCACCGATCCTGCGACACGCATCGTCCAGCTGCAAATAGAGCCACAAACATTACGGTAAGAATCTTGTTGGAGAGATGCTACATGCAAGTAGATATTAAAAGTATTACCTGACGGTACAAATATGCCAGCGCCGCCGAACCCCAACTCAGATTTGAGTCCCAACTACTTAGGGCCTTGAGCCACATCCACGGAGCGGTCCTGCCACTACTGTCAGCAAACAGGGCACGGGAGATCACGTACCACACATATACGCGTGCGTACCGCTCAATCACCTCGTCATTGGCACCCTCGGGGCAATGTGAAAAATGCGTACTGATCCAACGAAAAGTCGCCCCGGCTGGTGTTCTATTCTTTTTGGGGTCGGCATTCAGTGCAGGAGACATCCCGATCATACCTTCCATATTTGCTCTCCATCCATCTGATTCTGTGCTGAAACACACAGGTGTACCATCGATAGGGAGTGCCAGGATCATCGACATATCCTGCAGAGTCACGGTCATCTCCCCGGTGCGGAGGTGAAAACTGTGTGTCTCCGGCCTCCACCGGTCAACAAGAGCGGTGATGGCTGCAGGGTTCATGTTGACTGTCGACCGGGAGACAAGATGGATGAACGGAAGGAGTCTTAGCTCTTGATGTACTTTGTGTACCTCTCGTCGTATGGCATCTTCGTGGGGTCTGATACCTCGTGAGACCTTAGACGAAGTGGTTTTAACACCTACAACAACAAAACAATATTAGACAATATATTTCATTACAACAAAACGTATGAAACAATATGGACAATATATGCTACCTTCTCCCCCTCCGCAATGATGCGGGCACGATGCCTTTTATCATACAACTCATCGAGTAGTGCCATCCTACATATTTACAAAAATCAAACTAATTACATGCATATTTAGGTAAATCCTAAAATTACGAATGAAACTGAAGATATATCCAACAATAGATAAACTACATAAACCATGCTATAGGATTGCTAAAATATGATTGCTACATAAACCATGCTATAGATAATCAAATGCTATAGGATTGCTAAAATATGAAGAAAATAGCTATGTCACGTATACAAAATAAACATGCTATAAATAACAAACAAATTACCAATAGCACATATACATATTGCAGTGGTTTCCCCTCCACAAATTACCACTATTTAGCATATACTACAACAAATTTGGAATCTAGATTGAACTAGGGTTTCTAGTAACAATAGGGATACATGACCGGATTTTATGGATGAAAATTGAGGGAGAGGAGGAGAATACCTTTAGGAAGTAGATGGGGACGAAATCCACGGATCTCCCCTTCAGATTGGTCCGGATTTGGTGAAGATCTTGAGTATGGAGGAGAGAGGGAGCCGCCGGCCTCTCCAGTCCAGGAACAGAGAGGAAGAGAAGAGAAAGGAGAGAGGCACGGGGGCGGGCGGGCGGCTGGCCCTTAAGTCTCGAAGCATAGCGACTGATCGCAGGGCGCTATGTGTTAAGCATAGCGACGAGCACCAGGGCGCTATGCTCTGACTTAGCGAAATTTGGGGCCCGTCGGGCTGGACTGCTCTCTGTGTCTAAATATGCAAAGGATAGCGACTGATCGGAGGGCGCTATGGTGGAGGCATAGCGCCTCATTTTAGGTCGCTATGGTCGAGCACCTGGGGCCCCACCGATCCACGCTGGCAGGGTTATAGCGACTGATCGGAGGTCGCTATGGTGTAGAGCATAGCGACCCGTGGTAGGGCGCTATGCAAAAGGGTTAGTTTTTGAATTAGATTCAAAAAAGGTTATTTTTTGCTGAAGTTTGACCCAAGGGTTAAATTTGTGAAATTTCACGCCACAGGTGGATGATACGGCCAGTACAAAAGGGGCCAGGGAAAGAAAGGTTGGCAGGAGCCAGAAAGGCAAGTCCTTTCCCTGGACCGGTACAGTTGGTCTTGACCATCCCCAATTGCCGTCATCTCCAGCAGCCGCCCGAACGTCCCACCATCGGTTTGATCCGGGTGTGGACTAAAAAAAAAAGCGTCCAAAGGGTCGTCTGGTCGGTCAAATCATGGACCCGTTTTATACGTATACTACTCGCCCTAGCCCTTCGATATCCGCGGGCGGTAAGATGTGTCCAGACACGTCCGACACAACGGCATTCGATAGGCTGACCCTGCTAGCCAACGATCTGCCCGTTCGGTTCAACACCGGCCTCCACTCTCTGTTGTTCACCGACTCCTTCCTCTACGGCCGTCGTCGCCGTTCCATTTCGTCGGCATCTCCGCCACCATATTGTTTGCGACATCACCAGAAAATCCTCCGCCGTTGCCACTATCGTTTTCGACGCCTTTTGGATGCACACGCAAGGTCGACGATGAGTTCTTATGTCATAAATATATGGTTGTATCATCCGATGATGACGAGGAGCACCTAATGTGCTCCTCACGACTCCTTTCTGTGTTTGAATGAGGAGCATAGTACATTGCCCCAACGCTGAGGTTCGATGCATAAAGGTCGATCGTCAATGGACCGCCGGTCATGTTATACTATGCACTGATATTTAGAAAGGTTTAGAAAGGTTTCAACAACGCTTCAATATTTCAAAAGATGTGTTGATGCATCTTGTAAGGTGTGAGCCAATATGATGACTATTTCATACTTTGCACCTGGTAAGTTTAGATTCCCCATTTGGTTGACAAGGGCAACATAAATGTCATATTGAAGGAGACACTCTCATGCTTGCAGTTGTGGTAGAATATGACCTGTTATTTTAGCACTTTTTTTGCATGAATGGATATAACAATGACATGTTGCAGCACTCTCAAGTTTTTGCAAGACTTGCTGAAGGCAACCCTCAGACAACTAAGATTAATGGCCAACAATACACCAAGGGGCGCCACCTAGCCGATGACATCTATCCTTGTTGCAACTCCAACCCAAAGTTAACGAAAGATTTCTCTTTGAACACAACAAGAGGGTTATAAAAGGATGTGATCAGGCATTTGAAGAAATAGATATCCGAGAGTTGAGAAGGGCCGTCCACATCGTTAACGTTCGGACCAAAACTAAGGGTGGTTGCTGAAGATGCTCTAACTGTATTCACATGTTCCCTCGAGACAACCTAACAAGAGGTGAGTAGGCTTTAGAAAAATATTCTCAATTTGACTTAATTTCAGCCACGTGACATCACTTAATCTTGGTTGTAACACATGTGCAAAAAAATTCAGTTACAACCTACAGCAAATCACATGATAACACGAATCACGATGCGAATACTCCATTCCTTAACTGAATCAGATGATCCATTCCTGATGGCAAAATAATAGTATTAAATAACTCAAGAGGCGGTACAAGTAATCAATCATTCCCTGCTGTTATGCACTAGACATTCATGTTAAGCTCACATACATTCCATCAGCCTCCATTTGGAACCCCTCTCTGCACTCACTCATTGACTGACTTGCCTGGCTGCCCGTACCGGCGACACCTTTCTCATGCCATCCTTTTCATTCTCTTCTCCAACTCATGTAGGAAATCGCAACTGCTACTGCCAATACCAGGCCCCACCCTTCTTCCTAATATCCCCCCGAGTTCGGCAATCACACCGGCCGATGATGGCACCGGCAGTTAACTACGCTCACTCTTCCCCACTGAGCAGCCAGTCAATCACTCAATCCTCATCATATATTAGATGCGACAAGGCTTCAATCCTACGCTCGTTAGCTTAGTGGCTGTATTGATTGTGAATTTGTGATACACACTGCCACCGCTACTCTACTCAGTCAGCATCGGTAGAATGAGGCAAGAACGGCAGGGGAAGTTCAGCACGGCCATGGTGGCTGGCGCGCAGCCCTCGCTTTCCGGGACTGTGCAGCAGCAGCACCAAGCCGCCGTCTACTTCGGCCTTTCTTGCGCCCTCGCCACTCTGCGCCGCCTCGTACCGAGCCAGGATGCCGGCGGCTGCGATCTTGGAGCGAGGCAGAGGCAGTGCCGGTGGTCGCGCGCGAGAGAGCTCACTCTGCAGGGGAAGATCGGGAGCTGGAGCTCCAGGTCGAGGAGCTCCGGCGGATAAGGGCGGAGGATGCCAGGGCCAACGAGAAGGTGGCGGGCATCTTCGCGGCGCACGAGCAGCGCTGGTTAGCGGAGCGGAAGTCGCTGCGAAGGCAGGTCCAGGCCGTCGTCGCGGCGGCTCGCGCTCGCGAGGCCAAGCACGACGAGGCCACGGCGGTGCTGAGGCGGCAGCTGGAGGACCAGCAGCGCGCGGCGGTTCTAAAGGACGAAGCCGTGGCCAGGAGGCGCGAGGAGGCGGAGGAGAGGCTGAGGACGTCGGAGCAGGCGGTGGAAGAGCTGCGAGAGCGCGCAAGGAAGGAAGGGCAAGAGCACGCCGCCGACGTGAAGAGGCACAAGACATCGTTCGTGGAGCTCGCTTCGGCGCAGAGGCAGCTGGAGGCGGAGCTTGCCCGCGCCGAGCGCCGTGCGGATTTGGCAGACGCGGAGCTCAAGGCCGCGATGGAGCGCCGGGACGAGGCCGTGGCGACGGCCGCGGAGCTCTCCGTGGAGGCGGCGCGTTTGCGGCGGGACGGGGAGCACAAGGACAAGATCATCTCCGCAATGCTGCGCAAGTCCAAGATCGACATGGAGGACAGGGAGATGCTGGTGCGGGAAGTGAAGATGTGCAAGGCCAGGCGCAAGCAGGTGGAGCTGGAGGCGGAGCGGTGGCGAAAGATGTGGGAGTCCAGGCACCGGAGGGGATCCTCCAGGTCGTCGGCGCAGCGCTGCGCCGTGGTGGACCACACGGGGTGCTCCGACAAGATGGCCCCCGACTCTGTCGACACCAAGATACTGTTCGTTGACCATGTGGACAAGGGCAAGAAAGGCAGGCTGCCGGCGGTGGCGAAGGAGCTGACCACTGTCGAATGCCTTGATTGCTATCCCAGCAATGTAGACGACAAGCCCGGTATGACCCACAGCCACACTCTTTAACTTTTTCTCTGTTCTGTATTTTTTCATAGAAATTTAACATTGTGCTTGATGGTTTGAGCATCAAGTAGAAATTCTGCAAAATTTCTGTGTTCGCTGTAATAGGTGTGCTAAGCAAATACGTGCATAATTAACACCATAAACACCTTGCCCGGTTTGATTTCTGAATTCTGATGGTGCCCTTCCATTTGTTCGGATCGCAGTTGTGGAGGAGTACACGGACCTGCAGGAGTGGTTCCACATGGAGACCGGGAAGTACACGAGCATGATCAGGCAGCGGCACGCCGCGGAGCTGGAGGCCTTCACAGAGCAGCTCAGGCTCAAGGACGAGAAGCTGGAGGCGTTCCGGTGGCGTGCCGTGAGCATGGACGTCGAGGCGGCACGGCTCCGGTGCCGGATCCAGGAGATGGAGGGGAGGCTGTCACAGCAGGAGCAGAACGGTGCCGGGACAGAAGCGCTGCTTCTAGACAGAGAGAACGAGAACACGTCGCTCAAGGAGAAGCTCGTGGCGTTCGAATCGCAAGTCCTCGAGTCAGAGTCATTTTCTCCTACCGTCGTCGACTACGAAGGCAGCAAAAATTCTTCAGATCATTGCATCCCATGTTCGCTGATAAAGATCCAAACAACAGGCTCCGGAGAAGCCAACGATGGTTATGCGACGCCAAATGTCAAGAAGACAATGAGACCGCCACCTACACCGATCATGATCATGCAAAGATCGTCGAACCGAGCGATTCAGCTCCGCTGGATGATCGCAAAACATCTGACATGGAGGCATACAATTTCCCAGTTCCGATCAATGACACGTCGGCCGCGGCGGCAAGGAGATCAATGGTCAACGGCCTTCACAACGTCCCGACGGACCACTCATGCCGCTCTGAGATCGAGGAAGAGAAGGAAGCCTACAGCGATCCGGGCAATAAGCGCGCGCGACCCACCAGCGCCGCCAGTTCTGGTGAAGCGCGCTCTGAAGCTCCAGAGCAGAAGCCCTCCGCTTGTAGGGTGGACATCCACGCTCTGGCGGTGTCCTACAAGATCAAGAGGCTCAGGCAGCAGCAGCTCGTGCTGGAGAAGCTCGCCGCCGCCGCTGCTGCTGCTGAAGGAGGCAAGGAAGGGACGGTGAGCAGCGATGCCAGTGGCAGCAGCGGAAGCAGGCAGCACCCAAGGAGCTACCAGCTGATGATCTCCTTCGTGAGCAAGCACGTCAAGCGGTACCAGTCACTCGAGGACAAGATCGAAGACCTCTGCAAGAGAATGGTAATGGTCGGTGCGCATGTTGCCAGTGTGTACTGCTTTTTCCTTATTGTTTTCAGTTAAACTTAACAAGAGAAGTGGTTGATGTATGCTGCAGGAGGAGAGCAAGAGGAGCGGGGAAGGGGGCGGGAGGGTGGCCGGGAGCAGAACGCGGCGCTGGCGCGGTTCCTGGAGGAGACGTTCCAGCTGCAGCGCTACATGGTGGCCACGGGCCAGAAGCTGCTGGAGATGCAGTCCAGGATCGCGGCGACCCTCGCCCGAGCTGCCGTGGCCGCCGGCGGTGGTGGTGCCATTGGCGACGGAGGTGATGGCGTTGACACGGGGAGGTTCATGGACGTTGTTGGGGCGCTGCTGCGGGACGTGCAGAGGGGACTCGAGGTGCGGATCGCGCGAATCATCGGGGACCTTGAGGGCACGCTCACCTTCCATGGCATCCTACAAACAACCTTCTGAATTCTGACATAGCAATCGTTGATTGTTGGAGATAGCGTGGAGTTGTATGCAGAACACCATGTTGATGGAATGATGGATAATGCGTTGGTGCCTAGCCGATGCAGCGATTTTCCTTGGCACCATGATGAACTGACAAAAGTTCGTCAGGCTATCTGAATTCTCTTGCGCAGTGTAATTAAGGCGGCGGAGAGGCGGATTAGGAGATGGGCGCCTAATCCGGTCGCTTCACAACGACGGGGATCGGATCAGGGCAGGCCACCACGGAAATTGGGGTAGTAATAACTGGTCGGGTTCGGGCTCAAATGGGCCGGATTCGATCAGGTATTGGGTCATCTGTAATGCACGTCGTATTTGTGTTTGAGTTGAATGACTCGGTGTTACTCAACTTTTCACGAATCATACCTTTGGTCACCCTAACTTGCTAAAGTTACAGCGAATCCCGTCACTGAATCAGCTATCGTTCCTCCTCTGATGCGCAAAGTTTCGTACTTTGGTCGTCATTTTCTCAACAAATTCTGATTTAGTCGATTTAGGGCTCACTAGATTCGCATGGATGGGCCAGCAACTTCTCATATTGGATCTTCAGTTTGGTCTCATTGGGAAATATCATTTTGTCAAACTCTCCGTAAGTTTTGCATCTAGTGTCTCTACCTTCTCCGGACTGATTCCAATTTGGATAACTACATCCTGCAAAGTCCATTGGAGTTCCAAATCACCTTCACACATCAAAACCAAGGAAAATAATAAAATCTAATAAAAACTAATAAAATGCACCAAAACTAGTAAGCAAGCATGATGGTAATTAAATTTGTTAGTTGAAGCGTGATATGAGAAATTTTATTACAACAAATGAGCTACAAGGGTCTATATAAAATCCACTCATCACCATCCTCAAGATTAAACCTTACTCCTCCTCGAGCAAAAGAGTTTATAAACTTATTGCGGAAATTCGGTTTGGCACCCGGGTCCAGATGAACCCGATGCCTGGACCAATCAATGTCCTCCATGTGTGGTGCTCAGGCCGTATTTTCTTTCGTATTCGTCCATGTACACAAAATAATGAACAGTGCTGAGGCCCACCTCTGACGCATCATTTATGACACCTATTGCCGTTTCTCTCCCACCGGTACAAACAGAATTCGAAGTCTGAACCGGTACACTAGACCAACAGCACAAGCCTCGTCCATTTAATTAAGTTCTGGATTACTACTTTAGCCCAGGCTTGGACCATAAATCGACTATCTCCTGTTGGGAAACAAACGTACGGCTCACGTACGGGCTCACCCTTTCCTTGGGGTGGAGGTTTTCCCTCTAAATTTGGTCCTCAATTCTAACCCCTCTCGATCTTATATATACCCCATGTATTGTATGGAGAGAGACACACCATTGATAATAAAGATCAGTCCCGGCTATATCTCTGTGTTCTTTTACTTTTCGTATCTGTGATTGTGCCGCGTGTACGACTCTTTCGACTACGCTCTCGCTCCATGCCCCTGGACCGGACTCGCCGGCAAAGGTTGTGGAACACGTTATCAACACGTACTGCTCCGCCAACTGATCTGCATCGAGCCTCCCTCAAGCAGGCTCTCGTCGTTCATTGCGGAGGTATAATCCAGATCCCATCGCAACAACGGTTTTACATCTTTTTATGTTTCCGTTCTTGCATTACGTTTTATACGGATTATGTATTACCTACGGTGTGGATTTCCCTCCCGAGAACCGAGCTGACTTGATGTCGCCGACCAATGTCGATGTTCTCGGATTCATGGGGGATTTGTTGACTACACTGTGGGAGCCGGTACAGAAACGCAATCTAGATGATCGCGGTACCGCCACGATGCACCAGCTGTGTCACGCGTCGTCTCGATTCTAGATGAACGGACGATGAAAGTTGACATCCCGGGTGTTTTTTCTTCTTTTGTTGGATAAGGACGTCATCGGTTGACTGCCGTAGAGCCACTCGTCGTGTGTTGCATAGGTCGGCCAGCCGCCACGCCACACACCGAGTCCCGCACTACGTGGCGCCGTTATCGCCCTTCCGCGGAAGAAGGTCCAGATGACCGTGCTCGCCGCGTGCATGCCGGTCGCGTTGCCGACGGCTCCGCTGGCCACCGTGCACGCGCTAACGCCGCCCTAACCGTGCCCATGTGACGCCCGGCCGCGCCCGCTACGTGCTCGCCGACGTCGAAGCCGACCGCCATGTCGCCTGCGTCGAGCTCCCGGCACGGGAGCCGGAGCGCACACCACCGCCTCACGCGACGCCCGCCCCCGTCGCCCCCCCCCCCGCGAGCCCGCCCGTGCTGGCCGAGCCGCCGCCTCGGCACTCCCGCGCGCCGCCTCACACCCACCACCGCGCGAGCCGCCCGCTGCGGTTGCGCAACCGCCTGGGGAAGTACACGCAGTATGCAGAGTTTATGGACATACTCCAGGTGGAGGAGGCGCATGATGAGCTCTTGCGAAAGAACTCTCTCGCGCAGCCACTTGGGGCGAGTTCCCGTCATGAGGCCCATGCTAACGCCTATAAGGTCCGTGTGCCTCTCACGGAGAAGAGAGGCAGGAAGGGCAAAAAGGTGCCCCACCCCCCTCGCCGGGCTCATCAACATCAGCAAGGCAAGGGGAGCAGAGGCCCCAGGAATGCTACCGGTGTGGCTCTAAAGAACACTTCTCATGCCAGTGTTGTGCGCCTAAGGACGTTGTGGCAGAGTACACGGCTAGTAAGAAGGTGCATGAATCACACCTCGCCTCAGTACAATTGGAGGCACCTTAGACACCCATGGTGGCGCCCGAGATCCTTCCGCCGCCTCCACCTCTTCCTATGGCTACACCTGCAGTTGCGCCCATGGAGATAGCCCCGATGGTCTCAACGGACGTCGGCGTCTCTATAGAGGTCGATCACTTGGCGCTCCCTTATGCGCCTCGTGTAGGCACTGATGATGATCCTATACTCAGTCAGGAGCAGTTCGCTCAGTTGGAGATTGAGTGTGAAGTGAACGACGCGTTCACTATGCCCGTCTAAGCTTCCACTACTTCATTTATCATGATTCCTTAGGCTATTTGAGATACATTTAGTTTTGTAAGCTCTATTAGAGCAAGACATATTCATTATTTCGACGCTTGAATGACATTTGGTTATCGTTCATTAATTCCTCTATTTAAATATGATGGCATGTTATGTTCTGAGATATATATGCATTTGTTCTGTAATGTTGCTACTTCCTCGCTTCATTATTTTAGTTACATGCAAATATCTTAGAACACGTGTGGCACCCCAATGGAGTAAACATTTCTCGTGGAAAACGATACACAAATACCATCTTGAGAGAGATCGTGTGTTTTGAGTGTGATAAATTCTCGAGGTAGTGTTATGAAATTCGCCAACTGCGATCCTTATATAGTTGGCTCCGGACGAGCCACTATCATACTACCCATGGGAACAATTTTGATCATTGACGATCCATTGTTGTACCCCAAGCCACTCGCACCCTCTTAAGTTTTCAATGAGTTTCACGCTAATAGTCTACAGCTGAGACCGGTGTTGTGAATGGTATAGATTGCCTCCTAATCACCGAGCGCGATGAAAATGGTACACATGTTCTTGGAAATTTTTTTGTCCTCCATTGGACACATGGCTATGCTACAGGGTAATTGTAACATTGCGTGTGTACACTACCTTCCGATGCTCTGAACTATTTTGCCTTTGGCATGATAGATTAGGCCACTCAGTCTTAGTATGATGAGGAATATACAACTCGAACGACCATAATGTTAAAGTGAAAAACTTCCCGAATCCTGATGATTTTGTGTGCTTCGCATACTCTTCGGGAAGTTAATCATTAGACCGTCCACCTTAAAGGTGAAGGATGAAATTCCCACATTTTTGGAATGCATCCTAGGGACATAAGCGGTCCGATTCAGCCCATCTGAAGGTTGTTTTGGTACTTTATGGTACACATCGACACTTCTCTAAATGGTCCACTGTTTGCCTACAGCAATATAAAACCATGGCAATATGAATTGCAGTCGAGCATTTAGTACCACATGTCCAAACGCAAAATGGACTGGCAAAGGCATTGATTAAATTCATTGCAAGACCGCCCCTTCAGAGTTGTAATTCGCCAACCAGATGCTGGGGCATGATGTGTTACACGCTGCTAAACTCATCAAATTTAGATTGTTGGCCTACAACATCCATTCTCATATGCAGCTTCCGTAGGGGTCGGCACCGAAGATTTCCCACCTTTATAGGTTCGATTGCCAGGTGTATGTACCGATACCACCACCCCCGCGATCAGCAATGGGTCTACTCTGTAAGTCGGGATATACGTATTTGGACCCCATGACAAGAGATTGTCATACGGCCCGCTTTGCTGATTGCATTGACGAGGATCTCTTTCCGACTTTAGGGGAGATAATCAACCCCTTGATGATAAAAGTCGAGAAATCACGTGCCAAGTCACGGAGATCCACGCTCATGACCCACGCACTGCCGAGACAAATAAATAAGTCCAAAACAAAATTTGATTTGCATGCATTAGCGAATCAACTGCCTGATTACTTTAGTGACTTGAAAACTGCGAGGAAGTCGCATATGCCTGCGTGCAATGCACCGGAAAGGGTTGAGATACCGAAGTTAACTATGGTACACCCGCCCCATCCAAAGGCCTAAAAGGATGTGAAATCCGGTTTCTCAACTCCTAAGTACTCGGGGACGCCTGAGGAAGAAGGATAAGAGATATTTATCACAGACAGTCACCAAAGCCCCTAGTAAGAAAAGGGGAGCCAATTAAGACTTGGCACAAGTACGGAAAGTCCTGTGCACAGGATTTCGGACTTGAATGTCCCTACTGAGGGAACATCCAGCGGAGATGTGAGTACACACATCGGCGCGGAAAAGCTAAAGGACCTCGCTCCTGTAATGGGAAATACGGTGGAGCAAGAGGTAGCGCCAGATGCGCCCCATGACGAAATGGCCATAAATTATATGAATAAGGGAGAGTCAAGGAACCGAGCAATGTCAATTGTCGACATTAACTTTGCTATAGAATTGCCTCAATCATAGATCCTGACCCTAGGCCTAACAATCTCGCTGATTGTGAAATAAGGTCGGATTGGAAAGATTGGCAGGAGGCAGTTACCTCACGCATGAGGTGTATCGGTACAGAGCAAGACTCGTCGCTCAAGGGTTCACTCAACGACCATATGTCGATATTGAGGAAACTTACTCCCCAGTCATGGATGGTATAACCTTTAGATACTTGATCTCAGTGGCAGTAAATTTGGACTTGACAATGAAATTGATGGATGTTGTCACTGCTTACCTATATATGGTAACCTTGATTCGGAAATTTACATGAAGGTACCAGAAGGTATCCCCATTCCGAACCAAGAAAGCAAATCGGTGTCTATACATTGTTCTTCTTCAGAAGACATTGTACGGACTTAAACAGTCTGGTAGGATGTGGTATAATCTCTTAAGCGATTTCCTTCATCAGAAGGGCTACACGAGCAACGAAGATTACCCACGCGTATTTATACGGCCATCCCAAGATGGATTATGTATAATCTCGGTGTATGTGGACGATTTGAATATGATTGGTACACCTAGAGGTATTGAGGAAGCGAGTTCCTACCTGATGTCGGAATTCGAGATGAAGGATTTGGGTAAAACCAAGTTCTGTTTGGGTCTGCATCTTGAACATTCACCTGCTGGGATTCTAGTGCACCAGTCTGCCTACACCCAGAAGGTGTTAGAGAGATTTGGATTTCATAAGGCATATCCTTCGAAGACCCCAATGATTGGGAGGTCTTTGCAGCAAGATAAGGATCCGTTCAGGCCTAAGGAAGAGGGGGAGGAAATTCTGGGAACGGATTTCCCCTACTTGAGCGCTGTTGGAGCACTCATGTACCTCGCAAATTTTACACGGCCGTACATTGCGTTCGCTGTCAATTTGCTTGCTAGGTACAGTTCTGAGCCTACCAATAGACATTGGAAAGGCATCAAGGACGTTTTCCGATACCTGCAAGGGACAAAAAATCTTGGGCTGTTTTATAGGAGAAACCAAGACCTATCATTGGTAGGCTATGCAGATGCAGGGTACCTGTCGGACCCGCACACCTCCAAGTCATATACTGGATATGTTTTCACTTGTGGTGGAACTGCTGTTCCTTGGAAATCGTCTAGGAAAAGTCTTGTATAGACTTCGACGTACCACTCTGAAATCATAGCATTATAAGAAGCATCACAAGAGTGTGCATGGCTTCGACGGATGATTCGCCACATTCAGCAGATCTGTGGGCTGAACACCGTACAAACCCCAACCATTATCTATGAAGATAGTGCAGCTTGTGTTGCACAAGTGCAGTCAGGGTATCTGAAGAGTAATCTTATCAACCCCAAGTTTTTCTATGCGCATACCTGCAGAAGACGAACGAGGTGAGGATCTTGCATATTAAGTCGTGTGACAATCTCGCTAATATGTTCACTAAATCATTACCGGAATCATCTTTTGAGAGATGTGTTCGTAGAATTGGTATGATGAGACTTAGACATATGCCACACTCTGGGGGAAATTCTTCACACCCCCATCCGTGAAATCTTGATCCAGATGATCAAGCACTCAACCTGATGTTGAGTGGATTGTACTCTTTTTCCCTTATGTGAGTTTTCTCGATGTTTGTCACATTGAGGTTTTTAATGAGGCAATTCGTGCAACATGAGGAGACGTATGCTATGCGCTTGATACGTCTAAAACGTATCTACTTTCCCGAACACTTTTGTTGTTGTTTTACCTCTAATTTGTGTATTTTGAATGCAACTAACACGGACTAACGCTGTTTTCAGCAGAATTGCCCTGGTGTCTTGTTTTTGTGCAGAAAGTCAAGTTTTGGGAAAATTCCCGAAAAATATCCTGGAGTTCCTATTTTTCCAGAAGACACACGGAGCCAGAAGATGAGACGGAGGCGGGCCACAGGGCCCCACACCATGGGCCCGCGCGGCCAGAGGTGGGCCGCGCCGGGGTGGTGTGGCCGCCTCGGCACCACCTCGCGTCCCCTTTCGACTACTTAATCCCCTTGACCTAAAAACCCGAGGAGGATCGACGCTTTTTCCAGAAACACTCCAGAGCTCCGCCGCCACCGAAAACCCTATTTCGGGGATCAGAAACTCCGTTCTGGCACCCTGCCGGGACGGGGAATTGGAGGAGATCATCGCCATCATCATCACCGACGCCTCTCCATCAACCATCCATGATTCCCCCATCCATGTGTGAGTAATCCCCGCTGTAGGCTGAAGGGGATGGTAGGGATTGGATGAGATCATTCATGTAATAGATATCAGATTGTTAGGGCATGGTGCCTAGTATCCGTTGTTAGTACTTTATGTCATTGTTGCAACTTGTTATGCTTAATGCTTGACACTTAGGGCCCGAGTGCCATGATTTCAGATCTGAACATGTTATTGAATCATGAGGATAATTATTGTTTAGATCATATCTGCAAGTTGTTTACACATATAATTGTCCGGAACCCGAGGCCCCAAAGTGACAACAATTGGGATAACCGGAGGGGATGGCTGTAATGTGAGGATCACATGTGTTCACGGAGTGTTAATGCTTTGCTCCGGTGCTTTATTAAAAGGAGCACCTTAATTACCAGTAGTTTCCCTTGAGGCCCCGCTGCAAACGGGCTGGTAGGACAGAAGATGTTGTGCAAGTTTCTCATTGCGAGCACGTACGACTAAATACGGAACACATGCCTATGATTGATTATTACCTGGATACTTTATTATTATCTATCTGCAAATGCCCTACGCTTGACTATTATATGAATTATCTTATCCATGCAACGCCCGTTCATCCATCCCTATGCCTACAGTATTTTAATCCTGCTGTCTACTACAATTATTACTGCTGCTTTTATTTTACTGCTGCTATTATTTCACTACTGCTACTGCTATAAAACTGTTGCTACTGATAAACTGTGTCGAGCAAGTCTATTTCCAGGTGCAGCTGAACTGACAATTCATCTGTTAAGGCTTATAAATATTCTTTGGCTCCCCTTGTGTCGAATCAATAAATTTGGGTTTTACTTCCCTCGAAGACTGTTGCGATCCCCTATACTTGTGGGTCATCAAGACTATTTTCTGGCGCCGTTGCCGGGGAGCATAGCTCTATTTATAAGCTCACCTGAGAGTGATATTGTTCGCTGCAATTATTCATCATGGGTAAACCTCGTGATGAAGGTTCGCATATTGCCATCCACTACAAGGAGAGGTACAACTCTGAACACTTCTGCTGCTCTTGATTCACCGTCTGTTATAAGTCAACTTGTCACACCACCACATACACATGCTTCACGTGCTGCTACTTCTGCTGAATCTGAAAATACTTCTGAAAGTTTTGATGATGCTTCTACTGTGCTTGATGAGAGTGGTTCATTAGGTCCTTTTCTAGATGCTACAATTGCTAAGTCAAAACAAACTGAAAATGCTGAAACACCTAATGAAAGTCCCATTACACCTGTTAGTTCACCTGAATTAAGAGATCATACTAGTGATGATTTCGAGGAAACTTATGTTGAACTTGATGATGAATTTATTGAAGAATGCAATGCTTCTAAAGATGCTAGTGCTATTAAAAATCTTCTTGCAAGACGTGCTGTTAATTACAAACTGTCTCCTGATGCTAAGTTTGCTACATCTCCCATTGATATAAAAGATAAAGATTATGATTTCTCTATGGACTTGTCACATATATCTATTGTTGAGAAAGAACCTTTTCGAGGAACTGAAAATGAAAGTGCTGTAGAACATATGAACACTCTTTCTACTTTAAGTAGTGTGTTTTCTGATGACATAAGAAACGCAGTTACTTCGTTACTAAAATATTTCCTTTCTCATTAAAAGATGAAGCTAAAACTTGGTTTAATAGTTTATCTCCTGGATCCATTAAAAGTCCTATGGATTTGGTTAATGCTTTCTTCCAGAAATATTTTCCTGCTAGTGCTCAACATGCTGCTTTACAGAGAATCTTTAATTTCAAACAATTGGAAGCCGAGAAATTGCCTAAATCTTGGGCAAGGTTTTGTTCTTTACTCAGAGCTCGGCCTGGACATCAATTAGCTAAAAATGAACTTCTTGATATATTCTATAATGGACTAACTGTTGAATCTAGGACATACCTAGATAGTTGTGCTGGTTGTGTTTTCAGGAAAAGAACTCCAGATGAAGCTGAGGAATTAATGGATAAAATAAGCCAAAATCATGATGATTGGACTATACCTGAGCCGACCCCGATACCCACACCAAAGAAGAGAGGAATTCTTGAACTAAGTGATGAAGAAATGAGAGAAGCCAAGAAATCTCTTAAAGAGAAGGGTATTAAATCTGAAGATGTGAAGAATCTACCACCAATAGAAGAATTATGTAAGCCAATTCCTCACCCATCAGTAGTTGAGGTACACTCTCTCCAACATTTTGATGATAGGATATTCCTTATTCTAAAACTCCTGATCAATGCTTAGATGAATTTGATAATTATATTGTTAAGCAGGATAACTTTAATATGAGAGTGCAGAATCATCTGATGGAAAATTCTAGAGCTATGAGTAAATTGCATGATATTGTGGAAAGAACTTCTAATGATGTTAAAATGCTTATTAAACATTTCCATATGGTTCAAACTCAAATAGATCAACTCACTAAGGTACAAAAAGATCTGCTAGTTAATGCTTCTAGAGAAAATGAAAAACATGCTTATGGAGTAGGAACTAGAGGAGGTGCTTCTACTCAGGATCCCTTGTATCCTGAAGGACATCCTAAAAGAATTGAGCAAGATTCTCAACTAGCTAATGAAACTAGTACCCTTCTAAGAAAAAGAAGAAGAAGAAACATAAACATGTTGAAGAATCTCCTGAATCAATTAAAGAAAATGAGCATGTTAATGATCCAAATAGTATATCTATCTCTGATGCTGAAACTGAAAGTGGTAATGAACATAACAATGATAAGGATAAAAATGATGCTTCTGATAAAGAGGAGAGTGAAGATGAACCTGAAAAGCATACTAAGAATAAAAAGTATACTAAAGAAGATTTCATTGCTAAAAGCATGGTAATGAGAGAGAACCTTGGGTGCAAAAGCAAATGCCTTTTCCTAATAAGAAACATAAATCAAAGGAAGAGGAACACTATAATAAATTTTGTGAATGGATGAAACCCTTGTTTTTGCAAATTCCTTTGACTGATGCTATTAAATTGCCTCCTTATTCAAAATATATGAAAGATATTGTCTCTAACAAAAGGAAAATTCCTAATGAGGAAATTTCTACTATGCTTGCTAATTACTCTTTCAATGGTAAGGTTCCAAAGAAACTTGGAGATCCAGGTATACCAACTATCCCATGCTCTATTAAGAATAATTATGTTAGAACTGCTCTATGTGATTTAGGAGCAGGAGTTAGTGTTATGCCTTTCTCTCTTTATAAGAGGCTCTATTTAGAAAAATTGATACCAACTGATATATCTTTGCAAATGGCTGATAAATCTACTGCTGTTCCTGTTGGCATATGTGAGGATGTTCCTGTTCAAGTGGCTAATAATTGTTTAATATTAACTGACTTTGTTGTGTTGGAAATGCCTGAAGATGATAATATGTCTATTATTCTTGGGAGACCTTTTCTTAACACTGCAGGGGCTGTTATTGATTGCAACAAAGGAAAAGTAACCTTCAATGTTAATGACAAAGAGCATACTGTTTATTTTCCCAAAAAGCTGGACAAGATATATGGAGTAAATACAATAGCCAATCTTAGAACTATCAAAGTGGGAAGTATTGATTGCCCTATTTATGAACCTCAAGAAGGATTTCAAAGTATTATGATTGGATCTATTGCTATACAATTTAAGATTGTCTCATGTGGTTTAATTCTTTTATGTCATATAAAATTTATTTGGTGACAAGACTTGATCAACCTTGTTAACAAATATGTTTTAAATGCATAGAAGCACTAAACAACATTTTATTTCTCAACCTTGTTTTACCTACTGTTGTGTTACTGAACTTGCAAAGTTTTAGTTGAAATTGGTCTTTATAAAATTTATTTCTGCCTTAAAGTTTATTATTTAAATAACCAGAAAATGTGAAAATGAAAGTTTTCAAAAATTTCTGAAAATTATACCTTAAGTCCTAGTTTTTAAAGAGGAATGTTGGCGCGGCAGGGGTTGGGCCGCGCCGTGGCATGGTGTGGGTCCCACCTGGCCCTCCACTCACACATCTTCCTCTCATTTCTTTCTCTCACCCGACACACACTCCACCATTGTTCAAACTCGTGTTCTTACTGCTCTTGCTCGAGTTTTTCGATCTCCTTGCTTAGCCCATCTTTATTGCTGAGATTTGGACCATTTGCTCTCCGGTATATTGATACGTCTTAAACGTATCTATAATTTCTGATGTTCCATGTTGATATTATACCAATTGTTACATGTTTTATATACGCTTCTTAGCATTTTTATGCATTTTCTGGACTAACCTATTAACAAGATGCCACAGTGCCAGTTCCAGTTTTCTGCTGTTTTTGTATTCCAGAAAAGCTAGTCTGGAAATATTCTCGAATTGGACGAAACTTGGACAGAACCTCCTATTTTTCCAACACGTACACGGAGTCCAAAGGAGAGACGGAGGGAGCCACGAGCCAGCCACACCATGGGGCGGTGCGGGCCCCCCCAACCGTGCCGTGGGGTAGTGTGGGCCCCACGGGCGTCTCCAGCCGCCGCCCTTTCGCCTATTTATTCATCTTCACGGGAAAACCCTAGACACCCGAGCCATTATCCACGAAAAGTTCCAGAGACGCCGTCGCCGTCAACCCTAGCTCGGGAGGGTTCAGAAGCTCTTCCCGGCACCCTGTCGGAGAGGGGAATCATCACCGGAGGGCTCTACATCACCATGCCTGCCTCCGGAGTGATGCGTGAGTAGTTCATCCTTGGACTACGGTCCATAGCAGTAGCTAGATGGTTGTCTCTCCACTTTATGCTATCATGTTTAGATCTTGTGAGCTGCCTATCATGATCAAGATCATCTTATTGTAATGCTACATGTTGTGTTTGCTGGATCCGATGAATATTGAATACTATGTCAAATTGATTATCAATCTATCTTATATGTTATTTATGATCTTGCATGCTTTCCGTTACTAGTAGATGCTTTGGCCAAGTAGATGCTTGTAACTCCAAGAGTGAGTATTTATGCTAGATAGTGGGTTCATGCCTCCGGTAATCTGGGAGAGTGACAACAACTTCTAAGATTGTGGATGTGCTGTTTCCACTAGGGATAAAATAACCGATGCTTAGCTTAAGGGTGCGCCGTTAGGTCTAATGCATTTGTTTACATTACGCACATTACTTAATGCGATTATCCGTTGCTTGCAACTTAATACCAACGGGAACTCGGATGACAACCTGGAGGTGGATTATTAGTCATAGACGTTGTTGGATAACGGTCTATGTATTTTGTCGTAATGCCCACATGAATATCATAGTAATCATCATGACATATATATGCATTGTCATGCGCTCAATATTTTGTCAATTGCCCAGCTGTAATTTGTTCACCCAGCATGTTAGTTATCTTTTATGGAGATACACCACTAGTGAACTGTGGCCCCGGTCCATTCTTTTACACTGATAATACAACCAACTGCAAACATTGTTCCTTTTCATTCTCTGCAATTTACTACTGTTTTCCACACCATACGTTTAATCCTCTGTTTTCAGCAAGCCGGTGAGATTGACAACCTCACTGTTTCGTTGGGGCAAAGTAGTTTGATTGTGTTGTGCGCAGATTCCACGTCAGCGCACCACTGACAACCTTCAGAAGTGATTTCTTGTGGGGAGGTTCGATTAAACTTTGGTTTCCCTTAGTATGAAACCAAGATTTAATCGAACCAGTAGGAGAAAGAAATCACTTCTGAAGGTTGTCAGTGGCGTGCTGACGTGGAACCTGCACACAACACAATCAAACTATTTTGCCCCAACGAAATAGTGAGGTTGTCAATCTCACCGGCTTGCTGAAAACAAAGGATTAAACGTATGGTGTGGAAAACAGTAGTAAATTGCAGTGAATGAAAAGGAACAGTGTTTGCAGTTGGTTGTATTATCAGTGTAAAAGAATGGACCGGGTCCACAGTTCACTAGTGGTGTCTCTCCATAAAAGATAACTAACATGCTGGGTGAACAAATTACAGCTGGGCAATTGATAAAATATTGAGCGCATGACAATGCATATATATGACATAAGGATTACTATGATATTCATGTGGGCATTACGACAAAATACATAGACCATTATTCCAACAGCGTCTATGACTAATAATCCACCGCCAGGTTGTCATACCGAGTTCCCCGTTGGTATTAAGTTGCAAGCAACGGATAATTACATTAAGTAATGTGCGTAAAGTAAACAAATGCATTAGACCTAACGGCGTACCCTTAAGCTAAACATCGGTTATTTTATCCCTAGTGGCAACATCACATCCATAATCTTGGAAGTTGTTATCACTCTCCCAGATTACCGGAGGCATGAACCCACTATCTAGCATAAATACTCACTCTAGAGTTACAAGCATGTACTTAGCCAAAGCATCTACTAGTAACGGAAAGCATGCAAGATCATAAATAACATATAAGATAGATTGATAATCAACTTAACATAGTATTCAATATTCATCGGATCCTAGCAAACACAACATGTAGCATTACAATAAGATGATCTTGATCATGATAGGCAGCTCACAAGATCTAAACATGATAGCATAAAGTGGAGAGACAACCATCTAGCTACTGCCATGGACCCGTAGTCCAAGGATGAACTACTCACGCATCACTCCGGAGACAGGCATGGTGATGTAGAGCCCTCCGGTGATCATTCCCCTCTCCGGCAGGGTGCCGGGAAGAGCTTCTGAACCCTCCCGAGCTAGGGTTGACGGCGGCGGCGTATCTGAAACTTTTCGTGGATAATGGCTCGGGAGTTTAGGGTTTTCGCGTCGGGAAGAATAAATAGGCGAAAGGGCGGCGGCTGCGGAGCCACGAGGGCCCCACACCACCCCACGGCGCGGCAGGGGGGCCCGCGTGGCCCCATGGTGTGGGTGCCACGTGGCCCTCCTCCGTCTCTCCTCTGGACTCCGTCTTCGTGTTGGAAAAATAGGAGGTTCTGTCCAAGTTTCGTCCAACTCCGAGAATACAAAAACAGGAACTGGCACTGTGGCATCTTGTTAATAGGTTAGTCCCAGAAAATGCATAAAAATGCTATGAAGTGTATATAAAACATGTAACAATTGGTATAATATCAACATGGAACATCAAAAATTATGGATACGTTTGAGACGTATCACTTGGCGAGGGACTGGGAGAGGGTGGACACGAAGCGTGGGTCGTCGAAGCTGCGCTCGCCGAGGTAGGCGACGATGTCTTGGAGCCACTGGGCCGCGAGGCCGTAGTTGTCGGCGAGGAACCGGAGCGCCTCCTCGAGCCTACCGACGACGGCGACGTAGCCCGGCAGGTCGGCGGCGGCTCGAGGCCGTGCACGGCGTCGAACACCTTGAGCACCGCCACCGCGGGCCCCACGGCACGGTTGATGTTGGGGCCGCCCCCTCCAGCGCGTCCCGCGGCGCGCGGATCGGGCGCACCGCCGCGGAGGTGGCTTGTAGCGCGCCTGGATCTCGCCGAGCCGGGTGGAGACCGCGCCAGTTTCGGCCATGATCGCATGATCCTGTTACCGAGCGCGGGTTCGCCATGGACTAACTAACCGAGTTCTGCTTGCAGCGGCTGGTGCTCCGGAGCTTCGCGGCCGACCGCCTCCTGCGCGGCTGCGTGTTCCCAGTCATTAGCGGCGTGCTGGACTCGCAGATGGAGGCGCTACGGTACCAGCCGCACAACTACACTGGCGCCCGAGAGCCTCCGTCATCCGCGCGGAGGGCCGCCGTCGAGAGCCTCCCGGCGACGACGCTCTCCAAGGAGACCGCGGCCACGGGCAGCAGACCACCTGCCCCATCTGTCATCAGGTCAGTTGTCAGCATCCACACACTCGCCCTCTACCTGCAGCTATCTTCGTCATCGGTCAACGTAGTACAGTGCAATTCAATTAACTGATGAGATCATGCTGTTATCATGTCCGCCTCTGATTACTACCACAGACCCGGCCAGGAGTACATGACTGTCAGGACACTTCCACATTTGCGAGTCTGCAGAGGAGAGTAGCAGAGGGGAGGAACCGGCGAACCGCACCAGCAGCAAGGGGAAGCTAGCGGCGGCGTCAAGAAGAAGGAGAAGATGAAGGCCGCCGTCGCCACCAACGTCACCGTCGGCCTGGAGGGCATCGATTGCACCCTCTGCTTGGCCCCCCTCAAGCCTCCGGTCTTCCAGTTCTCATTTCACCATACCCCTTCTTCCATCTCCCTTTCCTCCTCTTTTTGGGTCAGGATTCGCTGCTCCGGCGGCGAATGCGGCGGAGTCCTAGGCGGCCGAGGGGCGTTGACGTTGTCGTGGGAAACTAATCGAGGCCAATAGCTTGCTCTTGAACGGCACGAAGGAACACTTGAAGCCCAGCGGCGCTAAATCTCTGGCTCCCACGAATTTGCGCAGGAATACGGCAGGGATTGGTGCTGAACTGCTGGCGAGACCTCAGAGTCTACGGCGAGCAATCACGAGTACGGCGGCGAGCTCTGGCGAGCAATCCCGACGGCGGCGAGCTCCGGCGAGGCCTGCGGGCGCATTGGGGATTTTTTTTTTGTTTGCCACGTCAGCGCCACGTCATCCCCAAGAAAAGTCAAAATTGACTCAAAACCACCCCAAATCAGTGCAAAACCACTCCAGGTGTGATTTCTCCGGTTTGTCACATTTCAGGGTGTGATTTATCTGGTTTTGAAGTTCAGGGTGAAATGTATCCGATGTGTGACATTTCGGGTGAAATCTATACTTTTTCCTATGCATAAATAAAAATTTGGGCCCCCAAATTCATGGGCCCTGTGCCGCTGGCACATTTAGCACCACTATGGGCTCGGGCCTGCTTGGAAAGAGCTTTAAGCCATCGATGTTACGGACTGGGCTCGGTGGCGGTTGGCACTGCACCAGTGATGCCGAAGTGACGGAAGCTTTGCCCATTGTCACTGAACTAGTGGGCATGTGCTTGGACGTTTAAGCAACGACAACGAGCGTCTTTGAGAGAATTAGTCATTCTCGCTAAATCAAAACACATGAAAGCGCAGGCTGCCCGGATTTTTTTTGAAACGGAGCAAAACCTTTGCATTTTATATTGATAAAAAAGGAGCAAACATGGTCCAGGCCTAGCCAAAATAAAAAGTTACATAAAAAAACAAAATCAGGCGATAATTTCTGCAAGCGTTTTGCCCCCGCCAAGTTCCAATTCCTTCCCTCGCTCTTGATACGCTGGACGAGTAGGTGGGCATCGAAAACTTGTTGTTAAAAACTCTTTCATTGCGCCCTTTTCAAATCTCCCAAGTGACCAAGGTGATGGCCGTCTTGAGTCCCTTACGAGATGGGGATGCCATGGCCGCTAGGTCGGTCCAGTAATCGATCACCTTAGGCTTTATCGTGTTGAGTCATAGCATGAGAGAGGGACACTTCAGCAAGATTGCGGCCTCCGCCCAGATTCTTTTGGCGTAGCGCCATTCGAAAAGGATGTGTCTTGCCGTCTCAGGCTGGCATCATCTGCAGAGTTGACACATGAGCTGGTGGGGCCAGCCACGGATAGCCAGCCTATCCGAGGTCCACAACCTATTCTGAACGGCCAACCATGCAAAGAAAGAGCATTTGGGAGGTGCCCAGGTCATCCAGACGATGCTCATAAAGGGACACGATGAAGCGCCAAAAAATTGGGCCTTGTAAGCCGAGCATTTGGAAGAAAGCATCACCTCCTGGATGAGTTCCCAAAGGTGGACAATTGCGCTATGTGCTTGACGGTGAAGTTGTCCACAGAGAGGTCCGAAATCCAGCTAAAATTGGTGAGGGCATTGCAGACTTTCTTGTTATTCCGCTTCGAGGCCTTGAAAATGCATGGCGCAATAACCCGTAGGCGAAGGCCGTCAAGCCATGATGAGTTCCAAAAGGAGTCCTTGATACCGCTCCCAAACGTCACCCTGTAGCCGCACTAAAGAGGTTCTTATCCGTGTCATCATTAGGCATTTCAGAGCCTACCCATGGCTTGTCGGGAGAGGCCCACTCGTGCCAAAGCCATCGTAGACGAAGAGCCCTAGAGAATTTCTCGAGGTTAAGGATCCCGAGCCCCCCAAGCTTCTTAGGACATCAAACTTTGTCCCAGCTGACCTTGCATTTCCCGCCGCTGACCTTGTCACTTCAGTTCCAAAGCATTCCTCTTCTAAGCTTGTCGAAGGCCTTCGTAGTTCGTTTGTCGGCCTTGATCACGGTCAGGAGGAAAATGGGCATCGAGGACAGGACCGACTTGACCAGGCGGAACAGCCCGCCCGGTTGATAAATTTCCCCTTCCAAGGTTGCAGACGATTAGCGAGCTTGTCGATGTATGGTTGGAGGTCCGCACGGCGGAGTCTCCCCAAGGAGAGGAGAAGTCCAAGGTACTTGATGGGGAAGTGCGAGATGGCAGCAGGGATGTCCGTCATGATCTGTCCCAGGTCGATGTCGTCGCATCTAATCGGGTCTGCGCCGTGCCTGAGTTTGCCCAGGGACAGCCACGGGTGCCAAAGGAGCTGATAGAGGGAGGAGCGGGATCGCCGGCATGCCAAAAAGGTCTTGGACATCAGCGATGTGAGTCGTGGCGTGGGCGGCAGCGTCGTCGGTGTCGATGGCCATGCTGATGTCGAGCAGTGGTCGGGGAATGCGACGCTCCCGTGATGCAGGTCCACGACGCCAGCCCCTCCTTCAGATGCCGCACCTACCATAGCCGAGAGCGGCAGAAGGCGACGTCGGTGGTATGGTTGCCCGGCAGGGGTGGCGTACCCAGGTCGATGGAGCCCAAGCGCTCGGTGATTTCCGCGGCATCATATGACAAGGCTTCAGTCCCTTCTTCTTCCTTGTGCCAATGCAGTGGGACGCGGTCATGAAGTAGGGCGGCGCACGCGACGAGAGTGACGAGCCCGTCCCGACACCCGCGCCTTCCACTCCATCGTCCCTGGAGCTAGGAAGCGACAGGGAGCAAGGTGGAGGAGAGGCGAGCCGAGAGAAGCCACTTGCAAGCGAGGCGGCGCGGCATGGATGGATTCCATCAAAATTCTCCAAGTTTCCTAGAACGGGGAGGCGCGAGGCAGAGTCGGGGTGGGGCTCATGCGCACCAAGCGGTCATCGTCGAGGATGGCGGGTAGCGCAGTGCGCGCTGCAGGCGCGACGGCTGTGGTAGTATCCTGGAGCTGGGGAGGCAGAAGCAGGGGCGGCAGCGCGCCCTTGATGATGATGGACGGTAGCCGGACGGCGCCCCGACCGCGGTGGTAATAGCCCGAGCCATGATCCTGGCCACGTAAGCGGTGGCAGTTGGATCGGTCGGCATCGCGCCTGTGGCCGCTGCTCGCACGAGCCTTGCCGCCAGCCAAGGGAGTCCTTGAGAGACCGCGGCGATCGGAGCGGCGCCGGTCCACGTCGTCATCCTCGTCGTGCTTGCGATGGTGGGGAGGCTCCCTGTCGTCGCAGCGCCGCCCATGCCGTGGTTGGCTATGACCATAATCACGAGAGCGGGAGCGCCTGTGCTCGGTGTGGCTACCGCGCGGCTGTCGTGGCGACGCCGCAGATCATCGCCCTTCCTCGACATGGTGTCGTCTGCGGCCGCGGCTGCTCAACCTGTTTTGCATGCTGCCCTCCGGCTCGTCCACTTGGCGCAGCTCGCCGAGGGCCGGGATGGACACCGAAGAAGCCGAGTCATAGTTCGCGGCGGTGCTGTCAATCCCCCCCCCCCCCCCCCCAAACTCCACGGCGGAAAAGTGTGCACCTTTGGCTGGAAGTTGGTGATTGGCGTGCCGCCGTCAATGTCCGGAGCGTTGCAGAAATCCTCAATGGTGTCGACGTGGAGAGGATGCGGACGTGACGCCACGCTTCCACTGGTCCAGGCGGCCCTCGGCGACGCGCACGAGCGACGATAGGCCACCGGGCGCCTTGTTCGCAAACGTGCACCACAACACTTTGTGGATGCGATGCGGATCCGAAGTCCAGACCCACATGCCGAAGTTCGAGGTCTCTTCCATGGTGGTGAAGCCGTCGTCAAGCCTCTGCACCGCGCACTTGCAGCCAACGATCGTGTCGACGATCTCCGGGCGCCAGGCGAAGGGAGGGAGGTTCTCGATGTGCAGGTGAACGGGGAAGATGAGGTCGGCGTTGTAGCCGGTGGCGCGCCAAGGCCTGAAGTGGATGTCGAGGCCGAACAGCTTGAAGTTGCAACGCTTGGTGCGGATCACCCGACCCCGCAGCTCGGCGGAGGAGAACTTGATGAGGTAGAGCTCGGGATGGTGCGAGCTCCCCATCAGGTCGGAGGAGCGCAGGTTGAACTTGCTCCGGAAGGCGTCCTCGACATCGGAACGATCCGTGCCCGGCGGCGGGCGAGGACCCAAACGCGCAGAGCAGAGTGCTCCCACTCAAGTCACGCGTTGTCGATGTTGAAGGAAGTGCAGATGAAGCACGTGTCCTCGGCCGTGCGCGACGCGGCGTCTCCAAGGAACTCCATGGTAGCTCGGGGCGGCGCGACGGCGATGGTCGGGGCCGACCCACGAGATGGTGCCGTAGGCGAGCGGTGGCGCGGCCGGAGGCGCGGGGCGCGGGCAGGGGCCCGTCGCCGAAGGCGTCCCGAGAGGGGTGGTGGCAACGGTCATTTTTTGCATCGCCGTTGAGGGGGCTCTTTTACGGTACGGACAAATGATCGTGGGCCGTTAATTGAACTAGATCTAACGGATCAAAGCCACCAATACTAGCGGAGCAAGTTGTGTAGTATTCTTTGTTAGAAGGGCAGAACGGGTAACATGAGAAAATTGGCAGGTGCTGGCTCGAAAACATAATTCGCACGACGATTAGGCGTCTCCAAGGAACTCCATGGCAGCTCGGGGCGGCGCGACGGCGATGGTCGGGGCCGACCCACGAGATGGTGCCGTAGGCGAGCGGTGGCGCGGCCGGAGGCGCGGGGCGCGGGCAGGGGCCCGTCACCGAAGGCGTCCCGAGAGGGGTGGTGGCAACGGTCATTTTTGCATCGCCGTTGAGGGGCTCTTTTTTTACGGTACGGACAAATGATCGTGGGCCGTTAATTGAACTAGATCTAACGGATCAAAGCCAGCAATACTAGCAGGCAAGTTGTGTAGTATTCTTTGTTAGAAGGGCAGAACGGGTAACATGAGAAAATTGGCAGGTGCTGGCTCGAAAACATAATTCGCACGACGATTATGTTGTTCCATTCCAAGGTAAAGCCACACTAATTCAAAAAAAAAGGTAAAGCCACACACTTTGAAGCAGATTACTGACGCAAGCACGCATATGCATGCTTGGAACAAATCATGCAAGGTATCCATCGATCAATCCAGGGGATAGTACATGATCATGCAGTCTCCGGTGAGCACTAACTGCAGCTGGAGATCGATAAGAGGGCAAGACGCTGCTTCTGTCATCTTGCTGTAGAACAGTCCTAGGAGCGAACAAGCCCGCACACGCATGGCTGCCTGGCGGAATGGAGACGATCGTCGAGGGAGTCTGTGCGCACGCTTGAATGAATGGGCGAGGATCGGAGCCTTGACGACATGAGGATGGCCGGACGACAGGTCGGAGCAACTCAGGACGACCATCAGTGCCCATCCTCTCCAGGACACAGTCGCGTGATGGCGGAGATTATTTGGGGAAGACGACTGATTTTTGGTAAGAGAATATATTTTTGGTAAGAGAAAATGTCTAAACTACCCACACAATGGACGGCTGATTTTACCCGATACTACTTCCTCCTATCACTAGTAAATTGTACCCCCGTTGAGACTTCCTGCCCG